>JASTWF010000716.1:124650-223933 GCA_030390025.1 Squalus acanthias
GGGGGGGGGGAGAGAGACTGGGGGAGAGAGTGAGAGAGACTGGGGAGAGAGAGAGAGAGAGACTGGGGAGGGAGAGAGACTGGGGGAGAGAGTGAGAGACTGGGGGAGAGAGAGAGACTGGGGAGAGAGTGAGAGAGACTGGGGGAGAGAGAGAGACAGAGATTGGGGAGAGGGAGAGAGAGAGAGGGACTGGGGAGAGGGAGAGAGAGAGAGGGACTGGGGGGGAGAGAGAGAGAGTAACTGGGGGGGAGAGAGGGAGAGACTGGGGGGGAGCGAGAGAGAGACTGGGGGAGAGAGAGAGAGAGAGACTGGGGGGGAGAGAGAGACAGAGACTGGGGAGAGGGAGAGAGAGAGAGGGACTGGGGGGAAGAGAGAGAGATGGACTGGGGGGGAGAGAGAGAGAGGGACCATCACTTGCCCTCCAACATCTGCCCAGACACACCATCACTCACCCTCTAACATCAGCCCAGACACACCATCACTCACCTTCGAACATCAGCCCAGATGAACAATTACTCACCCTCGAACATCAGCCCAGACACACCATCAATCACCCTCCAACATCAGCCCAGACACACCATCAGTCACCCTCCAACTTCATCCCAGACACACCATCATTCACCCTCCAACGTCAGCCCAGACACACCATCACTCACCCTCCAACATCAGCCCAGACACACCATCATTCATCATCGAACATCAGCCCAGACATACCAGCACTCACCCTCGAACATCAGCCCAGAGACACCATCACTCACCCTCGAACGTCAGGCCAGACACACCAACACTCACCCTCGAACATCAGCCCAGACACACCATCACTCACCCTCCAACATCTGCTCAGAGAAACCATCACTCACCCTCCAATATAAGCCCAGACACACCATCACTCACACTCGAACATCTGCTCAGAGAAACCATCACTCACCCTCCAACATCTGCTCCGAGAAACCATCACTCACCCTCATACATCAGCCCAGACACACCATCACTCACCCTCGAACATCATCCCAGACACACCATCCCTCACCCCCGAACATCAGCCCAGACACACCATCCCTCACCCTCGAACAGCAGCCCAGACACACCATCACTCACCCTCCAACATCAGCCCAGACACACCATCACTCATCCTCCAACATCAGCCCAGACACACCATCACTCATCCTCCAACATCAGCCCAGACAACACCATCACTCACCCTCCAACATCAGCCCAGACACACCATCACTCACCCTCGAACCTCTGCCCAGACACACCATCACTCACCCTCCATCATCAGCCCAGACACACCATCACTCACCCTCGAACATCAGCCCAGACACACCATCACTCACCCTCGAACATCAGCCCAGACACACCATCACTCATCCTCCAACATCAGCCCAGACAACACAATCACTCACCCTCGAACATCAGCCCAGACACACCATCAACACCCTCCAACACCAGCCCAGACACACCATCACTCACCCTCCAACACCAGCCCAGACACCCCATCACTCACCCTCCAACATCAGCCCAGAAACACCATCACTCACCCTCCAACATCAGCCCAGACACACCATCACTCACCCTCCAACTTCTGCTCAGAGACACCATCACTCACCCTCGAACATCAGCCCAGAAACACCATCACTCACCCTCCAACTTCTGCTCAGAGACACCCTCACTCACCCTCGAACATCAGCCCAGACACACCATCACTCACCCTCCAACATCAGCCCAGACACACCATCACTCACCCTCGAACAGCAGCCCAGACACACCATCACTCACCCTCGAACAGCAGCCCAGACACACCATCACTCAGCCTCCAACACCAGCCCAGACACACCATCACTCACCCTCCAACACCAGCCCAGAAACACCATCACTCACCCTCGAACAGCAGCCCAGACACACCATCACTCACCCTCCAACATCAGCCCAGACACACCATCACTCACCCTCCAACACCAGCCCAGACACACCATCACTCACCCTCCAACATCAGCCCAGAAACACCATCACTCACCCTCCAACATCAGCCCAGACACACCAGCACTCACCCTCGAACATCTGCCCAGACACACCATCACTCAGCCTCCAACAACAGCCCAGACACACCATCACTCCAACCCCTCGAAAATCAGCCCAGACACACCATCACTCACCCTCCAACATCAGCCCAGACACACCATCACTCACCCTCGAAAATCAGCCCAGACACACCATCACTCACCCTCCAACATCAGCCCAGACACACCATCACTCACCCTCGAAAATCAGCCCAGACACACCATCACTCACCCTCCAACATCAGCCCAGACACACCATCACTCACCCTCGAACATCAGCCCAGACACACCATCACTCACACTCGAAACTCTGCCCAGACACACCATCACTCACCCTCGAAAATCAGCCCAGACACACCATCACTCACCCTCCAGCATCAGCCCAGAGACACCATCACTCACCCTCCAACATCAGCCCAGACACACCATCACTCACCCTCGAACAGCAGCCCAGAGACACCATCACTCACCCTCGAACATCAGCCCAGACACACCATCACTCACCCTCCAACATCAGCCCAGAGACACCATCACTCACCCTCCAACATCAGCCCAGACACACCATCACTCACCCTCCAACATCAGCCCAGACACACCATCACTCACCCTCCAACATCAGCCCAGACACACCATCACTCACCTTCCAACATCAGCCCAGACACACCATCAACACCCTCAAACAACAGCCCAGACACACCATCACTCACCCTCCAACATCAGCCCAGACACACCATCACTCACCTTCCAACATCAGCCCAGACACACCATCAACACCCTCAAACAACAGCCCAGACACACCATCACTCACCCTCGAACATCAGCCCAGACACACCATCACTCAACCTCCAACATCAGCCCAGACACACCATCACTCACTGTTGAACATCAGCCCAGACACACCATCACTCACCCTCGAACATCAGCCCAGAGACACCATCACTCACCCTCCAACATCAGCCCAGACACACCATCATTCACCCTCGAAAATCAGCCCAGACACACCATCACTCAGCCTCCAACATCAGCCCAGACACACCATCATTCATCATCGAACATCTGCCCAGACACACCATCACTCACCTCCAACATCAGCCCAGAGACACCATCACTCACCCTCGAAAATCAGCCCAGACACACCATCACTCACCCTCCAACATCAGCCCAGACACACCATCACTCACCCTCCAACATCAGCCCAGACACACCATCACTCAGCCTCCAACATCAGCCCAGACACACCATCACTCAACCTCCAACATCAGCCCAGACACACCATCACTCACCCTCGAAAATCAGCCCAGACACACCATCACTCAGCCTCCAACATCAGCCCAGACACACCATCACTCACCCTCCAACATCAGCCCAGAGACACCATCACTCACCCTCCAACATCAGCCCAGACACACCATCACTCACCCTCCAACATCAGCCCAGAGACACCATCACTCACCCTCCAACATCAGCCCAGACACACCATCACTCACCCTCCAACATCAGCCCAGACACACCATCACTCACCCTCCAACATCAGCCCAGACACACCATCACTCACCCTCCAACATCAGCCCAGACACACCATCACTCACCCTGGAACATCAGCCCAGAGACACCATCACTCACCCTCCAACATCAGCCCAGAGACACCATCACTCACCCTCCAACATCAGCCCAGAGACACCATCACTCACCCTCCAACATCAGCCCAGACACACCATCACTCACCCTCCAACATCAGCCCAGAGACACCATCACTCACCCTCCAACATCAGCCCAGACACACCATCACTCACCCTCCAACATCAGCCCAGACACACCATCACTCACCCTCCAACATCAGCCCAGACACACCATCACTCACCCTCCAACATCAGCCCAGACACACCAACACTCACCCTGGAACATCAGCCCAGAGACACCATCACTCACCCTCCAACATCAGCCCAGAGACACCATCACTCAGCCTCGAACATCAGCCCAGAGACACCATCACTCAGCCTCGAACATCAGCCCAGACACACCATCACTCACCCTCGAACATTAGCCCAGAGACACCATCACTCACCCTCGAACATTAGCCCAGAGACACCATCACTCACCCTCGAAAATCTGCCCAGACACACCATCACTCAGCTTCCAACATCAGCCCAGACACACCATCACTCACCCTCGAACATCAGCCCAGAGACACCATCACTCACCCTCGAACATCATCCCAGACACACCATCACACAACCTCCAACATCAGCCCAGACACACCATCACTCACCCTCCAACATCAGCCCAGACACACCATCACTCACCCTGGAACATCAGCCCAGAGACACCATCACTCACACTCGAACATCAGCCCAGACACACCATCACTCATCCTCCAACATCAGCCCAGACACACCATCACTCACCCTGGAACATCAGCCCAGACACACCATCACTCACCCTCCAACATCAGCCCAGAGACACCATCACTCACCCTCCAACATCAGCCCAGACACACCATCACTCACCCTCCAAAATCAGCCCAGACACACCATCACTCACCCTCCAACAACAGCCCAGACACACCATCACTCACTGTTGAACATCAGCCCAGACACACCATCACTCACCCTGGAACATCAGCCCAGAGACACCATCACTCACCCTCCAACATCAGCCCAGACACACTATCACTCACCCTGGAACATCAGCCCAGAGACACCATCACTCACCCTCCAACATCAGCCCAGACACACTATCACTCACCCTGGAACATCAGCCCAGAGACACCATCCCTCACCCTCCAACATCAGCCCAGCGATACTCACTATTTATCATTTCTGATTTGAGTTGTGACTTGTTTCGATTTTGTGAGAATAAAATTGTTGCGATGAGAGAAGTGTGATTATTCTCTCCACACCCAGCTGTTGCCTGAGGCTCACCTCGTGTGTCCCGCACCTGTGGAGAGGCAGCTGCAAACATTTCTTCTCCCCTGAACCATTTGCACGGGACTTTTTTTTTAATTCGTTTTTATGTGATGTGGGCGTCGCTGGCAAGGCCAGCATTTTTTGCCCAACCCTAGTTGCCCTTGAGAAGGTGGTGGTGAGCCGCCTTCTTGAACCGCTGCAGTCCATGTGATGAAGCTACTCCCACAGTGCTGTTAGGGAGGGAGTTCCAGGATTTTGACCCAGTGACGATGAAGGATCGGCGATATACTTCTAAGTCAGGATGGTGTGTGACTTGGAGGGTAACTTGGAGGTAATGGTGTTCCCATGCGCCTGCTGCCCTTGTCGTTCTCGGTGCTAGATGTCGCGGGTTTGGGAGGTGGTGTCGAAGAAGCCTTGGCGAGTTGCTGCAGTGTATCTTGTAGATGGTGCACACTGCAGCCATGGTACGCCGGTGGTGGAGGGAGTGAATGTTTAAGGTGGTGGATGGGGTGCCAATCAAGCGGGTTGCTTTGTCCTGGATGGAGTCGAGCTTCTTGAGTGTTGTTGGAGCTGCACTCATCCAGGCAAGTGGAGAGTATTCAATCACACTCCTGACTTGTGCCTTGTAGATGGTGGAAAGGCTTTGGGGAGTCAGGAGGTGAGACACTCGCCGCAGAATACCTAGCCTCTGATCTGCTCTTGTTGCCACAGTATTTATGTGGCTGGTCCAGTTAAGTTTCTGGTCAATAGTGACCCCAGGCTGTTGATAGTGGGGTATTCGGCGATGGTTATGACGTTGAATGTCAAGGGGAGGTGGTTAGACTCTCGCTTGTTGGAGATAGTCATTGCCTGGCACTTCTGTGGCTCGAATGTTACCTGCCACTTATCAGCCCAAGCCTGAACGTCATCCAGGTCTTGTTGCATGCGGGCATGGACTGCTTCATTATTTTAGGAGTTGTGAATGGCACTGAACACTGTGCAGTCATCAATTCTGACCTTATGTTGGAGGGAAGGTCATTGATGAACCAGCTGAAGATGGTTGGGCCTACGACACTGCCCTGAGGAACTCCTGCAGCGATGTCCTGGGGCTGTGATGATTGAATTTCAATCACCACAACCATCTTCCTTTGTGCTAGGTATGACTCCAGCCAGTGGAGAGTTTTCCCCCCAATTCCCATTGACTTCAGTTTTACTGGGGCTCCTTGATGCCACACTGGGTCATATGCTGCCTTGATGTCAAGGGCAGTCATTCTCGCCTCACCTCTGGAATTCAGCTCCTTTGTCCATGTTTGGACCAAGGCTGTAATAAGGTCGGGCGCCAAGTGGTCTTGGCGGAACCCAAACTGGGAATCAGTGAGCAGGTTATTGATGAATAAGTGCCGCTTGATAGCACTGTCGATGACATCTTCCATCACTTTGCTGATGATTGAGCGTAGACTGATGGGGCGGTAATTGGCCGGATTGGATTTGTCCTTGCTTTTGTGGACAGGACATACCTGGGCAGTTTTCCACATTGTTGGATAGATGCCAGTGTTGTAGCTGTACTGGAACAGCTTGGCTAGAGGCGCAGTTAGTTCTGGAGCAGAAGTCTTCAGCACGATGTCGAGGCCCATAGCCTTTGCTGTATCCAGTGCGCTCAGCCGTTTCTTGATATCACGTGGAGTGAATCGAATTGGCTGAAGACTGGCTTCTGTGATGGTGGGGACCTCAGGAAGAGGCCGATATGGATCATCCACTCGGCACTTCTGGCTGAAGATGGTTGCAAACGCCTCAGCCTTGTCTTTTGCACTCACGTGCTGGGCTCCACCATCATTGAGGATGGGGATATTCATGGAGCCCTCCTCCCGTTAGTTGTTTAATGGCCCACCACCATTCACGACTGGATGTGGCAGGACTGCAGAGCTTTGATCTGATCTGTTGATTGTGGAATCGCTTAGCCCTGTCTATAGCATGTTGCTTCCACTTTTTAGCATGCGTAGTCCTGTGCTGCAGCTTCCCCAGGTTGGCACCTCATTTTTAGGTACGCCTGGTGCTGCTCCTGGCTTGCTCTTCTACACTCCTTATTGAACCAGGGTTGGTCCGCTGGCTTGATGGTAATGGTAGAGTGAGGGATATGCTGGGCCATGAGGTTACAGATTGTGGTGGAATACAATTCTGCTGCTGATGGCCCACAGCGCCTCATGGATGCCCAGTTTTGAGCTGCTAGATCTGTTCTGAATCTATCCCATTTAGCACAGTGGTAGTGCCACACAACACGATGGAGGGTGTTCTCAGTGTGAAGACAGGACTTCCTCTCCACAATGACTGTGCAGTGGTCGCTGCTGCCAATACTGTCATGGACAGATGCACCTGCGACAGGTAGATTGGTGAGGACGAGGTCAAGTAGGTTTTTCCCTCGTGCTGGTTCTCTCACCACCTGTCGCAGGCCCAGACTGGCAGTTATGTCCTTCAGGACTTGGCCAGCTCGGTCAGTAGTGGTGCTACCGAGCCACTCTTGGTGATGGACATTGAAGCCCCCCCACCCAGAGTACATTCTGTGCCCTTGCTACTCTCAGTGCTTCTTCCAAGTGGTGTTCAACATGGAGGAGTACTGATTCATCAGCTGAGGGAGGGCGGTAGGTGGTAATCAGCAGGAGGTTTCCTTGCCCATGCTTGACCTGAAGCCATGAGACTTCATGGGGTCCAGAGTCAATGTTGAGGACTCCCAGGGTCACTCCTTCCCGACTGATTACCACTGTGCCGCCACCCCTGGTGGGTCTGTGGGACAGGACATACCCAGGGATGGTGATGGAGGAGTTTGGGACATTGGCTGAAAGGTATGATTCTGTGAGTATGACCATGTCAGGCTGTTACTTGACTAGTCTGTGGAACAGCTCTCCCAATTTTGGCACAAGTCCCCAGATGTTGGTGAGGAGAACTTTGCAGGGTCGACTGGACTGGGTGTGCCGTTGCTGTGTCCGTAGCCGGTGCCGAGGTCGATGTCGGTGGTCCGTCTGGTTTCATTCTTTTCAGGAGCGGTTTGTTACAACTGAGTGACTTTCTGGGCCAGTTAAGATTCAACCACATTGCTGTGGGTTTGGAGTCACATATAGGCCAGACCGGGTAAGGACGGCAGATTTCCTTCCCTAAAGGACATTAGTGAACCAGATGGGTTTTTACGACAATCCGATAGTTTCATGGTTACCATTACTCACGTCTCTGGATCATTAGTCCAGGCCTCTGGATTTTAGTCCAGTGACATTACCACTACGCTATCATTCCCATGCCGCTGGCTGTTGGGCCCCCTTCTTGTTGCTCGCCCAGGACAGGGCTGAGGAACATTTACATTGCACATTGCTGATCCAGTGTGATGCCTGATGTGTTACTGTCGAAATACAAGATAAAGCAAAGGTTTTAATTAACATTGTACGCTCATTAGATAAATAGGTTTCTTCCAAATATATATTACAAGAAATACTGAGAATAAGTGGCAATTTGCGGTGTCCTGATCAAGCATCCTGTTCGAAGCGCTGAGAGTATTTATTTTCTTCACATTGTCAACAGCTGGGATTGTGAGGCTCGGCCTCGCTCGCACTGCCCTGCTCGTCCTCTGGGTGGTGCTGCTGGCCCAGATTTCTGTAATCTGCTTTATCAGTGAATCAGATAAAGAGACAGTTCTCCTTTCTCACTGGATGTCATTTAAAGGCTCAAGCGAAATAGGAGAAAAACAAATACATACATTTGCGCTTTAAAGCTATTATCCGGGAATTTCCCAACAATTTGTGTGATTAAATGGTGGGTCCCTGAGGCAGGAATCAATCCCCAGTCTGCGCTGAATGAACTGATCTCAGTGAGGCGAATGGGTCACGGTGCAACAATGGGCTTCAGTGCTGTGGACTTGGGGAAAGGCAATCAGCAAGTGTTCACACTCCTGGAAAGCCCACAGCTTCAGACGCAAGGTTGGGGCAGGTTTACGAATAGTCTGATGTCACACACTGTCTGGATTTGTCAAATTGTCCAAAAATTAGAATTGCAGGGGAGAAAGCTGAGGGGAGAAAGCCAGTAACCAGACTTGGAGAAGGGTAAACATCTCAGGCTGAAAATAACATTTTACATTGGGAAACCCAGGTGAACAGACTGTGCGCACAGTGCAGGAAAATCACTGAGGCTGAAAAGAGCACAAGAGTCGAGATAAAGGGAGCAGTGATCAGGTGACAGCAAGCTTGGGTTTTCAGCAGCACCAGGTGAGCGCTTGTGGCACTGCTCATGGTTATTCTCTTTGCCATGTCTTCTGTCTCTCCCTGCTCTCTTACCATCACCTTTTCTCTTGTGCTGGTGTCCCCTACATTGAGAGGTCGCACAACACCAGGTTATAGTCCAACAGTTTTATTTGAAATCACAAGCTTTCGGAGCTATCGATCGCCCCTCTTCCCCCATCTCTCCTACTCTCTCTTGCCACCTCTTCCCTAGCGGTGTTTCTGGCACCATCAATCTCCTTGTCTCTGCTGCCCTTCTCCCTCTGGCCTGCTGACCTTGCTCATTGATCGGTGGCCACAGTAAAGGTCAAATGTCGGCCCTCTGCCTCGTGTTGTGGGGGGGGGGGGCGCTTCAATAAATAAATTACTGCCTCCCTTCCCCCTGCACATTCTCCAGCCCCTTTAACTTCAGCCCCTCTGATGTGTTTCAATAAGTAGGCGGAGCTGCAGGAAGAGTTGGGTCACTGAGCAGCATCAGCAGGCTATGGGGCAAAGGGCAGCACATAGGTGCCTGGAAAAAAATGAGAGACAAGGAGATAGACGGGGCCCAGAGACGAATAGGCCATAGGGAAGAGGTGGCAAGAGAGAAGGAGAGATGGGGACAGAGGCCTACAGCCCGAGCTCTAATCCAGGCTGACACTCAGTGCAGTGCTGAGGGAGTGCTGCCCTGTTGGAGGTGTCGTCTTATGGATGAGACGTTAAACCGAGGCCCCGTCTGCTCTCCCAGGTAGACGGAAAAGATCCCATGGCACTATTTTGAAGAAGAGCAGGGTTGTTCTCCCCGGGGTCCTGGCCAATATTTATCCCTCAATCAACATCATTAAAACAGATTATCCAGTCATTATCACATTGCTGTTTGTGGCAGCTTGCTGTGCGCAAATTGGCTGCCATGTTTCCCACATTACAACAGTGACTACACTCCAAAACAAAGTACTTCATTGGCTGTAAAGCGCTTTGGGACATCCTGAGTTCATGAAAGGCGCAATAGAAATGCAAGTCTTTCTTTCTTGGGCCACGGTCCACCGGCAGGGGTGGGATGGTAAGTTGCCACAGAGCAACAATAACATTGGGGTGGGGGATGAAGGGGGGAAACGCCACCCAGGCAGCTTGCAGAGTGGGGGACGGGACAGCGATACGCCTAAAAGCAAGTGAAGAAATCTGGCCTGCCAGCTTGGGAGTGGGGCTGGGACGCTGATAAACCTGAGACGGGTGAAGAAATCTAGCGTGGATTCATTCTCGTGTGATATAGAAATTTACATTAAACGGATGTGATGTTTGAAGTACGCAGGCCAGGGAGTGGGAACGTACGTTCCGTTTTTAGAATATGGATCTGTAGAATATTTCTCTACAGTTACATGTACGTATACATGTAGATTATTAGAATCATCCCTGATTATAATACCTCGCCCCATTATATTACATTGTTACATTCATAGAGTATAATTCAGTCTCCCTCCTAACGTGTGCTCACAGTAAAAGGGTGGTTCCAGAAGCAGGCCCTCATCACCTATGAAATCTTGTGTGATGTGAATGAGACAGAGGGCAGAATTTTCATTGACCCGTGGAGGCGGGTTTTGAGGCGTGTGGGGGGTTAAAATTGCAAAAACTGGCGGGCGGGCACAAGCCCGCCTCCATCCCGCCTCCACGCAATTTTCATTAAATCGTGTCTGCTGGTCCCAACTCCGTCCCGCCTCCAAGAGGCGGGATAGGCCGTTAAGGCCCTTAACAAGCATTAAATTGCCTGTATAATGCCATTTTGAAAGGCCTTTGTGATTTTAACCTTTTTTCCACGTGAAGCACGCCTGTTCTGAACCACGAATGTGAAACCTGGCGGGAGCACATTTGGATTGCTGACTATCAGCTGCAGCTCAACCATGAAATAGAAGATGTGATCAGCCATCATTTGCAGTTGGCAGGACTTTGTTGTCTGAGGTCTGGGAAAACTTTTATATGGCATAACCACAGCTGTGGAAGTTTGGAGCCTGACACCCATCTCCAGTGTGACCTCCTGGGAAACCCCTCTCGCCACCTTGACTGAGCGCTTCCTCAACTGAGGCATATACCAGAAGCATGGGAACCATTTATTTCCTTTCCTCCTGGACATCAGATTCGGACGAAGGCCAGCCGTGGCAGCAGCAGAACCATGAACAACAGCACCACCAGCAGCAGCAGCATCAACAGGAGCGCCAAGCTGCTCTTCACCCACTTGAAGCTGCACAGGCCAGAAGGCACCAGCGTGCGACCACATTGCTGCCCGAGATGCAAGGGACGCACTTGACCAGATTTGCTTAGCCTGCACAATGAAACACTTTTGCCTCGCACCTTCTTATCAGACCATCGACAGTGGCCAGGAACCTGCAGATTCCTATCACTCTGACCACCATACTGACAATTGCAAGTCATCCTAAGCCCTCAATGTGGAAGTCCCATTTGCGAAATGACAGAAGCCACAGCTTCAGCAGTTTGCCAGCAGAATTTTTATTCACACCAAGCAAGTGCTGGCATTTCAAGATTAAACACAACATTACACCCAAGTGACTATCCTTGTGACTACTTGTGCATTATTTTTCTTTTACGCATGCTCCTATGTGGTGCTTCCCCTGTGGCTTCAGCAGATGTGGAGGACCCCTTGCTCACTTTCTTGCTGCTCCTGCCTCGACACCTTTGGTGGGCGTCCTCTGGGGTTGCGAGCCTGTGAGGGCTCGGCAACAGTCTGCTGCTCCTGCGGCTGTGCAGGGGATGAGACGCCGATCTCAGTTGGGTGAGGACTCTGGTGGGGGTCGGACCGAGGGCTTTGCAGTGGCTTGGTCGTGTGAGCGCTTGGAGAGGGGCCCCCACTTCCTTGTTGTCTGCCACCAACATCCCTCTCATGGGTCAGCCCCACCTCAGCGCTTGCAAGTGGATTGAGAGCACCTTGCTGCACTTCAGGGGGGCCATGAGGACCCGTATCTGCACTGGAAGTCCTACTCTGAAGGACTTCCATGAAGGTCTGGTTTCTGTGTTCAATAGATGACCATCGCTCCTCAAGAGATGCCAGTCTATTCTGAACAATGACCATGTTTCCTACACTCTGGCGACTTATCTCCTCCATAGCCGTAGCCATCCTCTCCTCTACTGTAGCCATCCTTTCCACGGAGGTTGCCATCCTTTCCATGGTGATGCGTTCATGCGCCAATGACTCCACAAAGGCCCTGCTCATGTTCGCTATGGACTCCTCCATTCGCTCCACACTCGCAGCCACCCTGGAGACAAAACCTGCCAGAGACTCCTGCATCTGTTCCTGGACTTCCAGCACCACTGATCTTATGGATGGACCCAGAGGCAAAGGATCGACATGCAGCTGAGCCGAGCTAGGAGAGTCCTGCGCCATCCGACTAGGACTCTCCACTGCTGTCCCTGTCTCCACTATCTGCTGATGCTCACTTGTGAGCTGTGATGCACCAGGTGACAACACTACTCTATCTCGCGATATTCCCTCTGAGGTGTGAGTGTCTGCGCTGGTGCTGGGTGCGCTGAATTCTGCTGACGTGGCGCCCTCAGAGGTTGCAGCTTCCTCTGAGGAGTGGTGAGGTTCATGCTCTTCCTCCTGGACGGTGGGGACGGCAGCTCGCAATGGTCCTGGGGGGGAGTAAAGGAAAGAGTCAGAGATGTGAGTCCAAGGTTACATGCACATTGCATATTGCAGATGATCATAAGTCAGTCTGCTGGAGCATCAGAATCATTGGGCCAGAAATTCGGCTCTCCGGCTTCCCGCGGGTGCAAGAATTGCGCGCGTACTTACCTATCGCGCCTGCCGTTGTGCTTCACGCCCGCGTGGAATTCGGCTCCTGGGCCTCCTGCAGCTGCCGGTGCGCAGTGCTTATGTATCCCAGGGGCGCAGTTAGTTCGAAGCGTCCCCTGGGATCACGTGGGCCATGGAGAGCAGGGAATCTTCATTCATAGATTTTGACAGGAAGACCTAAACAAAAAATTACCTTTCTTTAAAGTATGTAAAAAAGATAAACCTGTTGAAAAAATGTTTAAATTGTACTTAATTCACCACTTCCCTTGTTAAAAGCAGGCCTTGCGCCTCCTTTTTCCCTGCGCAGCTACTCCGTACTTACCCTCACAGTGTAAGGGGTATCTTAATCGCTCCCACACCCCTCCGGTTCCCAGACTTTGGACTTATTTCGGGGTTGTGAACAAAATTGCAGTAAACGACAGGTTCTGATGAGAGAATTTTACTTTATTAAAAGAAAAAGGTAACAAACTTGAAACACACTTATTACTTAAACACAGATTCGGGGAACACACGGTACAAGCGAGGGAAATGACAATATATCAAACAAAACCTTATCCCTCCCAAAGATCCCACTATCTGGCTAGGTTTTTGGTTTCAGGAGATCAGGGATAATGCTCACCAATGAATCCTTGACAGGATATTAGAGTCTTTTGTTTAAAAAGACTCCGCAAGGCCCTTGTTGCTGCGAGGTGTCCGATGGTCACTGAGGCAGTCGCTCTGGTTTCTTCTTGCGTGCTGGTCTTCTGGCCTTCTTCCTCGTGGCTTGTGGTAGGTTTTGCTGGAGCAGGGAAAGAGAGCTGTGTCCGCGTCATCAGCCAGTCCGAAAGAGAGAGAGATTATGGCACAGGCTTTCAAATTATACTGTTTCTTTTTCGCGTCCAAAAAACCCTTACTAAAACGAATTCCTTTTGGTTGCAAATGAACCTTGCTTAGTCCAATTGTCTAGTTTTGGCGGGCTTGCCAGTTCTGATGGCTTTTGCTCAGTGTTAAACATGTCTTGATCGTTTTCCGATTTAAACACAGCCTTATCTACGCGCCAAATCTCCACCCTATTGTCCTAGGTCTGTTGGCGGGCTTTTAAATCTGTTCTTTGGATACCTGGTTGATTGTTTTTTTTGATGGGATAATGGCTATGAAACTGTGTGATCGAAGTTATATTGTCATGAATCGTTTTTAGATTTCCAGCCTCTTGTTTGCCCCTGGGGATTCATATTTGAATGTGTTTGTGAGTTTTTGCTTTGTCTCTTGCACCTAGTTAGGATTCGCAGTGTAAACAATTCCCAGACAGCTTGATCTGTTCACTGCCCGGCCACGCCCCTCGCAGCTTGTGTCTGTGAAAGGTGTCTCTCCCAACAGTAAGATTCAAAAAAGTCAGTTTCCTCAGGTTTTTTTCTTCCCTGATCTTTAGGTTTTTACATCAAATCACTTCACTTAGGCCCCATCATCCCAAGTTTGTATGAAAAGTCCAAAAGTCACTCCCTTTAGGGCTCTGTTCGAGTTTCTGGGGGATTTTGTGAAGCCTACATCCCCCACTTTGATACTAAAACTGAATTAGTATCATTAACAGGTGAGCAAAATTTCCGAACCCCGAAAACCAACTTTCCCCTGTATTACCTAAACTAAAAACCCAAACATTCATTCCCCTTTTGAAAGTGGTGTTTCAGGTACATACAGGTAAGAATCAATCTTTATTTCACATCCAAGCACGGAGAGGGTCTGACACCCCTGCACAGCTTGGAAAAAACACATCATACACATCATAAAAATGACACAACACACATACAATTTTTTTTATCAAAAGACAAAATTCAAGGTTCGTTCCATCCCTGGCCATAGCCTTTATTTTGATGCACTTCCCAAGTCCCTTCGTGTCTGGAGTGGAGCTCCCCGTCCCTTCCCCTGCACTTTGTACACAGCAAGTAGAGAACTATCCCGAGCTGGCAGACCACCAAAAGATGGGAAGCCATCCTGATCCAGGAAGGCACCTCTATATTCTCAAAAATATCCCACCAGGGTGGAACTACTATATCCAAAATCTCTGCCCCTATTTCAACTGTTTTCTGTTCCAGGGTGTAGAAATGTTTTTGTGAAATCCCTACAGCTTTAAGTAGGATGGTAAGATGTTCGGGTAGAGGAGGAATTTTATATCCAAAGTAAGTCACATACTTTTGCAGGTTGGTGATGTTTTCTGTTACAGTGAGGTGAACAGTGGAGGGTTCAGGAATGGGGACAATCCGTTCCTGGGCCACTTGAACTTCTGCCTCGGGTTTAAAGTAGAAACTGCTGTCACTTACCGGACACCAGAAGTGTCCATGCTGGTAGTGGGACGCACCTGTGGTGACACAATATGTCCCACCCGCTATATATGCTACCTGTGGGGAAACATGGCCGTGTGCCATCACCTCCATGGTACAATTGATAGGTCGTGCGCCAGCAGCTTTAAACCCGCACTGTGGTTTCGAATAGGCATTCAAGTGCTGGGGACACAGTATTATGTGTGAACCCCGGCTCCGGCACCCGGAGAGGTCAGTACCTGTCATGGCGTGCTCCCACTTTATGACATAAGGTGGGACCGCTGTAAAACGGATGTGTGCACCCCCTTGAATGACTCCAATGTTCTCCACCCGGTATACCGGTACGGGTCGGGCTGTCCCACTCATGACCGGCATTCTCACTACTATCCCCATGATAGTGTGATTTGAACGCCCACAATCTATTGGGACAGGGTAGGCTTCAGAGGCTAGACGAAATTGGCATGGGCTCAGCGAATTACTAAACGGGTGGAGGGCTGCAAGGTGCTTGTTGCTGATCCAGGAGGGGACTAAACCTTGCTTTAAATCCTCCAGGTTGCTACGGCCCTCGCCCAGCAACCATGCCCCGTACAGCACACACATCTCATTCTGTGCAGCCTGATCCGATGCATTCCTATCCTCCCGTATGAGTGTATTTACTGTTTTGGCATGCCTTTCCAATTCTGCAATAATTTCCTTTAAATGAACCGTCATAGCTTGGTCCTCATGTAGCTCTGAGCCTACCACTGTGTTCCCATCCTTCAGGATCTTTCTTAACTGGGTTTTTAAACCATTTATCTGTGTCTGTAATTCCATGTCATCCAGGCTATTTATTACAGAGGACCCTGTACTATAGGCAGTGAAGACATCATTCCAGGCTCCCCTTCTTTGTCTACCCGTGCCCATAGGGTTCTCAGGGTGTATTCTGTATAGCTCTACCTTGTCTATATTGGCAAAATCAAATTCGTAAAATTTCCTAAACATTTCCTTTAGCAGGGCCTGGTACAGTTGCTCCGTTTCCTTAGGACACCACTCAGGTAAGTATACCTCGGTAAGGTTTAATATTACTGAAGCTACTGCATAGTGTACCCCCTGGTATAGTACCTTTTCGGTTGGTACTAGGACTAACCCATTCCCTGGTCCCTTAGTGGTGGTAGGGCACTTTTCTTCCAGGGTTTTCGGTACCTGGGTCGTGGGTAGGGGCTTTCGGGTGTGTGCCACGAGTTCAGTGGCATTAGCTGGGACCGGAATGTGTGGGACCACGCACCCATGCAGGCTAGGATCCCACCCTATCCCCTCCCCGGCATCCTGCCATTGGCTGGAGAAGATGATGGATACCCCTGTGGGGCAGGCTTCCTCTGATCCCCACATAAAAACATAGACTCCCTGTTCCGACTCCCACCACTTATCCCAACAAACACTCACTCCTCCTTGGGTCCCTGTGATAGTCCGGTGGGTGTCGTTCCCTAATCTTTCCCAGTCGGCTGTATGGTCCCCTGCGTCCCTGCTCAGCTTCCTGAGCCACCACCACCTATTCAGGGGAATTCGTCCCTTACAGGTAAGGCACACACGCTTCCCCTCGGTGACACTGACCCTTGTAGCAACGACCTGTATTCTGGGGCATGGGAGGGAGGTCTCCCCGTACGTGAACCCGGGCTGGTTGGAGTATTTAGTAGAGTTGGACCCCAGCCACCCTGGCCACCTTCCCTCGTGGAAGTAGATGGCGAGCTCCTCCATTCCCCGCTCGCCACCCTCTGCGGTGATGACTGGTGCTCTCACTCCTGAGCACCCATAGATGTGGGAGTCCTCCACGTCACCTCGGTCACCGATGCTCACCCCTACCAGGGCGAGCAGGAGCAGAAACCTTGTCATTCCGAAGTCCTTTCTGTAGGGGCACACACAAAACATATATCCATGTCCCAGAAAGGTTCTCTGGCTGGATGATTAATCAAGCCCTTAAACTTAAAAAAAAACTCTACAAACAACTAAACTAATGATAACCCATAACCACCAAAACTGCAATTACTTAAAACCGAAAATTCACTACATTTGCCGCCCGTCTCCGGACGGCCAGGTTAAATCCTGTTTAGTCTCTGCCTTATGTGGCCTCTGGATGGCTTGTACACCTGGGCGCAGTGCGGCCTGTACCGCCGGACCCAGAAGGCCTTCCTCAAAACCGCTGGGGGTATCTTAACATCCCAGCTGAGTCCTGTGCTGCAGCACACTACCCCCTTTGGTGTGGCTGCAGCGCCCTCATTCATATCTGTGGGCTCCTCCCAGCCTGAGGCTGCGGGCGGGGGACCCTTCTCTCTCTCTTCTCCCGGTACTACCTCTCCTGTGAAACCCTCACTGTTGGAGGCTGTAGGCTGGGAATCCCCTACTTTAGAACGCTCCCTGCTCTTGGGCGCTCTTCTTCGGGTTGCAACCCTCTTTGGGTGGGACCCTCTAAACAGATACACCTGTGGCCACAGTAGCCTTTGCTGTGGTGTGCGGGGAGACCTTCTTAGGGCTCTGGCCACTGGGGGTGTGCTTGAGTCCCACATAATCGGTGCAGTGTTCTCTCCAGTTGTTACACACTGTTCCTCCCGCTGCAGCTTGTGCGTCTGCCACAGCTGCTGCTGGCTGAGGATTTCTAACTTGGGGGCCGTCCATCTTTTCCGGCTGTTCCCTTTTAGGTTTAAACAGTTTGCACTGGTCAATCTCCCACCCGGGGATTCTCTGGGGTTCTAACAGCAGCCGATTTTTCTGGTACTGGCTCCCCAGGTTACTGGCTGCTTGCCAGTGAACCTGTTTAAAAATCTCGTCCTCTGCCCTGAACGGACCTTCTAGGGACTCCCCACTCTCTCTCTCTACCAGGACGGCCTTAAAGACGGGATTCTGGGCTTGAACCTGCTTTAAGTCCGGGGGCAAAGCTACCCCCTGTGTGCCTGCCTTGTCCCGGATTGCAGCTACCGGACCTGCTTTATAGGGATCCCATAACTCTCCTTCCCTGGCCCCCTGCTTGGCCAACTTGTCGGCCTTTTGGTTACCCTCCCATGTGGTTTGGAGGGATCCTAAATCTATGTCCAAAGGTTTGGACATTGCCCCAGCCTGCTTGTTCCCTGTGATTCCCATTAAACTGTACGGGACCCCGCTCGACCTGGGTGAATTGGTCAGGTCTGCCGAATGGACCACCGTGCTGGCAGCTCCGGTGTCCACCAAACATATCCCCTGCACTTTCTCCACCCCCTTCTCAACATCGTATCCCGGGGAACACAGGTAGACAGGCTGTGCTGGTTCTAGTCATAGGTCTGCGTTAGGGGGGGCAGATGGGATCAATGCACCAGTGGCTGTAGCTACCTTCCCTGGGCCACCAAACAGGACTCTGATGGCCGCTACTATTGTCTCCAGTGTGGGGGAAGAGGTCGGTGCCTCTACTTTTGGGGCAAAAGCTGGGGAATTCTTTGTTAGCATATCCTTCCTGGGATTCCTACAGTCCTTTCTCCAGTGCCCCCTCTACCCGCACCCGAAGCAGTTACGCTTCGTGTCGGAAGGTTTACCACCTTCCTGGTGCCACTCCTTCTTATCCTGACTGGGCTTTATCTCATGCACCTTCCCTTTCGGTGGGGTGTCTTCAGCCCCTCTACCGTTCCGGTAGGCTAGGGTCAGTTGCCTGACCACTGCCTCCTCGGTGACCCGGGGATCTCTTGGGTCAAACCAAAGCTCAGCCTTGGCTTTGACTCGTGGCAGGATGTTTGCCACTAGGCTACGGAGCCAGTGGGCCAGCTCGTCCCTGTTCAGGTTAGCCCTGTCGAGAGCCCCATTACAAGCACCCCTGTACACCGACCACAGCCTGTCTACGAAAGCCTGTGGGGTCTCCCCTGCGAGCTGCACTGTTTTCTCCACCCGGGAGAAAGGACTTCCCTCATTCATTCCCATGGCCTCTAAAACTTCCTCACTGACGGCCGCATACCCGTGCTGTCCTCTCTTGCTCTCAGTAGAGAGTGACTGGTACAATTTGCCATCTAATGAGAAAAGGAGCAATTTTGCCATTTTGGCATCGTCACAATCGTTAATGGCTGCTGATTGTTCCACCTTCATGAAGTGGACTGAGGGGTCTTCCTTTTGGGTAAGTTTACTCAGGTGGCTTACCATAGCCCTTAGCTTTTGTGTACCGTGGGGAGCCAAGAATTGACTTTCAAGGGGTCCCTGACCTCCACCACCGGCGGGCGAGCCAAATTTTTGCTGTCGTGCTGGGCGCATTGGCCCTGGCTCCGACTTCTCCTGCATTGGTTCGCCCCCCTCTCCCTGCTGCCAGACCGAGTCAAAACTCGGCGCCACAGGTGCTGGTGTGCACTCCCTGTCAGCCTCACAGATTGTCTGCCCCTCCTGCTGCCTAACCAAGCTTCTCCTTGGCACCACAGGTGGTGGTCGAACAGTCTCCCCCTGCTCTTCCAGGTCTGCCTGGGCCGCACCCGGACTTATCAGGCACAGCATGCCTTTTGTCTTGGACAGAGCAAGGTTCAGACTCTCAATCTGCTTCTGACAGGGGCCGTGGTCCCCTACCTCAAACTCCCTTGTACTGGCTACTCTATAGGCTGCCTGAACATCGTTTAACTTCTCTGTGAGTTCCCTTAATTGCTAGGCAAGGCGGGTGTTCTCTTCCTGCAATGCCAGTTCACCACTTTTGGCCTCGGTGGCCTGACACTGGAGGTATCCCTTACTGGCACGGTGTTCCTCCAGCACCTGTGACTGTTCCTGATCTTTTGTGTCTAGCTGTGCTAACAACCTGTCCCCTGCTATAGCTCTGGCACGGGACAGTTGGCTTTCTTCCTTTAGCTCTTCTGTGAGAGCCTGAATGCGCTTCCCCATAAGCTGCATTTGTTTCTGGGAGCAGACCAACCATATGGCTTTCTCCACAGACTTATTGTATTCCTTGCTCTCAGTCCATGCAGCTGCAGCGTCCATAGGACGTTCAGCATGCAATAGCCTGAGGACCCATTTCTTGGTGATATTTACTTTTGTATATACATAGGATGACATTCTCTCTTCCATTTTTGTTCTCTCCTCAAAACCAGCATTTACTGCTTCACAACCCTTTCGCCAAAGTCCTGCTGCGGTCGCCATTTATGTAAGGGTTATCTTAATCGCTCCCACACCCCTCCGGTTCCCAGACTTTGGACTTATTTCAAAGTTGTGAACAAAATTGCAGTAAATGACAGGTTCTGATGAGAGAATTTTACTTTATTAAAGGAAAAAAGTAACAAACTTGAAACACACTTATTACTTAAACACAGATTTGGGGAGCACACGGTACAAGCGAGGGAAATGACAATATATCAAACAAAACCTTATCCCTCCCAAAGATCCCACTATCTGGCTAGGTTTTTGGTTTCAGGAGATCAGGGATAATGCTCACCAACGAATCCTTGACAGGATATTAGAGTCTTTTGTTTAAAAAGACTCCGCAAGGCCCTTGTTGCTGCGAGGTGTCCGATGGTCACTGAGGCAGTCGCTCTGGTTTCTTCTTGCGTGCTGGTCTTCTGGCCTTCTTCCTCGTGGCTTGTGGTAGGTTTTGCTGGAGCAGGGAGAGAGAGCTGTGTCCGCGTCGTCAGCCAGTCCGAAAGAGAGAGAGATTATGGCACAGGCTTTCAAATTATACTGTTTCTTTTTCGCGTCCAAAAAACCCTTACTAAAACGAATTCCTTTTGGTTGCAAATGAACCTTGCTTAGTCCAATTGTCTAGTTTTGGCGGGCTTGCCAGTTCCGATTGCTTTTGCTCAGTGTTAAACATGTCTTGATCGTTTTCTGATTTAAACACAGCCTTATCTACGCGCCAAATCTCCACCCTATTGTCCTAGGTCTGTTGGCGGGCTTTTAAATCTGTTCTTTGGATACCTGGTTGATTGTTTTTTTTGATGGGATAATGGTTATGAAACTGTGTGATCGAAGTTTTATTGTCATGAATCGTTTTTAGATTTCCAGCCTCTTGTTTGCCCCTGGGGATTCATATTTGAATGTGTTTGTGAGTTTTTGCTTTGTCTCTTGCACCTCGTTAGGATTCGCAGTGTAAACAATTCCCAGACAGCTTGATCTGTTCACTGCCCGGCCACGCCCCTCGCAGCTTGTGTCTGTGAAAGGTGTCTCTCCCAACAGTAAGATTCAAAAAAGTCAGTTTCCTCAGGTTTTTTTGCTTCCCTGATCTTTAGGTTTTTACATCAAATCACTTCACTTAGGCCCCATCATCCCAAGTTTGTATGAAAAGTCCAAAATCACTCCCTTTAGGGTTCTGTTCGAGTTTCTGGGGGATTTTGCGAAGCCTACAACAGAGAAACCTGAAAAAAAAAACGAAGTTCGATGCGTACGCGCTGCCTCTCCGGCACATGCATTCGACCTCTGAACCCCTTCCTTCAGGGGAACGGAAGTTCCAGTTTCCAGCGCATGCGCCATGCATACGCGAAACCGGCACTTTCGTTGGGTCTACGGGTGAGTACACAGCGCGTACTCACCTGTGGAGACCCGAATTTCTGGCCCATTATCAGTGACTCATGCAATGTCAATGAGAGAGATGATAAACTATTCTGTCACCAGCTTGCTCTGATGCACCCGTCTGTCCGTTCCCCACTTGCGCATCCTCCTCCACTCCCATGATCTCCAGGACCGCCTCATCCCAGGTGGTGAGCTGGGCAACTGAGGGTGGCCCTCCTCCTGTCCTCGCTCTTTCCCTCTTATTGTGAGCTCTCTTTTCCTGCAATGAGGGAGACAAGTGGAGTTTGAGTGAGAATGAAGGAGTGAGTGTAGAGAATCTATATCATTGATGGTTAGAAGGAGACAAATTCGGAGTGAGGTGGCAAGACCATGGGCCCTCCCTGTGTGTTGTAAGTTGTTTTCATAGCATCACAGCAATAGGGAGTGTGAGGGCTGCACAGTCGAATAGTTAGGTGAATGTGACCATACAGAGAGAGGAAATGGGTAAGGGTGCAGGGATGTCAGTGTCAAGTGGGATGTGGAGGAAGAGGTTGTCAAAGCTGAGTGCTGGTGAGGAGAGGCAATGGGGATCAGAATGAGGGTGATGGGAAATTCATACTCACTTTTCCAGTGCGCAGCAGGTCATGAAACCTCTTCCTGCACTGAAGCCAGGTTCTGCAGGTTATGGACAACAAGTTGACCTCCTCTGCCACCTGGATCCAAACACCCTTGGTTTGATGGGAAGGCTTCCTCCTCCCTGAAGAAGGGAAGAGCACCTCCTTATTAGCTCTGGCTCCCTCAATTAAAGCTTGCAGGGCGACATCATCAAAGCGGGGTGCAGACCTAGGTCTCTGGCTGGCCATTCTTCCTGCAGGTGCCTCTAACATGCAAAGGCAGAAGCTTGGCAGTCTGCAGAGGAAGCAAGGCTTGTTGCAGACCTTAAATGCTGCAGCAATGATGACGTCATCGGAAGCGACTTTCAGACTGGAAAAACTCACTGGCCATGGGTTCCCACACGTTGGAACTCAATTGGCCAATTATGTTAAAATCGCATCAATCTCCCACATCGATTTAGATTCGGGTGGCTAACACGAAATGCGGATTACACGACCCCAGCCCGCCCCTGAATCAAAATCCAGCCCAGAGTGTCTCAGGACTAACAATGTCCACAGTATTACTCCCCAGACACTGTGTGAGTAGCACACCACTTCTGCCCACTCCAAAAACCCCAGTAATTATCATGTTGTGGTGTAGTGAGGAAGATAGTAATAGACTTCAAGAGGACATAGCCAGGCTGGTGGAATGGGCGGACACATGGCAGATAAAATTTAATGCAGAGAAGTGTGAGGTGATATGTTTTGGTAGGAAGAATGAGGAAAGACCATACACACTAAATGGTACAATTCTAAAGGGGGTGCAAGAACAGAGAGACCTGGAGGTGCTTGTGCACAAATCTCTGAAGGTGGCAGGACAGGTTAATAAAGCAGTTAACAAAGCATCTGGGATCCTGGGCTTTATAAATAGAGGCACAGAGTACAAAATCCAGGAAGTTATGCTAAACCTTTATAAAACACTGGTTCAGCCCCAGCTGGAGAATTGTGTCCAATTCTGGGCACCACACTTTAGGAAGGACGTGAAGGCTTTGGAGAGGGTACAGAAGAGATTTACTAGAATGGTTCCAGGGCTGAGGGATTACAGTTACGTAGATAGACTGGAGAACATATGAACATAAGAAAATAAGAATCAGGAGCAGGAGTAGGCCATACGGCCCTTCGAGCCTGCTCCGCCATTCAGTAAGATCATGTCCGATCTTCGACCTCAACTCCACTTTCCCGCCCGATCCCCATAGCCCTTGATTCCCTTAATATTCAAAAATCTATTGATCTCAGCCTTAAATATACTCAACGATTGAGCAGCCACAGCCATTTGTGGTAGAGAATTCCAAAGATTCATGACCCTCTGGATGAAGACATTTCTCCTCATCTCAGTCTTAAATGGCCGATCCCTTATCCTGAGACTGTGCCCCCTAGTTCTAGACACTCCAGCCAGGGGAAACAACCTCTCAGCATCTACCCTGTCAATCCCCCTCAGAATCTTATATGTTTCAATGAGATCACCTCTCATTCTTCTAAACTCCAGAGAGTGTAGGCCCAATCTACACAATCTCTCATCATAGGACAGCCCTCTCATCCCAGGAATCAATCTAGTGAACCTTTGTTGCACCGCCTAAGGCAAGTATATCCTTCCTCAGATAAGGAGACCAAAACTGTGCACAGTACTCACAGTACTCCAAAGCCTTGTACAATTGTAGTAAGACTTCCTTACTCTTGTATTCCAGAGAAACTGGGGTTGTTCTCCTTGGAGCAGAGAAGGCTAAGAGGAGATTTGATAGAGGTGTTTAAAATCATGAAGTGTTTAGATAGAGTAAATAAAGAGAAACTGTTTCCAGTGGCTAAAGGGTTATGACTAAAGGGCATTAACTAGAGGTGATTGGCAAAAGAACCAGAGGCAACATGAGGAAAACTTTTTTATGCAACAAATGGTTAGGATTTGGAATGCACTGCCTGATAGGGACAGATTCAATAGTCGCCTTCAAAATATTTTGAATATTCTGTTGTATATCAGTTCTTCTCTTTTATTGTAGCCTGTTGTGATGTATTGTGGACTGACTCCACTTGTATTGATGAATGTTTTTAAAAATGTATTCTCAGGATGTGGACATTGCCGGCATCTATTGCCCATCCCCAGTTGCCCTGAGACGGTGATGGTGGGCTGTCTTCTTGAACCGCTGCAGTGGTTTGATACAACTGAGTGGCTTGCTAGGTCGGTTAAGAGTCAACCAGGACCAATTTCCTCGCGGGGAGGTTTGCTGGTACTGTTGGGGAGGGTTTAAACTAAGTTGGCAGGGGGGTGGGCACCAGGATGTAGCATTAGAAAGGAGAAACAAAGGGCACAAAGGATTGGGAGAGACGGATAGCACTAAAGTAAGAAATAGTGGGATCAGACTAAGAGGGAGCACAGGGTGGTCTAAGATGGGTTTACAGTGTATGTATGTGAACGCACAAAGTATAGCAAACAAGGTTGGTGAGCTGCAGGCACAAATAGCCACATGGGAATATGATGTCGTGGCAATAATGGAGACCTGGCTCAAAAAAGGGCAGGATTAGGTATTAAATATTCCTGGATATAAGGTGTTCAGGAAAGATAGGGAAGGGAAGATAGGAGGTGGTGTGGCAGTATTGGTTAAGGAGAATGTTACAGTGCTGGAGAGAGAGGATGTCCTGGAGGGGTCAAGGACAGAATCTATATGGCTAGAGTTAAGAAATAATAGAGGTGCCATTACACTACTAGGTGTATTCTAGACGCTGCCAACTAGTGGAAAAGATATGGAGGACCAAATTTGCAGAGACATTACAGGGAGATGCAAGAACTATAGAGTAGTGATAATGGGGGACTTCAATTATCCTAATATAGACTGGGATTGTAATAGTGTAAAGGGCAGAGAGAGGGAAGAATTTCTGAAGTGTGTCCAGGAGAACGTTCTTGATCATTGTGTTTCCGGCCCAACAAGGAAGGAGGCGTTGCTGGATCTGGTTCTGGGGAATGAGGTAGGTCAAGTGGAGCAAGTGTCAGTCGGTGAACATTTAGGGAACAATGATCATAGCATCATAAGGTTTAGATTAGCTATGGAAAAGGACAGGGAGCAATCTAGAGTAAAAATGTTTAACTGGGGGAAGGCCAATTTCAGTGGGATGAGAACAGATCTGGCCCGGGTAAATTGGAATCAAAGATTGGCAGACAAAACTGTCCGACAGCTTTATAGTCATTTTAACAGAGTTTTTAAAAACTGTATTCAAATTCTCAAACTGCCCTGGTGGGATTTGAAATCGCATATATCTGGATGACACAACCATTACCCTACCCCACCCTACCCACTGACTCCTGGGTATAACCACAAGTGATGGTTCTATTTTCCGCAGGTGTCTCGTGTTTCTCCTAAGCACTTCTCCATCTTCACTTCTTACATTGTTGGATCTGATATCCACCTGACATTGCAATTGTGCTGATGTACATTTCCCACTTCCACTTGTATGAATTCTGACAGCTTCTCCTTCTCTGAGCCACTCTAGCTCTCTGGTACTCTTTTTGTAGAATAGGCCTATTTGGCAGCTCTGATATGCGGCTTCTCTTCCTGTCACTTACTAGTGATCATTTCCTTGCATTGGGCTCAGAAATGGGCTTGCTATGAGGGAGAAGTGCCTTGGCTCATCTGCAGATAGACTTTGAGCTGGTGAACAGTGCAGTATCTCACTCGGCGTATTGTAGTAACTTGGAAGAGCAGAATAAGGGTCTTTGGCGGACCTTGTGCTTCTTTAAAAGGAGTGCCTTTATAATTTTAACAGCATCCTGGCTTGCCATCTGACAACCTGGTGACAGGACTGAACTCACTCTTGTGTAAACTGTTTTTTCATCTTAGAGGAAAATAATATCCACAGCGGTCCTGGCAATATCCACATTCCCAGAGGAGGCCCTCTGCCCTCTTCACTTTCCCACACCCACACTGATGCCTGTGTTCAGCATTTAATTGTATCAAAAATTAACTTATCTTTTTGAAATGTTAATTATGTTAAGTTTTGGACAGAGTGGACAAGGTAAAACACAACAACAACTTGTATTTATATAGCACCTTTAAAGTGGTAAAACGGCCCCGGGCACTTCACAGGAGCGATTATCAAACAAAATTCGACACCGAGCCACATAAACACCCACTGATTCATCCTCCTAACATCTGCGCAGTTTCAGACACCTTCCTACCTGTGAGATGCAGGTTTGTAAACCCTCAGTCACTGTGATTTATAAAGTTGTTCACTGCCCCCACTCCTCGGCGAAGATGCTGACTTCACGGCCTGCAGTGTCAGTGGGCCCTTTGCCACCTCCCCCACTTCTTCATGCGTAAACCGAGGCAGGGAGTTTGTAAGACTGTGAATTTTATTATGTTAAAATACAGATTATTTTGTTCTGTTAAGGCTATTTAGTCATGGGAAGCATCACAACCTAGTCTGATGGCGCCCTCACCGAATGTCCACCCCGAGTGCGCGATTCTAGTAGGAGCCGAGAGATAGAGGTCAGGAGTAGGAACCTTGGCTGACTTCTCCCTAAATGTAGCCTCCCCGCCTGGTTTTACCTTCCTCCACTTAACCTGCCCAGACCGCTGCCGTCACCATGACAGTGTAGCTCTTAATTACCAAATCACTCTGTCCCCATACTCCTCTGGCACTTCCTCCTCCTTTGAGCATCTCACCTTGTTCCACCCCCTCGCCTCCTTTTAACATCCTCGTTCTCTATCGTCCACCCAATTACCAGAAACATTTTCTCACCAAACTATCTTCATTGCTTTCCTCCCTCAGCCTCTGCACCGAGCAACTTCTCATCCTCGGTGATTTCAACCTCCATCTCAACTCATCTCAACTCATCATGCTCTCTCTCCTCTGAGTTCACTGCTCTCCTATTCTCCCTTAACCTCTCCCTCCTTATAAACCCACCAGCCCATATTCACGGCCACCCCCTCGACCTTGCCATCTCACGTGGCCTCGCTACTCCCATCGTGTCAATCGCAGATAAGGCCATCTCTGACCACTTCCTTGTATCGCTCTCCACCCACATCCCCCTTCCCCCTCCCAACCCTACTTCCTTCTGTGTCCGCCCCTGGAAAAAAACTCTCCCAACTCTCTTACAACTGCACTTATGAAATCCTCATTGTCCAGCCTTTGGCCCTCCATTCACCACGACATTTCTGCAGCTGTTCAATCACACCCTCGCCACCACCTTTGATGCTGTTGTCCCTATTAAAACAATTACTCTCTCCCACCCTGGTTGTTTGCCCTGGTACGGCCCTCATCTTCGCTCCCTTAAGTCCAAGGGATGCAAACTTGAAGGATATGGCGGACAACTGGCTTAGCCATTCACCGCCAGATCCAGGTGGGTCACATAAAGCATTATCGGGTCCTGCTCTCGTCTGCCAAAACTGATCACTATTCCAGAATCATTCTGGAATGCAAATATAACTTCCGGCTTCTATTCTCTACTGCAAACTGTCTTCTTAAATCACTCTCCCCGGTCTCCTCCACCCTCACCTCCAAGTGTGAGGAGCTCATGGACTTTTCTGTCTCTAAGATTGAGACCATCCGATCTGCTGCCTCTGCCACTTCCCTTCCTTCCCGTAACCCACCGGGACAAGCTTCTTCTAAGGTTCCCCCCTGCCCTAGCCCTGAACTCACATCTTTCTCCAGTTTCTCGCTGATCTCCCCTCATAACCTCTCCACGCTCATCTTGTCCATGAGACCCACTTCCTGCTCCCTCGACCCTATTCCCACCAAACTGCTGACCACCCAACTTCCTTTTCTGGCTCCCATGTTAGCTGATATTGTTAACGGTTCTCTCTCCTCAGGTACTGTCCCCCTCTCCTTCAAATCTGCCATAATCACCAATGTTTCCTCTAATTTTTTTTGTACTGGGTGGGCCACAAACTCCTTTGAGCGCGACCTTTTCATCCGTGTGCAAATTTTACAACAACAATAACTTTCACTACAACAACCAGTTAAAAGTATATATATAGCAATGCCATATCGCCAGCCCACTGTCTCAAATCATGAGACAATCAGACAAACTCTTAAAAATCAGGGAGCTTTTAGTTAGTGGTAGCATTCCCCACCTCTGAGTTAGAAGGCGAAGGGTTCGAGCCCCACTAAAGACAACCCCGGTGAGTGGAGACTAGAATATGGTCTGTAAATACGGGGTTGAATCGGGTCCAGATTGAGTGCCCACTGGTTCAGGGGTAATATTCCCGCCCCTGAGTAAGAAGGGTTGGGTTTGGGCCCCGCTCCAGGCAACTCTGGTGAGAGTAGCAGTGGAACTCTGAATACTGCCCAGCAGGGGAACTCGAGTCCGATGTGTGTGGGTGCCCCTCTACATCGTAAAAGGGTCGGTGGGGCTCTTTATTGTTGGCTGCAGTTCACCTAGGAACAGGTAACCCTGAAGATGAAAACCCCTACTGAAGGCAATAAGAAACCACCTGAGCTACTCTTCCCGAGTAAGTGGCTGAACGATCTCCTAGCTGAGACTTCAGTTTGGACCTGCTCCAGGGCAGAACACAATGGACAGACTTGCATGTCGAATTTTTTTAATGAATTCTAAAATCCTGAAAACAATTAAGATAAAGATTAAAATAAAGATGTTCATCTTTACAGTCTGTTAAGCATGACCTGGGCGGAGGGCACAAGGGAAAATCTGGCAGAGAGGATTCTGTCCCTTACAGAACCAATTGGATTTTCTTTTATTTATTTCAATGAAAGGATATTTAGCCTGGTTCTGTTATTGGCATACAATCTGCCCCACCAGATTATCCTTCCTGCTCTCTGCCCAAATGGTGCTGAACGCTCAGGGGGGAAAGATGAAAATCTCCTCCAATATATCAGTATTGTGAAATGGTCACATTTAAACCAATGAGCTTTTTATTGGCGTGTTATACAACGTTCTATAATCTATTTCACTTTCTGATATGTTAACGTCCAATCCATTTTTGTATATATAACTTTTTTTAAATTTCCCCGTGTTCATTGCTCATTTTCATTGAAGTTATTTTGTTCTATAAAATCCCGTGTAACTGATATTGCAGCCCGTACACACAGTGCAAAATATTCACCCTGTTCTCACTTCTGTAAATATTAATTGTTCATCAAAATGAGTCTTAACACCTTATCGTTTATTATTGGCATCTTTGGCAAAACATGTCAATTTTAAATGATTTCATTCATTTTATGGTAACGATAAAACATGTTTTCGTCCACTTTTGTTTATAGCACTTATCGTCTAAATTCTATATTTTGTACTACAGTGCACTTACATGAACTTCTCTTAATGGGTATGCCCGAGATAAGTGTGTCAGAAGAAGCTGCACAGTTAGGAGGGATGCACTGTATGTTAATTCAAACTACATCACCCTAAATAACTACAGAATCCTTGATCTGCATTATTGACATCTTATACACAGAATCATAGAATGGATACAGCACAGTTGGAGGCCATTTGGCCCGTCGAGCCCATGCCGGCTCTCTGCAAGAGCACTTCAGCTAGTCCCACTCCCCCGCCCTTTCCCCGTAGCCCTGCAATTTTTTTTCCTTCAGGTACTTATCCAACTCCCTTTCGAATACCAGGATTGAATCTGCCTCCACCACCCTCTCAAGCAGTGCATAAAGACAGCACCTCTGACAGTGCAGCACTACACTGAAGTGTCAGCCTGGATTATGTACTCGAGTCTCTGGAGTAGGACTAGAACCCACAAAGCTTGTGACTCAGAGGCAAGGGTGCTACCCACTGAGCCACGGCTAACACTGCAAGTTTAATCTTATTGTAGTCTTACACACAACAGACTATTAGAATGGATCCCTACAGAACTTGTTCCAATTCTTTAATGAAGTTGCTAGGATGTCGGTTAAATCTTGAAATAAACAGGGTGAGGGTATGTTATCTATTTCTACGGATCACAAATTACTTTTGCGACTTGAATCCATTTTGTGTTCCTTACACAATGGTTACTTTCTGTAATGCACCATTGTGTCTGGAAGTGCTATCTATGAAGTAATTGGTTTAATCTCTGTCTCTAAAGTGTCTCTCTCTCTTGGGCAGTCCCTCGGAACCGAGGATGACTTGCTTCCACACTAAAAATGAGTTCTCAGGTGACTGATGAGTCCAATGCGGGACCTACAGTCTCTGTCACAGGTGGGGCAGATGGTGGTTGAAGGGGCGGGTGGGTGGGGTGCTTGGGTTGACGTGCGCTCCTTCCGCTGTTTGCGCTTGGCTTCCGCTTGCTCCCGGCGAAGAGTCTCTAAAGTGTGTGACCAGGAAAACCCCTGAACGTCCATTAAATGTTTGCGAAGTTAAACATACAACAAAAAAAACTCTAATTCCAAACGGAGCACAAATAATAAAGTGGTTAAGCTTCCTAAGAAGGCGGTGAGGTTATCGATCCCCAGCCTTGGCGATGAGTTGCGATCAGTTTTGGAGAAGTTGTTTCCTCTTTTTCTGCTGCCGTTCCCTCCGTCTCTCACGGACTCTGAGGTACAAACAGGGGCATGAGCTTTTCCCCCTCTCTCACAACATGATTTAAATAACCCTGATAAACGCTTTCAAAAAGGGGACAACACCTGGCAAAATTGAACTGGAACTTACCGCAGGACATCCAATATCACTTTCCCCTATTTTTTCCGGCTTTAAACAATTTTACAAATTTTAAAAATTCTTTTTCTCATATTTTTGATTCATCGCGGGTCTAAAAATTGTTTGCTTTAGCTCCCTTCCAGCGGTCACTGTATACGTGCTGGGCCTCCACCTGTGTTGTTTCAAAGTGCAGCCACCGCTCAGTCACCAGGAATGGAATACACGTCTCCACAGGAAAAAGTATTGATAGAATCCCGAGACAACGCTTGCCAGGTCCCAGGGCTCCGTATTTTACCAAATGCTGTTCCAACTCGGATCAGCTCTGCTCTGACTCTAATGTCACAAAGGACTCTCTGTGAGGATTCCCGGGCCATTGTGTATTGGGCCCCCCCCCCCCCGCCCCCCGTTCCAGCTCAATGTGCGCGGGCTGCGCAGCCTTTGAATTTAAGATCAGTGCGCGGCTGCTAACTGTGCACCTTACAGGGCACAGTGGTGGTAACTATTCCACTCCTCTCAATATACAGCGGAGGATTCAGGGGAGACTGCCACTGACCTAATGGCATTATCAGTACTCCCGCCTGTATATTGATGGAACAAACCAACTAAAAACCCTGCGATGTTCTAGTGACAGCCAGTGGGGGAAGGGAGGGCGCAGACCCTCGATTGAGGCCAGATCAACCTCTGGGCCCCACTGTCCAGGACCCACTCTCCGTCTCCAGGCCCCACTGTCCAGGACCCACTCTCCGTCTCCAGGCCCCACTGTCCAGGACCCACTCTCCGTCTCCAGGCCCCACTGTCCAGGACCCACTCTCCGTCTCCAGACCCCACTGTCCAGGACCCACTCTCCGTCTCCAGGCCCCACTGTCCAGGACCCACTCTCCGTCTCCAGGCCCCACTGTCCAGGACCCACTCTCCGTCTCCAGGCCCCACTGTCCAGGACCCACTCTCCGTCTCCAAGCCCCACTGTCCAGGACCCACTCTCCGTCTCCAGACCCCACTGTCCAGGACCCACTCTCCGTCTCCAGGCCCCACTGTCCAGGACCCACTCTCCGTCTCCAGGCCCCACTGTCCAGGACCCACTCTCCGTCTCCAAGCCCCACTGTCCAGGACCCACTCTCCGTCTCCAGACCCCACTGTCCAGGACCCACTCTCCGTCTCCAGGCCCCACTGTCCAGGACCCACTCTCCGTCTCCAGGCCCCACTGTCCAGGACCCACTCTCCGTCTCCAGGCCCCACTGTCCAGGACCCACTCTCCGTCTCCAGGCCCCACTGTCCAGGACCCACTCTCCGTCTCCAGGCCCCACTGTCCAGGACCCACTCTCCGTCTCCAGGCCCCACTGTCCAGGACCCACTCTTCGTCTCCAGGCCCCACTGTCCAGGACCCACTCTCCGTCTCCAGGCCCCACTGTCCAGGACCCACTCTCCGTCTCCAGGCCCCACTGTCCAGGACCCACTCTCCGTCTCCAGGCCCCACTGTCCAGGACCCACTCTCCGTCTCCAGGCCCCACTGTCCAGGACCCACTCTCCGTCTCCAGGCCCCACTGTCCAGGACCCACTCTCCGTCTCCAGACCCCACTGTCCAGGGGACTCGGCGCCTGCGCATTGAAGCCCGCTCCTACAGGACTGCACGGCCTGCTACATCTAGTGCCCGGTTCCGGAGGACATTGTCTCTCTCCCCCTCCTCCCTCCGTCTCTCTCCCCCTCCTCCCTCCGTCTCTCTCCCCCTCCTCCCTCTGCCTCTCTCTGTCCCTCCTCCCTCCATCTCTCTCCCATTCCTCCCTCCGTCTCTCTCCCCTCCTCCCTACGTCTCTCCCCCTCCTCCCTCCGTCTCTCTCCCCCTCCTCCCTCTGCCTCTCTCTGTCCCTCCTCACTCCGTCTCTCTCCCATTCCTCCCTCCGTCTCTCTCCCCTCCTCCCTCCGTCTCTCTCCCCCTGCTCCCTCTGCCTCTCTCCCCCTTCTCCCTCCACCTCTCTCCCCCTTCTCCCTCTGTCTCTCCCCCTCCTCCCTCCGTCTCTCTCCCCCACTTCCCTCCATCTCTCTCCCCCTTCTCCCTCCACCTCTCTCTCCCCCTCCCTCCATCTCTCCCCCCTCCTCCCACCATCTCTCTCCCCTTCTCCCTCTGTCTCTCTCCCCCCTGCTCCCTCCACCTCTCTCCCCCACCTCCCTCTGTCTCTCTCCCCTTCTCCCTCCATCTCTCTCCCCCCCTCCATCTCTCTCCCCCTCATCCCTCCATCTCTCTCTCCCCCTGCTCCCTCCATCTCTCTCCCATCCTCCCTCTGTCTCTCTCCCTCCCTACTCCCTCCATCTCTCTCCCCCTCCTCCCTCCGTCTCTCTCCGTCCCACCTCCCTCTGTCTCTCTCCCCCTCCTCCCTCCATCTCTCTCCGTCCCCCCTCCCTCTGTCTCTCTCCGTCCTCCTCCCTCCGTCTCTCTCCCCCTCCTCCCTCCGTCTCTCTCATAGAAACATAGAAGATAGGAGCAGGAGTAGGCCATTCGGCCCCTTGAGCCTGCTCCGCCATTCGATGAGATCATGGCTGATCATCCAAACTCAGTACCCTGTACCTGCTTTCTCCCCATATCCCTTGATACTTTTAGCTTTAAGAAATATATCTAACTCATTCTTGAATATATTTAATGACTTGGCCTCAATTACCTTCTGTGGTAGAGAATTCCACAGGTTCACCACTCTCTGGGTGAAGAAATTCCTCCTCATTTCTGTCCTAAATGGCTTACTCCTTATCCTTAGATTATGACCCCTGGTTCTGGACTCTCCGACCATCGGGAACATTCTTCCTGCATCTAGTTTGTCCAGACCTGTCAGAATTTTATATGTTTCGATGAGATCCCCTCTCATTCTTCTATACTCCAGCGAGTATAAGCCCAATCGACCCAATCTCTCCTCATATGTCATTCCTGCCATTCCAGGTATCAGCCTTGTGAATCTTCGCTGAACTCCCTCCATGGCAAGAATATCCTTCCTCAGATAAGGCGACCAAAACTGCACACAATACTCAAGGTGTGGTCTCACCAAGGCCCTGTACAACTGCAGCAGGACATCCCTGTTCCTATACTCAAACCCTTTCGCTATGAAGGCCAACATACCATTTGCCTTCTTCACCGCCTGCTGCAACTGCATGCTTACCTTCAGCGACTGGTGCACAAGGACACCCAGGTCTCGTTGCACGTCCCCTTCTCCCAATCTATTGCCATTCAGATAATAGTCTGCCTTTCTGTTTTTGACACCAAAGTGGATAAACTCGCATTTATTCACGTTATATTGCATCTGCCACGCTTCTGCCCACTCACCCAACCTGTCCAAATCATCCTGGAGTTTCTCGGTATCCTCCTCGCAGCACACACTCCCACCCAGCTTTGTGTCATCTGCAAACGTGGAGATATTACATTAAGTTCACTTATCTAGATCATTAATGTATATTGTGAATAGCTGGGGTCCAAGGACCGATCCCTGCGGTACCCCACTAGTCACTGCTTGCCACTCGGAAAAAGACCCATTAATTCCTACTCTTTGCTTTCTGTCCGCCAACCAGTTCTCTATCCAAGTCAATACCTTGCCCCCAATCCCATGTGCCTTAACTTTACACGCTAATCTCTTATGCGGGACCTTATCGAAAGCCTTTTGAAAGTCCAAATACACCACATGTACTGGTGCTCCCTTATCTATTTTCCCAGTTACATCCTCAAAAAACTCCAGTAGATTAGTCAAGCACGATTTACTCTTTGTAAATCCATGTTGACTTTGTCCGATCCTGTCACTGTTTTTCAAGTGCTCAGCTATTACATCCTTTATAATGGACTCTAGCATTTTCCCCACTACCGATGTCAGGCTTACCGGTCTGTAATTCCCCGCTTTATCTCTACCATCCTTTTTGAATAGTGGGGTAACATTAGCTACTCTCCAATCCATGGGTACAGTTCCAGATTCCATCGAATGTTGGAAGATGATCAGCAATGCATCTACTATTTCTAGGGCCACTTCCTTAGTACCCTAGGATGTAGATTATCAGGCCCTGGGGATTTATCGGCCTTCAATCCCGTCAATCCTCTCCCCCTCCTCCCTCCGTCCCTCTCCCCCTCCTTCCTCCGTCTCTCTCCCCCTCCTCCCTCCGTCTCTCTCCCGCTCCTCCCTCCGTCTCTCTCCCCCCTCCCTCCGTCTCTCTCCCCCCTCTCCCCCTCCTCCCTCCGTCTCTCTCCGTCCCTCCTCCCTGTCCCTCTCCCCCTCCTCCCTCCCTCCTCCCTCCGTCTCTCTCCCCTCCTCCCTCCGTCTCTCTCCCCCTTCTCCCTCTGTGTCTCTCCCCTCCTCCCTCCGTCTCTCTCCCCTTCCTCCCTCCATCTCTCTCCCCTACCTCCCTCCATCTCTGCCCCCTTCTCCCTCCATCTCTCTCCCCCTGCTCCCTCCATCTCTCTCCCCCTTCTCCTTCTGTCTATCCCCCCTTCTCCCTCTGTCGCTCTCTCCGTCCCTCCATCTCTCCCCCTCCTCCCTCCGTCTCTCCCTCCCCTCCTCCCTCCACCTCTCTCCCCCCTTCTCCCTCCACCTCTCTCCCCCTTCCTCTCTCCCCCTCCTCCCTCCGACTCTCTCCCCTCCTCCCTCCGTCTCTCTCCGTCCCTCCTCCCTGTCCCTCTCCCCCTCCTCCCTCCCTCCTCCCTCCGTCTCTCTCCCCTCCTCCCTCCGTCTCTCTCCCCCTTCTCCCTCTGTGTCTCTCCCCTCCTCCCTCCGTCTCTCTCCCCTTCCTCCCTCCATCTCTCTCCCCTACCTCCCTCCATCTCTGCCCCCTTCTCCCTCCATCTCTCTCCCCCTGCTCCCTCCATCTCTCTCCCCCTTCTCCTTCTGTCTATCCCCCCTTCTCCCTCTGTCGCTCTCTCCGTCCCTCCATCTCTCCCCCTCCTCCCTCCGTCTCTCCCTCCCCTCCTCCCTCCACCTCTCTCCCCCCTTCTCCCTCCACCTCTCTCCCCCTTCCTCTCTCCCCCTCCTCCCTCCGACTCTCTCCCCTCCTCCCTCTGTCTCTCTCCCCCTCCTCCCTCCGACTCTCTCCCTTCCTCCCTCTGTCTCTCTCCCCTCCTCCCTCTGTCTCTCTCCCCCCTTCTCCCTCTGTCTCTCTCCCCTCCTCCCTCTGTCTCTCTCCCCCTCCTCCCTCCGACTCTCTCCCTTCCTCCCTCTGTCTCTCTCCCCTCCTCCCTCTGTCTCTCTCCCCCCTTCTCCCTCCATCTCTGCCCCCTTCTCCCTCCGTCTCTCTCTCCCCCTCCTCCCTCAATCTCTCTCCCACTTTTCCCTCTGCCTCTCCCCCTCCTCCCTCCGTCTCTCTCCCCCCTCCTCCCTCCGTCTCTCTCCCCCTGCTCGATCCATCTCTCTCCCCCTTCTCCTTCTGTCTCTCCCCCTTCTCCCTCTGTCTCTCTCTCCCTCCCTCCATCTCTCTCCCCCTCCTCCCTCCATCTCTCTCTCCCCTCCTCCCTTCACCTCTCTCCCCCTTCTCCCTCTGCCTCTCTCCCCCTTCTCCCTCCGTCTCACTCCCCCTTCTCCCTCTGTCTCTCCCCCTCCTCCCTCCACCTCTTTCCCCCTGCTCCTTCTGTCTCTCTTTCCCTCCCTCCGTCTCTCTCCCCTCCTCCCTCCACCTCTCTCTCCCCTTCCTCCCTCCATCCTTCTCACCTTCCTCCCTCCATCTCTCTCCCCTGCTCCCTGCGCCTCTCTCCCCCTTCTCTGCCTGTCTCTCATTCCCTCCCTCCGTCTCTCTACCCTCCTCCCTCCGTCTCTCTACCCTCCTCCCTCTGTCTCTCTACCCTCCTCCCTCTGTGTCTCCCGCCTCCTCCCTCTGCCTCTCTCCCTCCCTCCTCTCTCCGTCTCTCTCCCCTCCTCTGTCCTCTCCACCTCCTCTCTCCGTCTCTCTCCCCTCCTCCCTCCGTCTCTCTCCCACTCCTCCCTCCATCTCTCTTCCTCTCCTCCCTCCATCTCTCCCCTGCTCCCTCCATCTCTCTCCCCCTTTTCCCTCCGCCTCGCCCCCTCCTCCCTCCGTCTCTCTCCCCCCTTCTCCCTCTGTCTCTCTCCTCCTCCCTCCATCTCTCTCCCCTTCCTCCCTCTGTCTCTCTCCCCTACCTCCCTCCATCTCTGCCCCCTTCTCCCTCCATCTCTGCCCCCTTCTCCCTCCATCTCTCTCCCCTTCCTCCATCCATCTCTCTCCCCTTCCTCCCCCCGTCTCTCTCTCCCCCTGCTCCCTCCGACTCTCCCCCTCCTCCCTCCATCTCTCTCTCCCCTCCTCCCTTCACTTCTCTCCCGCCTCCTCCCTCTGCCTCTCTCCCTCCCTCCTCCCTCCATCTCTCTTTCCCCTCCTACCTCTGTCTCTCTCCCCTGCTCTCCCTCTCTCTCCACCTCCTCTCTCCTTCTCTCCACCTCCTCTCTCCGTCTCTCTCCCCCTCCTCCCTCCGTCTCTCTCCCCCTCCTCCCTCCGTCTCTCTCCCCCTCCTCCCTCCGTCTCTCTCCGTCCCACATCCCTCCGTCTATCTCCGTCCCTTCTCCCTCTGTCTCTCTCCCCCTTCTCCCTCTGTCTCTCTCCCCTCCTCCCTCTGTCTCTCCCCCTTCTCCCTCTGTCTCTCTCCCCTCCTCCCTCCGTCTCTCTCCCCTTCCTCACTCCGTCTCTCTCCCCTACCTCCCTCCATCTCTGCCCCCTCCTCCCTCCGTCTCTCTCCCCCTCCTCCCTCCGTCTCTCTCCCCCCTCCTCCCTCCCTCTCTCTCCCCCTCCTCCCTCCGTCTCTCTCCCCCTCCTCCCGCCGTCTCTCTCCCCCTCCTCCCTCCGTCTCTCCATCCCTCCTCCCTCTGCCTATCTCCCCCTCCTCCCTCCGTCTCTCTCCGTCCCTCCTCCCTGTCTCCCTCCCCTCCTCCCTCTGTCTCTCTCCGTCCCTCCTCCGTCTCTCTCCCCTCCTCCCTCCGTCTCTCTCCCCCTTCTCCCTCTGTCTCTCTCCCCTCCTCCCTCCGTCTCTCTCCCCTTCCTCCCTCCATCTCTCTCCCCTACCTCCCTCCATCTCGGCCCCCTTCTCCCTCCATCTCTCTCCCCCTCCTCCCTCCATCTCTCTCTCCCCCTGCTCCCTCCATCTCTCTCCCCCTTCTCCTTCTGTCTATCCCCCCTTCTCCCTCCATCTCTCCCCCTCCTCCCTCCGTCTCTCCCTCCCCGCCTCCCTCCACCTCTCTCCCCCCTTCTCCCTCCACCTCTCTCCCCCTTCTTCGCCTGTCTCTCTCCCCCTCCTCCCTCTGACTCTCTCCTCTGCTCCGTCTGTCTCTCTCGCCTTCCTCCCTCCGTCTCACTCTCCCCCTCCTCCCTCCGTCTCTCTCCCCCCTCCTCCCTCTCTCTCCCCCCCTGCTCCCTCCATCTCTCTCCCCTTCATTTCTGTCTCTCCCCCCTTCTCCCTCTGTCTCTCTCTCCCTCCCTCCATCTCTCGCCCCCTCCTCCCTCCATCTCTCTCTCCCCTCCTCCCTTCACCTCTCTCCCCCTTCTCCCTCTGCCTCTCTCCCCTTCTCCCTCCGTCTCACTCCCCCTTCTCCCTCTGTCTCTCCCCCCTCCTCCCTCCACCTCTTTCCCCCTGCTCCCTCTGTCTCTCTTTCCCTCCCTCTGTCTCTCCCCCCTCCTCCCTCCACCTCTTTCCCCCTGCTCCCTCTGTCTCTCTTTCCCTCCCTCCGTCTCTCTCCCCTCCTCCCTCTGTCTCTCTCCCCTGCTCCGTCCGCCTCTCTCTCCCCTTCCTCCCTCCATCTCTCGCACCTTCCTCCCTCCGTCTCTCTCCCCCTGCTCCCTCCGCCTCCCACCCCCTTCTCTGCCAGTCTCTCTTTCCCTCCCTCCATCTCTCTACCCTCCTCCCTCTGCCTCTCTCCCTCCCTCCTCGCTGCCTCTCTCCCTCCCTCCTCCCACCGTCTCTCTCCCCTCCTCTATCCTTCTCTCCACCTCCTCTCTCCGTCTCTCTACCCTCCTCCCTCCGTCTCTGTCCCCCTCCTCCCTCCGTCTCTCTCCCCCTCCTCCCTCCGCCTCTCTCTCCCCTTCCACCCTCCATCTCTCTCACCTTCCTCCCTCCGTCTCTCTTTCCCCCTCCTCCCTCTGTCTCTCTCCCCTCCTCTCTCCTTCTCTCCACCTCCTTTCTCCGTCTCTCTCCACCTCCTCCCTCTGTCTCTCTCCCCTCCTCCCGCCGTCTCTCTCCCCCTCCTCCCTCCGTCTCTCTCCCCCTCCTCCCTCCATCTCTCTCCCCCTCCTCCCTCCGTCTCTCTCCCCCTCCTCCCTCCGCCTCTCTCCCTCCCTCCTCCCTCCATCTCGCTCCCCCTCCTCCCTCCGTCTCTCTCCCCCTCCTCCCGCCGTCTCTCTCCCCCTCCTCCCTCCGTCTCTCTCCCCCTCCTCCCTCCGTCTCTCTCCCCCTCCTCCCTCCGTCTCTCTCCCCCTCCTCCCTCCGTCTCTCTCCCCCTCCTCCCTCCGTCTCTCTCCCCCTCCTCCCGCCGTCTCTCTCCCCTCCTCCCTCCGTCTCTCTCCGTCCCACGTCCCTCCGTCCCTTCTCCCTCTGTCTCTCTCTCCCTCCCTCCATCTCTCTCCCCCTCCTCCCTCCATCTCTCTCTCCCTCCTCCCTCCATCTCTCTCTCCCCTCCTCCCTTCACCTCTCTCCCCCTTCTCCCTCCGTCTCTCTCCGTCCCACATCCCTCCGTCTCCCTCAGTCCCTTCTTCCCTCTGTCTCTCTCTCCCTCCCTCCGTTTCTCTCCCCTTCCTCCCTCCGTCTCTCTCCCTCCCTCCTCTCTCCATCTCTCTCCCCCTCCCCCTCTCCCCCACCCCCTCCCTCCATCCCACAAGCTCCAGTTCTTTAGTCCCGCAGGAGTGGGCTTCAGCGTGCATGCGCCGGAATCCGTGCTGGAGCCCACCCCTGCGGGACTGCGCGGCCTACGTGTGGTGTGCGGCACCCACGAGATAGCTCCCCGACCGCTCACCTGCGCAGCTTTGGGGCAACAGTGGTCATCACCCCTCTCCTCAAAAACAACCCTTGACCCCTCCGTCCTTGCATACTACCGTCCCATCTCCAACCTCCCTTTCCTCTCCAAAGTCCTTGAACATGTTGTCATCTCCTAAATCCGTGCCCATCTCTCCCGGAACTCCATGTTTGACTCCCTCCGATCAGGTTTCCGTCCTTGCCACAGTACCGAAACGGCTCTCATGAAATTCACAAATTACATCCTTTGTGACTGTGACAAAGGTAAACTATCCTTCCTCGTCCTTCTTGACTTGTCTGCAGCCTTTGACACGGTTGACCACTCCATCCTCCTCCAACATCTCTCCACTGTTGTCCAGCTGGGTGGGACTGCACTCGCCTGGTTCCATTCTTATCTATCTAATCGTAACCAGAGAATCACCTGCAATGGCTTCTCTTCCTGCTCCCGCATCGTTACCTCTGGTGTCCCCCAAGGATCTATCCTTGGCCCCCTCCTATTTCTCATCTCCATGTTGCCCCTTGGCGACATCATCCGAAAAACATAGAAAAACATAAAAAGATAGGACCAAGAGTAGGTCATTCAGCCCTTCGAGCCTGCTCCGCTATTCAATATGATCATGGCTGATCCTCTATCTCAATACCATATTCCCGCTCTCTCTCAATACCCCTTGATGACTTTTGTGTCTCGAAATCTATCTATCTCCTTCTTAAATATATTCAGTGACTTGGCCTCCACAACCTTCGGTGGTAGAGACTTCCACAGGTTCACCACCCTCTGAGTGAAGACATTTCTCCTCATCTCAGTCCTAAATATCCTACCCCGTATCCTGAGACTGTGACCCCTCGTTCTAGACCCCCCAGCCAGGGGAAACATCCTCCCTGCATCCAGTCTGTCTAGCCCTGCCAGAATTTTCTACGTTTCAATGAGATCCTCTCATTCTTCTAAACTCTAGTTGACCCAATCTCTACTCATACGACAGTCCTGCCATCCCAGGAACCAGTCTGGTGAACCTTCGCTGCACTCGCTCTATGGCAAGTATATCCTTTCTTAGGTAAAGAGACCAAAACTGCACACAGTACTCCAGGTGTGGTCTCACCAAGGCCCTGTATAACTGTAGTAAGACAGCCTTGCTCCTGTACTCAAATCCTCTTGCAATGAAGGCCAACATACCATTTGCCTTCCGAACTGCTTGCTGCACCTGCATGTTTGCTTTCAGTGACCGGTGTTCAAGGACACCCAGGTCCCTTTGTACATCAACATTTCCCAATCTATCACCATTTAAATAATACTCTGCCTTTCTGTTTTTCCTCCCGAAGTGGATAACTTCACATTTATCCACGTTATACTGCATCTGCCATGTATTTGCCCACTCACTCAACTTGTCTAAATCGCCTTGAAGCCTCTTTGCATTCTCCTCACAACTCATTATCCCACCTAGTTTCGTGTCGTCAGCAAACTTGGAAATATTACATTTGGTTCCCTCATCCAAATCATTGATATATATTGTGAATAGCTGGGGCCCAAGCACTGATCACTGCAGTACCCCACTAGTCACCGCCTGCCACCCCGAAAAAAAACCATTTATTCCTACTCTCTGTTTCCTGTCTGTTAACCAATTTTCAATCCATGCCAGTATATTACCCCCAATCCCATGTGCTTTAATTTTGCACACTAACCTCTTATGTGGGACTTTATCAACGGCCTTCTGAAAACTCAAATACACCACATCCACTGGTTCTCCCTTATCTATTCTACCAGTTACATCCTCAAAAAACTCCAGTAGGTTTGTCAAACACGACTTCCCTTTCATAAATCCATGTTGACTTTGTCTAATCCTGTTGATATTTTCTAAGTGTCCTGTTACCACATCCTTTATAATAGACTCTAGCATTTTCCCTACTACTGTTGTTAGGCTAACCGGTCTGTAGTTCCCTGTTTTCTCTCTCTCTCCTTTTTTAAATAGTGGGGTTATATTTGCCACCCTCCAATCTGCAGGAACTGTTACATAATCTATAGAATTTTGGAATATGACAACCAATGCATCCACTATTTCCATGGCTACCTCTTTTAGTACTCTGGGATGCAGATTATCAGGCCCTGGGGATTTATCGGTTTTCAGTCCCATTAATTTCTCCAGCACTATTTTTTTACTGATACTAATTTCCTTTAATTCCTCCTTCTCACTAGACCCTTGGTTCCCTAGCATTCCTACAAAGTTATTTGTGTCCTCTTCCGTGAAGACAGAACCAAAGTATTTGTTTAATTGCTCTGCCATTTCCTTGTTCCCTGTTATAAATTCTCCCGTTTCTAACTGTAAGGGACCTACATTTGTCTTCACTAATCTTTTTCTTTTTACATACTTGTAGAAGCTTTTACAATCCGCTTTTATGTTCCTTGAAAGTTTACTCTCATACTCTATTTCTCCCCTCTTAATCAATCTCTTGGTCCTTTTTTGCTGAATTCTAAACTGCTCCCAATCCTCAGGCTTGCTACTTTTTCTGGCAACTTTATATGACTCCTCTTTGGATCTAATACTATCCTTAATTTCTTTTTTTAGCCATGGTTGGGCCGCTTTTCCTTTTGTGTTTTTGCGCCAGAAAGGAATGCATAACTGTTGCAATTCATGCATTCGTTCCTTAAATGTTTGCCATTGCCTATCCACCATCATGCCTTTTAATGAAGCTCCCCAATCTATTATAGCCAACTCACTCCTCATACCTTCATAGTTTCCTTTGTTTAGATTTAGGACCCTAGTTTCAGATTGGACTCCTTCACTTTCCATCTTAATGAAGAATTCTATCATATTATGGTCACTCTTCCCGAAAGGACCCCGCACAACAAGATTATTAATTAACCCCTTCTCATTGCACAATACCCAATCTAGGATAAATGTGAGAAGTTGCACAACACCAGGTTATAGTCCAACAGCTTTATTTGAAATCACAAGCTTTCGGAGCGCTGCTCCTTCGTCAGGTGAAGTCAGGTGAAGTCACCTGACGAAGGAGCAGCGCTCCGAAAGCTTGTGATTTCAAATAAAGCTGTTGGACTATAACCTGGTGTTCATCTTTTTGGTTTGACAGAACCCAAATTTACTGTAAATCAATTAAAACTTTAAATGAAACTTAATAAATCAAATTAAAATTTGAAAGTCCGGGGTGACGATGCACTCCAGTCCCCGCGGCGCCCACCGGTCGCGGAAAAACTCAAGCGTGCCGGCGGACACCGCGTGCTCCATCTCCAGGGCCACTCGGGCGCGAACATGGCCGCGGAAGAGAGGCAGGCAATCGGGCCGAACGACCCCCTCGACCGCCCGCTGCCTGGACCAATTAATGGCTTTCTTGGCCAGGCCCAGGAGCAGTCCTACGAGGAGGTCCTCCGACCTAGCCGCTCCCCTCCGCACCGGGTGACCGTAGATCAGGAGCGTGGGGCTGAAGTGCAACCAGAAATTGAGGAGCAGCCCCTTCAAATAATGAAAGAGGGGCTGCAACCTCTCACATTCAACATAAATGTGATAGACGGACTCCTCCAGGCCGCAGAAATGGCAAGCAGCCTGGGAGTCCGTAAACCTATTTAAAATCCTATTGCACGGGACTGCTCCGTGCAACACCCTCCAGGCCAAGTCCCCAATAGAACAAGGGAAGACTCCCGCGTAGAGAGCCTTCCAATGGGGACCTTCGCCTCCGCCGGACGGCAGGATGGTACGCCAAGGCGTGTCCGGACGGCAGACGAAGATGGCAAAGTGGAGAGTGTGCAGGAGCAGCCCGTACAGGAAACGCCTCCGTGCGGATTGAAAGGGCACGGAGGGCATTTCTCCGAGAAGGCTCAAGTGGTGAGGCGGCGACTCCCGAGGGAGGATTCGGGGCCGGGCGCCGATAAGGAATTCCGTCCGAACGGGGGTCAGTTCGGACGGGATCGCCCCACGTGCTTGAGCCTCCTCGACACACCTAGTGGAGACGGGGCCCAGTGCCACTTTTAGCGACTCGATGGCTTTGACCGCGAGCCGGACGTTGACCCAAGACATGCGCCTCGCCAACTCCTCCGGCGCCATCCAGCCCGCTCCTCCGCCATCGAGCAGGTCCCCGACTCTGGTCACCTTACCGGGCACAGCCCTGCCCTCCGCCAGCCAGCCGAACCCGCGGTCGTGGAGGTGCGGATTCCTGAACAGCGGCTCCCGAAGGACGGCCGCCGCTCCTGACGGGGGAGAACTGCGCTCGGAGGCGACGCTGTTCCAAACCCATAGCAGTTCCTGGTAGAAGACAGGCAGCTCCCGCAGGCTGGCACGCGTGCCACCCACTCTCACAAACAGGAGCTGCGTGTCGTAATTGAGGCCGTGCAGCTGGCGGAAGAAATACGTCGCCAGCGCACGCCACCTAGGAGGATTCTCCACGTACAGGTATCTCTGCAGCGTCTGAAGACGGAAAGTCGCCGCCTGGGTGCGAAGGCACACCAGCGCCTGACCGCCCTCCCAAAGCGGGAGACTCAAAACCGCGGCAGAGACCCAGTGCTTCCTTTTGTCCCAGAAGAAGTCGACGAGCTTCTTCTGCATCTTGGCGACAAACGCAGGGGGAGGGATCAAAGTGACCAACCGGTACCACAACATGGCGGCCACCAGCTGGTTTATGACCAGCGCTCGACCCCTGTAGGACAACACTCGGAGCAGTCCTGTCCAGCGCCCTAGGCGAGCGGTGACTTTGGCCTCCAGCTCTTGCCAGTTCGCCGGCCAGGCGTCCTCGGCCGGGCTGAGGTAGACTCCCAGGTAGAGGACGTGCGTGGTGCTCCAGGCGAAAGGCCCGAACTCCTCCGGCAGGGAGTCCACCTGCCATGGGCCCACCAGGAGTCCAGAACATTTCTCCCAGTTGATCTTGGCGGAGGATGCGTCCGAGTAAATCTGCTGGCATTCTCGCATCCTCCGCAAGTCGACGGGATCCGTGACCGCGAGGAGCACGTCATCGGCGTAAGCCGAGAGGACCACCTCCACGCCCGGCCCTTGCAGAGCCAGTCCCGTCAACCTCTTCCGCAAGAGGCGCAGGAAAGGCTCCACGCAAACGGCGTATAACTGACCGGACATGGGGCATCCCTGACGCACCCCCCTCCCGAAGCGAAGGGGCGCCGTCAAAGACCCGTTAACTTTAATGAGACACTCCGCGGCGGCGTACAGAAGTCGGATCCGGGCGACGAAATGCGTCCCGAACCCGAATGCGCGCAGAGTCCCGAAAAGATACTCGTGATCCACCCTGTCGAACGCCTTCTCCTGATCCAGGGAAAGGAAGGCGACCGACAGACCAGCCCTCTGGGAATGGTGGACCAGGTCCCGGACCAGATGGATGTTGTCGTGGATTGTCTGGCCCGGGACGTGTAGGACTGGTCGGGGTGGATCATGCGGGCCAGCACGGTGCCAAGGCGAGCAGACATAGCCCTGGCGAAAATTTTGTAGTCCGTGCTGAGGAGGGAGACCGGGCGCCAGTTCTTAAGTAGGCGGAGATCGCCCTTCTTGGGCAGCAGGACGATGACCGCCCTGCGCCAAGAGAGGGGCATCTCCCCGGTCGCCAGACTTTCCCCCAGGACCCGCGCGTAGTCGTCCCCCAAGACGTCCCAGAACGCCCTGTGGAACTCCACGGTCAGCCCGTCCAGCCCCGGGGACTTGCCCCTCGAGAGCTGGCGCAGGGCGCCGGTCAGCTCCGCCAGGCTTAGCGGAGCTTCTAAATTCTCGGCGCCCTCCGGGCCGACCTTCGGCAGGTCCTCCCACAAAACTCTGCGCGCATCCTCGCTGGACGGATCCGAAGAGAACAGAGCCCCGTAATAGGCCCGGGCCTCCGCGCTGATGCCCTCCGGATCCGAGACTAGAGATCCGTCGTCGGCCAGCAGCCCCAAGAGCTGCTTACGGACCCCCCGTCTTTTTTCCAGCGAGTAGAAGCAGGGGGAGCCGCGGTCCAGGTCCCGCAGGAACTGGATCCGCGACCTCACGTACGCGCCTCGGGACCCGACCAGCTGCAGGTCCTTCAGCGCGCCCTTCTTCTCTTCGTACACCTTCCGCAGGGCCGGGTCCTCGACGACTTGACCGAGACGGGACTCCAGGTCGAGCACTTCTTTCTCCAATCGCCCGACCCGGGCCTCCCGCCTCTTGGTCGACCCCTTCGCGTACTCCTGACAGAAGACGCGGACGTGAGCCTTGCCCACGTCCCACCATAGCCTCAAGGAGGGGAAGCCTCCCCGCTTCCTTCTCCAGTCGGCCCAGAACCGGCGAAACGAATCCCGGAACCGCGCGTCCTCCAGCAGCAGGTTGTTAAAATGCCAGTACGCGGACCCCCCCCGCGCGCGCAGCGGAGCGAGCTCCGCCCACACCAGGTGGTGGTCCGTGCACGGCACCGGCCGCATGGAAGCCGCCGGAACGCAGGAGACGTACGCCCGGGAAATGTAAAGGCGGTCGATTCTGGACCTTCCTCCTCCAGACCTCACGCTCGTGAAGGCGCTGGAGTCGGGATGGAGATTTCGCCAGACGTCCACCAAGTCGAAGGACCCGACCAGGTCCCGCAACTTCTCCATCGCCGCCAGGCTTCGCGGGGGACCCGACCGGTCCCGCGCCTCGAGGGTACAATTGAAATCCCCCCCGAGGATGACGCACTCGCCCACGTCGATGGAGCCCAGAAGAGCGGACACTTCTCCGAAGAAGCGCACTTGCTGCGCACCGGTCCGGGGGGCGTACACGTTCACCAAATGGAGCGGCACGCCTCCCAGGCGAACAGTGACCTGGAGCAAGCGGCCCAGCACGTGCTCCTTGACCCTCAAAATCTCCGGCTGAAAATGCGGGGCCAGCAAGACAGCCACCCCACAGGAATTGTTAGAGAGGTGACTCATGCTGACCCCTCCTTGCCACTCCAGGAGCCACGTGGCCTCGTCTCCCGGAACGGTGTGGGTTTCTTGCAGGAAGCACACCGCATATTTCCCGTCCCGAAGGACCGAGAAGTTATTGAATCTACGGCGCGCCTCCCTGCTGCCGTTGATGTTGAGGCTGGCTATGGTTATCTTCATCTCAGAAGCATAGTGCAACCTCTACCTAACGGAGGGGAGGGAGCGCGGTCACTGACGACCGCCACTCCCTCAGCAGCCCAGTGTGGAAACTCTTGAGCCGACGCAGCTCGAGCCGGCCAACGTCCTTGTCCGCGCCCATGATTTTAATGGCGGCGCGGACGGACACGACGAGCAGCGCCAGCTCCGACCACTTGTCGAGGGCCAGCCGGATCTTCTTGTGACGACCCTGGCTCGTGGCCATAAAATCCCGGAGTTCCCCTACGGGGATGAGGGGAGAGTCGGTGAAGGGCACGAGGGCGTCCATCGCCTCGCTGCTGATGGACTCCAAATCGTCCTCCGTGCCCAACACCGAGTCCCCGTCCTCCTCCGGGAGGTCGTCACCGGCGGCCAACCCGTCCGTCACACGGGGTGCAGCGAACGGCTCGGCCGCACCGGCCGGCCCCGCCTCCGTCACGATCCCACCCCCAGGATCGGTGGCAGAGGAGTCCACCCTGGGCTCCTTCAGGGGCGCCGGGCCGGGAGGCGGCGGCGGTTCGGGGCCCCCCCCCCCGCCTCAGGCGCCGGAGCGACCGGAGAAACCGGGGAGAAAATAATCTCAAAGTCCTCCAGTACGTCCGGCGCCAACATCAGAGACGGAGTCAGGGAGCTTTCTGTCTCCCCGCCACCAACCTCCGACCCAGCGGGCTGGGGATTGTTATACTCCTCCACCAGGTCGAGCAGTCCCTGGGAGATATCTGGGTTGTAAAAGGCGGGCTCGGCTTCAGCATCTTTTGCCTCGCCCGCCCCAGTCCCCAGGACGCCCGACCCGGCGAGGAGCAACGGTTCTGGATTTTTATTATTAATATTAATATCCGTGGGTTGTTCCGCGCCCCCCACCACGGGCAGGGTCTCTTCCCCATCCCCGGGAGGCATAGGTCGGACAGACTCGGCTGTCTCACCCTCCCGAGGGACAGGCGACCCCTGCCGCTCGCGCGCGACGATGACGGTGGTGGGGTGGGGCGCAGCACCCGCGGCGGGCGACTCCCCCCCCTTCTGCGGAGGGACCTTCCTCCTCGCAGTCCTCCTCCTGGGGGCGGAGCTTTCTTTTTAACATGTTGGGGCCCGGAGAGGGGGAGGCCTCCATGTCTGCTGGGGCCTCCCTCTCTGCCCCCTTCCGACGACTGGGTTTCTTGGGCCCCTCGGGCCCGAGCCCGGCCGCAGGTCTTGATTTAGCTGCCTTGGCAGTTGCGGTCACGGTCACGGGCCCGGGCACGAGGACCCCCCCAGTCTCACGCGTCCCGATCAACTCCGCGATGTACTCGGGCGTGAGTTCGGTCAAATCGGATGTTTCCTCCACGAGGGGATCCGCCCTTAGGTGTTTATTCTTTCTAAGCGCCTTCCTTCCCCTCGGACGCTCTCCCTCCCCCCCGCCGGAGGCCGTGATGGTGTTGGCCTCCGATTTCGACCGCGCATCCGTCGTCTTCGACGCGCGGACAGTATCAGGGGGAGGGGGGGCGGCGGCGCCAGCCCTGGCCGCGCTAGGTGTCGTGGTGGCCTTGGAGGCGGGGCAGTTTTTGCGGACGTGCCCCACCTCCTTACAGGCGTAGCACCGCACGCCGTCCGAGGTCCAGAAGACGCGGTGGGCGGTCCCCCCGTGGAGCACCGTGAACGCGCCGTCCGCGTCCTCCTCCCGCGCCAGCCGGACGAAAAGCTGGCGCCGGAAGGAGAAGACGTGCCGAAGGCTGGCTTCCCGGAAGCCGAGCGGGATGGGTGTGATCCCTGACCTCACCTCCCCCAGTTGACGTAGGTGGGGGAGGAGGAGCTCACCCGGAACAAAGGGCGGGACGTTGGAAACCACAATCCTTTGTGCGGTGGCCTCAAGGGGGTCCACCGGCAGGAAGGTCCCGCCCACGGTGAGCCCCTTCTCGATGGCCAGGGACACCGCCCGCTCCGACCCCAGGAAGAACACAGCCTTGCCGTACATTTTAGAGGCGGCGACGATGGCTGAAGGGCCGACAACCCCAGCCATGGCTTTAACACACGCCTCTATAGTCATGTTGGGGTGAGTGTAGCTCTTGACCCCATTCTTCCTCGTAAGGAGGGTAAAAGGTGACGGGGTAACAGGAGGACTCGTGGCTGCGGCCGTGGCCGCGGCTGCCACGCTCGCATACGTCCTCGCTGCCCCCGCCACCGACGAAGATGTGCTCGCCATAATGGATGGGTCTTTAAGGGCTACACTCACCCCAAGTCACAGGCCTGAAGGTGTTAATGGCCTCTGGTTTTTTGTTTTTGTTTTCCCCTGAGCAGAGGGGGCTCTTAAATTGAAGGCACACCTCTCCCTTTATTTGATTGAATTGGGAGAGGGGCCTTCTCCCCTCTGCTCAATAGGTACTTAATTAAAAGTAATTTGAGGTGCCTCTTAGAGAGAGAGGCAGAGAGAGACAAGAGACAAAGAGAGAGAGAGAGGGGGTGGGAAGGAGGGAAGCTGCAAGGGCAGGGTCGCCACTCAGGATGGTGGGTGGGTGGGTGTTGGCAGGGGGGGTGCACTCTCCGATGTAATAAAAGTCTTTGGTGGTGGTCTTCTGGTGGGGGGAGAAGATGTCTTCACCTGGGATAGCTGGAGATGCCCAGGCTCAGTCCTGCACCAGGTCTTAACGATGCCCAATAAGATTAAATTAATTGGGGACTTCACCTAGGCAGCTCCAGCTGTCCCAGGTCAGGCAATGGGAAAGGGGTGTTTAATATGGTGTGTGCGGCCCAGCTTTTACAGAAGCCACACACACACACACACACACCCCTTGGATGTTCCGGCCCTCTTCTTTTCTTCTTTCCTCCCCCCACCTACAAAACAAAGTCTCTGGGAGAGTGCACCAGAATCACACCCACCTGTAGATGTTCTTTCTATCTTTCTTCCTCCTTCCAAACAGATGATGTTTGTTGTGATGGTTTTCTCCCCTCTCTCCCTCTCCTAAAATGGAGGCCAATTGAGGAGGCAGTGTGGAAAGGCCTCTCCTCTGGTGTTATTGGCCTTGGCCTTGGCCTTCCTTTCTTTTCTTTTCTTTCTCCTCTCCTGTCCTCTCTCTCCAGGCACCTCAGTTGTGGTTGTGGATGTGTTGGTGGTGGTCTGCTGTCTGGTCTCCTTCTCCTTCTCCTCTTCCTGGTCACAGAGACCACCACTCTGCTGCTGCTGCTCCTTCGTCAGCAGCTCCGAAAGCTTGTGATTTCAAATAAAGCTGTTGGACTATAAACTGGTGTTGTGCGACTTCTCACATTTGTCCACCCCAGTCCAATCTAGGATAGCCTGTTCCCTCGTTGGCTCCTCAACGTACTGGTCTAAAAAACCATCTCGTACACACTCCAGGAATTCATCCTCCACAGTTTTATTGCTAATTTGGTTTGGCCAGTCTATATGTAGATTAAAGTCACCCATGATTACTGTAGTACCCTTGTTATATGCATCTCTACTTTCCCATTTGATGCCATCCCCTACATTACCACTACTGTTTGGAGGCCTATAGACAACTCCCACCAATGTTTTCTGCCCCTTGGTGCTTCTTAGCTCCACCCAGACTGATTCTACATCTTGATTTTCTGAGCCAATATCCTTTCTCACTATTGCTCTGATTTCATCCTTTACTAACAACGCCACCCCACCTCCTTTTCCTTTTTGCCTATCCTTCCTAAATATCGAATACAGCATTAGTTTCCACATGTATGTTAACGACACCCAGCTCTACCTCACTACCACCTTTATTGACCCTGCCACGGTGTCTAAATTGTCAGACTGCTTGTCTGACATACAGTTCTGGATGAGCAGAAATTTCCACCAACTAAATATTGGGAAGACCGAAGCCATTGTCTTTGGGCCCCACCACAAACTCTGTTCCCTAGCCACTGACTCCATCCCTCTCCCTAACATCTGTCTGAGGCTGAACACTGTTCGCAACCTTGGTGTCATATTTGACCCTGAAATGAGCTTCCAACCACATATCTGTGCAGTTTGTCACGGAGTGCAGATCAGAACAGAGTGTTAAGCTGCGAGTTTGGTGAGTGAGGGAGTAAATCTTAAAGGTTAATCCCTTATTTTTATAAATTCTAGTCTTGTGTGCTTGCAATTAGCATTTAAATTTACTGTTTCAAGTTTTAAGTTTCTTCCAGGTTTGGGCAGGGCTAAGCAAGCTCTGTGCTGGAGAGCAGGTGAGAGTAATTAATTAATTAAGTGGTCTAATCTGGTTCTGTAACTGCCAGAGAGCTCACTTATTTAAATCTCAGCAGTATAAATAAGGGAGGCTAGAGTGCAGTTTGTCATGGAGTGCAGATCGGAACAGAGTGTTAAGCTGTGAGTTTGGTGAGTGAGGGAGTGCGGGGAGGGAGGTGTGCCTTTCTTTTTCCATCTTTGTCAGCTTCCAGGAGAGCAGGAGCTAAAAAGCTGCACAAGAGGGGACAGAGAACCAGTGGTGAATATTTCTACAGTATTTCAACATTCCAGTCATTAAAGTAAAAGTAAGGTCTCTAGTTTAGAGTAAGTAGTGTTTAAAGGGAAGTAAGGTCCCTAGTGTTTTTAATATTCTTTAATTTAAAAGGAGTAAATTAAGGGTAGGACATGGCAGGGCAGCTCGGCAGCGTGGAGTGCTCCTCCTATGTTGGAAGTCAGGGACACTTTAGGTGTCCAGGGCAAACACATGTGCAGGAAGTGTCTCCAGCTGCAGCTACTCGAAATCCGCGTTTTGGAGCTGGAGCTGCGACTGGAGTCACTGTGGAGCATCCGTGAAGCTGAGATCTTCGTGGATAGCACGTTTAACAAGGTGGTCACGCCGCAAGTAAAGAGTGCACAGGCAGACAGGGAATGGGTGACCAACAGACAGAGTAAAAGAACTAGGAAGGTAGTGCAGAAGTCCCCTGGGTCAATCTCCCTCTCCGACAGATGTTCCGTTTTGGAAACTGATGGGGGAGAGGGTTTCTCAGAGGAATGCAGCAAGAGCCAAGTGCGTGGCACTACGACTGGCTCAGCTGCACAGGAGGGGAGGAAAAAGAGTGGGAGAGCAATAGTGATAGGGGATTCTATCGTAAGGGGAAAAGATAGATGTTTCTGTGGCTGCAGACGTGACTCCAGGATGGTATATTGCCTCCCTGGTGCCAGGGTCAAGGATGTCACTGAATGGCTGTAGGGCATTCTGAAGGGGGAGGGCGAACAGCCAGAGGTCATGGTTCACATTGGTACCAACGACATGGGTAGAAAGAGGGATGAGGTCCTGCAACAAGAATTTAGGGAGCTAGGGAGCAGATTAAAAAGCAGGACCTCAAAGGTTGTAATCTTTGGATTACTCCCGGTGCCACGTGCTAGTGAGTATAGGAATAGGAGGATGGAGCTGATGAATGCGTGGCTAAAGAGTTGGTGCAGGAGGGAGGGCTTTAGTTTCCTGGATCACTGGGTCTGCTTCTGGGGAAGGTGGGACCTGTACAAGTCGGATGGGTTGCACCTGAACCGGAACGGGACCAACATCCTTGCGGGGAGGTTTGCTAGTACTGTTGGGGTGGGTTTAAACTAACTTGGCAGGGGGATGGGATACGGAGTGGAGCTATAGTAGGGGGTGATGCACAGCCAAATATAGAGGAAAAAACAAGTCAGCCTGGAAGGCAGAGCAAATATGTAATGGCACAAGGGAGTATGGCAAGGCTGGATGGCATTTATTTTAATGCAAGGAGTCTTGCGAGTAAGGCAGATGAATTGAAGGTGTTGATGAACACATGGGAGTGTGATATTGTTGCTATCACAGAGACATGGTTGAGGGAGGGGCAGGACTGTCAGCTCAATATTCCGGGGTATAGAATCTTCAGGCGAGACAGAGGAGGGTGTAAAAGAGGAGGGGGTGTTGCAATATTAATCAAGGAGTCAATTACTGCTGTAAGGTTCCTCTAATGAGGCCATATGGGTAGAACTTAAAAACAAAAAGGGGGCAAGCACTTTGCTGGGAGTGTACTATAGGCCCCCAAACAGTCAGGGGGAGATAGAGGAACAGATATGTAGGCAAATCTCAGAAGTGTAGAAATAATAGGGTAATAATAGTAGGGGATTTCAACTTCCCCAATATTAACTGGGATAGTCAGAGTGTGAAAGGCTTAGAGGGTGCGGAATTCTTAAAGTGCATCCAGGAGAGCTTTTTGAGCCAGCATGTAGAAAGTCCTACAAGAGAGGGGGCGGTACTGGACCTAATTCTAGGGAATGTAGTCGGGCAAGTGGTAGAAGTGTCAGTAGGAGAACATTTTGGTGACAGTGACCATAATTCGGTGAGATTTAAGGTAGTCATGGAAAAGGACAAAGATGGACCGGAAATAAAGGTTCTAAATTGGGGGAAGGCCAATTTTAATATGATAAGGCAGGATCTGGCCAAAGTGGACTGGGATCAGCTACTTGTAGGAAAATCCACATCAGAGCAGTGGGAGTCTTTCAGAAAGGAAATAGAGAGAGTATAACGCCAAGATGTTCCCGTAAAGGTCAAGGGGACCAACAAGTCCAGGGAACCCTGGATGTCAAGGGATATACGAGAATGGATTAGGAAAAAAAGGGAGGCTTTTGGCAGATATAAAGGACTGAAAACAGTGGAAGCCCCAGAGGAGTGTAGAAAGTGCAGGGGGTTACTTAAAAAAGAAATTAGGAGAGCAAAGAGGGGGCATGAAAAAACACTGGCGGGCAAAATAAAAGAAAATCCCAAGGTGTTTTATAAGTATATTAAGGGCAAGAGGATAACCAGGGAAAGAGTAGGGCCCATTAGGGACCAAAGTGGCAATCTGTGTGTGGAGCCAGAAGATGTAGGTGGGGTTTTAAATGAGTATTTTGCATCTGTGTTCACTATGGAGAAGAACGATGTAGGCATAGAAATCAGGCAGGGGGATTGTGATATACTTGAACAAATTAGTATTGAGAGGGAGGAGGTACTAGCGGTTTTAGCGGGCTTAAAAGTGGATAAATCCCCAGGCCCAGATGAGATGTATCCCAGGCTGCTGTGTGAGGCAAGGGAGGAGATTGCAGGGGCTCTGACACAAATGTTCAGAACCTCTCTGGCCACACGGGAGGTGCCAGAGGACTGGAGAACAGCTAACGTAATACCATTATTCAAGAAGGGTAGTAGGGATAAACCAGGGAATTACAGGCCAGTGAGCCTAACATCAGTGGTAGGGAAATTATTGGAAAAAATTCTGAGGGACAGAATTAGTCTCCACTTGGAGAGGCAAGTATTAATCAAGGATAGTCAGCATGGCTTTGTCAGGGGGAGATCATGTCTGACCAATTTGATTGAATTTTTTGAGGGGGTGACTAGGTGTGTGGATGAGGGTAGTGCAGTTGATGTGGTCTACATGGACTTCAGTAAGGCTTCTGACAAAGTCCCGCATGGGAGACTGGTCAAGAAGGTAAGAGCCCATGGGATCCAGGGCAACTTGGCACATTGGATCCAAAATTGGCTTAGTGGCTGGAGGCAGAGGGTGATGTTCGAAGGTTGTTTTTGTGACTGGAAGCCTGTGTCCAGTTGTGTACCGCAGGGATCGGTGCTGGGTCCTTTGCTGTTTGTAGTGTACATTAATGATTTAGATATGAATGTAGGAGGTATGATCAGTAAGTTCGCAGATGACACGAAAATTGGTGGAGTGGTAAATAGCGAGGAGGGAAGCCTCAGGCTACAGGACGATATAGACGGGTTGGTCAGATGGGCAGAACAGTGGCAAATGGAATTTAACCCTGAAAAGTGTGAGGTGATGCATTTTGGGAGGACTAACAAGGCAAGGGAATACACAATGAATGGTAGGACCCTAGGAAGGACAGAGGATCAGAGGGACCTTGGTGTGCATGTACATAGATCCCTGAAGGCAGCAGGACAGGTAGCTAAGGTGGTTAAAAAGGCATATGGGATACTTGCCTTCATTAGCCGAGGCATAGAATATAAGAGCAGGGAGGTTATGATGGAGCTGTACAAAACGCTAGTTAGGCCACAGCTGGAATACTGTGTGCAGTTCTGGTTGCCACACTATAGGAAGGATGTGATTGCATTGGAGAGGGTGCAGAGGAGATTCACCAGGATGTTACCTGGGCTGCAGCGCTTCAGCTATGAAGAGAGACTGGACAGGCTGGGGTTGTTTTCCTTAGAGCAGAGAAGGCTGAGGGGGGACCTGATTGAGGTGTACAAAATTATGAGGGGCACAGATAGGGTAGATAGAAAGGAACTTTTCCCCTTAGTAGAGGGGTCAATAACCAGGGGGCATAGTTTCAAGGTAAGGGGCAGGAGGTTTAGAGGGGATTTGAGGAAAAACTTTTTCACCCAGAGGGTGGTTGGAATCTGGGACACACTGCCTGAAAGGGTGTTAGAGGCAGGAACCCTCACAACATTCCAGAAGCATTTAGATGAGCACTTGAAACGCCATAGCATACAAGGCTACGGACCAAATGCTGCAAAATGGGATTAGAATAGACAGGGCTTGATGGCCGGTGCGGACACGATGGGCCGAAGGGCCTCTTTCTGTGCTGTATAAACTCTATGACTATAACTAAGACCGCCTATTTCCACCTTCATAACATCACCCAACTCTGCCCTTGCCTCAGCTCATCTGCTGCTGAAACCCTCATCCATGTTACCTCTCGACTTGACTATTCCTGAAGGTAGCAGGCCAGGTAGATAAGGTGGTTAAGACGACATACAGGATACTTTCCTTTATTAGCCAAGGCATAGAATATAAGAGCAGGGAGGTTATGCTTGAACTGTATAAAACACTAGTTAGGCCTCAGCTAGGGTACTGCGTGCAGTTCTGGTCACCACATTGCAGGAAAGATGTGATTGTACTATAGAGGGTACACAGGAGATTTACGAGGGTGTTGCCAGAACTGGAGAATTTTAGCTATGAGGAAAGATTGGCTAGGCTGGCCAGTTCTGACGAAAGGTCTTCGACCTGAAACGTTAACTCTGTTTCTCTCTCCACGGATGCTGCCTGGCCTGCTGAGTTTTTCCAGCGTTTTCTGTTGTTATTTTGGATAGGCTGGGGTTGTTTTCTTTGGAACAGAGGAGGCTGAGGGGAGACTTGATTGAGATGTATAAAATTATGAGGGGCCTAGATAGAGTGGATAGGAAGGACCTATTTCCATTAGTTAAGGAAGTGGTATCAAGTCACTTAGAAAATCATAACATGATTAGGCAGAGTCAACATGGTTTTATGAAAGGGAAATCGTGTTTGACAAATTTATTAGAGTATTTGAGGATGTAACTAGCAGGGTAGATAAAGGGGAACCAATGGATGTAGTATATTTGGATTTCCAAAAGGCATTCAATAAGGTGCCACATAAAAGATTATTACACAAGATTAGGGCTCATGGGGTTGGGGGTAATATAGTAGCATGGATAGAGGATTGGTTAACGGACAGAAAACAGAGAGTAGGGATAAACGGATCTTTTTCAGGTTGGCAGGCTGTAACTAGTGGGGTGCCGTAAGGATCAGTGTTGGGGCCTCAGCTATTTACAATCTATATTAATGACCTAGATGAAGGGACCGAGTGTAATGTATCCAAGTTTGCTGATGATACAAAGCTAGGTGGGACAGTAAGCTGTGAGGAGAACACAAAGAGTCTGCAAAGGGATATCGGTAGACTAAGTGAGCGGGCAGTAAGGTGGCAGATGGAGTATAATGTAGGGAAATGTAAGGTTATTCACTTTGGTAGGAAGAATAGAAAAACAGAATCATTTTTAAATGGTGAGAAACTTTCAAATGTTGGTGTTCAGAGAGATTTGGGTGTCCTCATGCAAGAAACACAGAAAACTAGCATGCAGGTACAGCAAGCAATAAAGGAAGGCAAATGGCATGTTGGCCTTTATTGCAAGGGGCTTGGAATATAAGAATAAGGAAATCTTGCTACAATTGTTCAGGGCCTTGGTGAGACCACACCTGGAGTACTGTGCACAGTTTTGGTCTCCTTATCTAAGGAAGGATATACTTGCCTTGGAGGCGGTGCAACGAAGGTTCACTAGATTGATTCCTGGGATGAGAGGGCTGTCCTATGATGAGAGATTGTGTAGAATGGGCCTATACTCTCTGGAGTTTAGAAGAATGAGAGGTGATCTCATTGAAACATACAAGATTCTGAAGGGGATTGACAGGGTAGATGCTGAGAGGTTGTTTCCCCTGGCTGGAGTGTCTAGAACTAGGGGGCATAGTCTCAGGATAAGGGGTCGGCCATTTAAGACTGAGATGAGGAGGAATTTCTTCACTCAGAGGGTTGTGAATCTTTGGAATTCTCTGCCCCAGAGGGCTGTGAATGCTGAGTCTTTGAGTATATTCAAGGCTGAGATAGATAGATTTTTGGACTCTAGGGGAATCAAGGGATATGGAGATCAGGCGGGAAAGTGGAGTTGAGGTCGATGGTCAGCCATGATCTTATTGAATGGTGGAGCAGGCTCGAGGGGCCGTATGGCCGACTCCTGCTCTTACTTCTTATGTTTTTATGTTCTTATGTTCTTAGCAGAGGGATCGATAACCAAGGGGCATAGATTTGAAGTAATTGGTAGAAGGATTAGAGGGGATTGAGGAGAACTTTCTTCACCCAGAGGGTGGTGGGGGTCTGGAACTCACTGCCTGCAAGGGTGGTAGAGGCAGGAACGCTCATCACATTTAAAAAGTACTTGGATATGCTCTTGAAGAGCTGTAACCTGCAGGGCTACGGACCAAGAGCTGGAAAGTGGGATTAGGCTGGATAGCTCTTTCTGGGCTGGCACGGACACGATGGGCTGAATGCCGCAAATTTCTATGATTCTATGATTCCAACACACTCCTGACTGGCCCCCCACATTCTATGCTCCGTAAACTTGAGCTCATCCAGAACTCAGCAGCCCGTGTCCTAACTCGCACCAAGTCCCGTTCACCCATCACCCCTGTGCTCGCTCACCTACATCGGCTCCCAGTTAAGCAACGCCTCGATTTTAAAATTCTCATCCTTTTTTTCAAATCCCTCCATGGCCTCGCCCCTCCCTATCTCTGTAATCTCCTCCAGCCCCACAACCCTTCGAGATCTCTGTGCTCCTCGAATTCTGGCCCCTGATTTTAATCACTCAACCTTTGGTGGCCGTGCCTTCAGCTGCCAAGGCCCTAAGCTCTGGAATTCCCTGCCTAAACCTCTCCGCCTCTCTACCTCGCTTTCCTTCTTTAAGACGCTCCTTAAAACCGACCTCCATCTGCCCTAATATCTTCTTGTGTGGCTCGGTGTTAAATTTTGTTTGATAATCGCTCCTGTGAAGCGCCTTGGGACGTTTTATTACGTTAAAGGCGCTATATAAATACAAGTTGTTGTTGTTTTTCAGCCAGGGACAATAAAGTCTCAGGTAACCAGCTCTTTACCTGTTCCAGTCTCGGGTAACCAGCTCTTTACCTGTTCCAGACTCCGGTAACCAGCTCTTAACCTGTTCCTGGCTCGGGTAACCAGCTCTTTACTTGTTCCAGTCTCAGGGAACAAGCTCTTTACCTGTTCCTGGCTCAGGTAACCAGCTCTTTACCTGTTCCAGTCTCGGGTAACCAGCTCTTTACCTGTTCCAGTCTCAGGTAACCAGCTCTTTACCTGTTCCTGGCTCGGGTAACCAGCTCTTTACCTGCTCCAGTCTCGGGTAACCAGCTCTTTACCTGTTCCTGGCTCAGGTAACCAGCTCTTTACCTGTTCCTGGATCAGGTAACCTGCTCTTTACCTGTTCCGTGCTCAGGTAACCAGCTCTTTACCTGTTCCAGTCCCGGGTAACCAGCTCTTTACCTCTTCCTGGCTCGGGTAACCAGCTCTTTACCTGTTCCTGGTTCGGGTAACCAGCTCTTTACCTGTTCCAGTCTCAGGTAACCAGCTCTTTACCTGTTCCAGTCTCGGGTAACCAGCTCTTTACCTGTTCCTCGCTCGGGTAACCAGCTCTTTACCTGTTCCAGTCTCGGGTAACCAGCACTTTACCTGTTCCACTCTCAGGTAACCAGCTCTTTCCCTGTCCCAGTCTCGGGTAACCAGCTCTTCACCTGTTCCAGTCTCAGGAAACCATCTCTTTACCAGTTCCTGGCTCGGTAACCAGCTCTTTACCTGTTCCTCGCTCGGGTAACCAGTTCTTTGCCTGTTCCAGTATCGGGTAACCTGCTATTTACCTGTTCCTGGCTCAGGTAAACAGCTCGTTACCTTTTCCAGTCTTGGCTAACCAGTTCTTTACCTGTTGCAGTCTCGGGTAACCAGCTCTTCACCTGTTCCAGTCTCGGGTAACCAGCTCTTTACCTGTTCCAGTCTCGGGTAACCAGCTCTTTACCTGCTCCAGTCTCAGGTAACCAGCTCTTTACCTGTTCCTGGCTCAGGTAACCAGCTCTTTACCTGTTCCTGACTCGGGTAACCAGCTCTTTACCTGTTCCAGTCTCGGGTAACCAGCTCTTTACCTGTTCCAGTCTCAGGTAACCAGCTCTGTACCTGTTCCAGTCTCAGGTAACCAGTGCTTTACCTGTTCCAGTCTCGGGTAACCAGCTCTTTACCTGTTCCTGGATCAGGTAACCAGCTCTTTACCTGTTCCAGTCTCTGGTAACCAGCTCTTTACCTGTTCCAGTCTCGGGTAACCAGCTCTTTACCTGTTCCTGGCTCGGGTAACCAGCACTTTACCTGTTCCAGTCTCAGGTAACCAGCTCTTTACCTGTTCCTGGCTCAGGTAACCAGCTCTTTACCTGTTCCAGTCTCAGGTAACCAGCTCTTTACCTGTTCCAGTCTCGGGTAACCAGCTCTTCACCTGTTCCAGTCTCAGGTAACCAGCTCTTTACCTGTTCCAGTCTCGGGTAACCTGATCTTTACCTGTTCCTGGCTCGGGTAACCAGCTCTTTACCTGTTCCAGTCTCGGGTAACCAGCACTTTACCTGTTCCACTCTCAGGTAACCAGCTCTTTCCCTGTCCCAGTCTCGGGTAACCAGCTCTTCACCTGTTCCAGTCTCAGGAAACCATCTCTTTACCAGTTTCTGGCTCGGTAACCAGCTCTTTACCTGTTCCTCGCTCGGGTAACCAGTTCTTTGCCTGTTCCAGTATCGGGTAACCTGCTATTTACCTGTTCCTGGCTCAGGTAAACAGCTCGTTACCTTTTCCAGTCTTGGCTAACCAGTTCTTTACCTGTTGCAGTCTCGGGTAACCAGCTCTTCACCTGTTCCAGTCTCGGGTAACCAGCTCTTTACCTGTTCCAGTCTCGGGTAACCAGCTCTTTACCTGCTCCAGTCTCAGGTAACCAGCTCTGTACCTGTTCCTGGCTCAGGTAACCAGCTCTTTACCTGTTCCAGTCTCGGGTAACCAGCTCTTTACCTGTTCCTGGATCAGGTAACCAGCTCTTTACCTGTTCCAGTCTCTGGGAACCAGCTCTTTACCTGTTCCAGTCTCGGGTAACCAGCTCTTTACCTGTTCCTGGCTCGGGTAACCAGCTCTTTACCTGTTCCAGTCTCAGGTAACCAGCTCTTTACCTGTTCCTGGCTCAGGTAACCAGCTCTTTACCTGTTCCAGTCTCAGGTAACCAGCTCTTTACCTGTTCCAGTCTCAGATAACCAGCTCTTTACCTGTTCCAGTCTCGGGTCACCAGCTCTTCACCTGTTCCAGTCTCGGGGAACCAGCTCTTTACCTGTTCCAGACCCAGGTAACCAGCTCTTTACCTGTTCCAGTCTCTGGGAACCAGCTCTTTACCTGTTTCTGGCTCGGGTAACCATATCTTTACCTGTTCCAGTCGCGGGTAACCAGCTCTTAACCTGTTCCAGTCTCGGGTAACCGGCTCTTTACCTGTTCCAGTCTCTGGTAAGCAGCTCTTTGCCTGTTCCTGGCTCGGGTAACCAGCTCTTTACCTGTTCCAGTCACAGGTAACCAGCTCTTTCCCTGTCCCAGTCTCGGGTAACCAGCTCTTTACCTGTTCCAGTCTCAGGAAACCATCTCGTTACCAGTTCCTGGCTCGGTAACCAGCTCTTTACCTGTTCCTCGCTCAGGTAACCAGTTCTTGCCTGTTCCAGTCTCGGGTAACCTGCTATTTACCTGTTCCTGGCTCAGGTAAACAGCTCGTTACCTTTTCCAGTCTTGGCTAACCAGTTCTTTACCTGTTGCAGTCTCGGGTAACCAACTCTTCACCTGTTCCAGTCTCGGGTAACCAGCTCTTTACCTGTTCCAGTCTCGGGTAACCAGCTCTTTACCTGCTCCAGTCTCAGGTAACCAGCTCTTTACCTGTTCCTGGCTCAGGTAACCAGCTCTTTACCTGTTCCTGACTCCGGTAACCAGCTCTTTACCTGTTCCAGTCTCGGGTAACCAGCTCTTTACCTGTTCCAGTCTCAGGTAACCAGCTCTGTACCTGTTCCAGTCTCAGGTAACCAGCTCTTTACCTGTTCCAGTCTCGGGTAACCAGATCTTTACCTGTTCCTGGATCAGGTAACCAGCTCTTTACCTGTTCCAGTCTCGGGTAACCAGCTCTTTACCTGTTCCAGTCTCGGGTAACCAGCTCTTTACCTGTTCCAGTCTCAGGTAACCAGCTCTTTACCTGTTCCTGGCTCAGGTAACCAGCTCTTTACCTGTTCCAGTCTCAGGTAACCAGCTCTTTACCTGTTCCAGTCTCGGGTCACCAGCTCTTCACCTGTTCCAGTCTCGGGGAACCAGCTCTTTACCTGTTCCAGACCCAGGTCACCAGCTCTTTACCTGTTCCAGTCTCTGGGAACCAGCTCTTTCCCTGTTCCAGTCTCGGGTAACCAGCTCTTTACTTGCTCCAGTCTCAGGTAACCAGCTCTTTACCTGTTCCTGGCTCAGGTAACCAGCTCTTTACCTGTTCCTGACTCGGGTAACCAGCTCTTTACCTGTTCCAGTCTCGGGTAACCAGCTCTTTACCTGTTCCAGTCTCAGGTAACCAGCTCTGTACCTGTTCCAGTCTCAGGTAACCAGCTCTTTACCTGTTCCAGTCTCGGGTAACCAGCTCTTTACCTGTTCCTGGATCAGGTAACCAGCTCTTTACCTGTTCCAGTCTCTGGTAACGAGCTCTTTACCTGTTCCAGTCTCGGGTAACCAGCTCTTTACCTGTTCCTGGCTCGGGTAACCAGCTCTTTACCTGTTCCAGTCTCAGGTAACCAGCTCTTTACCTGTTCCTGGCTCAGGTAACCAGCTCTTTACCTGTTCCAGTCTCGGGTCACCAGCTCTTCACCTGTTCCAGTCTCGGGGAACCAGCTCTTTACCTGTTCCAGACCCAGGTAACCAGCTCTTTGCCTGTACCAGTCTCAGGTAACCAGCTCTGTACCTGTTCCAGTCTCAGGTAACCAGCTCTTTACCTGTTCCAGTCTCGGGTAACCAGCTCTTGACATGTTCCTTGCTCGGGTAACCAGCTCTTTACCTGTTCCAGTCTCGGGGAACCAGCTCTTTACCAGTTCCAGTCTCAGGTAACCAGCTCTTTACCTGTTCCAGTCTCGGGGAAACAGCTCTTTACCTGTTCCAGTCTCAGGTAACCAGCTCTTTCCCGGTTCCACTCTCGGGTAACCAGCTCTTTACCTGTTCCAGTCTAGGGTAACCAGCTCTTTACCTGTTCCTGGCTCGGTAACCAGCTCTTTGCCTGTTCCAGTCTCGGGTAACCTGCTCTTTACCTGTTCCTGGCTCAGGTAACCAGCTCTTTACCTGTTCCAGTCTCCGGGAACCAGCTCTTTACCTGTTTCTGGCTCGGGTAACCATATCTTTACCTGTGACAGTCGCGGGTAACCAGCTCTTCACCTGTTCCAGTCTCGGGTAACCAGCTCTTTACCTGTTCCAGTCTCGGGTAACCAGCTCTTTACCTGTACCAGTCTCGGGTAACCAGCTTTTTACCTGTTCCTGGCTCACGTAACCAGCTCTTTCCCTGTTCCTGGCTCGGGTAACCAGCACTTTACCTGTTCCAGTCTCAGGTAACCAGCTCTTTACCTGGTTCTGCCTCAGGTAACCAGCTCTTTACCTGTTCCAGTCTCAGGTAACCAGCTCCTTACCTGTTCCAGTCTCAGGTAACCAGCTCTTTACCTGTTCCAGTCTCAGGTAACCAGCTCCTTACCTGTTCCAGTCTCAGGTAACCAGCTCTTTCCCTGTTCCTGTCTCGGGTAACCAGCTCTTTACCTGTTCCAGTCTCGGGCAACCAGCTCTTTACCTGTTACTGGCTCAGGTAACCAGCTCTTTACCTGTTCCAATCTCAGCTAACCAGCTCGTTACCTTTTCCAGTCTTGGCGAACCAGTTCTTTACCTGTTCCAGTCTCGGGGAACCAGCTCTTTACCTGTTTCTGGCTCGGGTAACCAGCTCTTTACCTGTTCCAGTCGCGGGTAACCAGCTCTTCACCTGTTCCAGTCTCGGGTAACCAGCTCTTTACCTGTTCCAGTCTCGGGTAACCAGCTCTTTACCTGTTCCTGGCTCAGGTAGCCAGCTCTATACCTGTTCCTGGCTCGGCAACCAGACTTTACCAGTTCCAGTCTCAGGTAACCAGCTCTTTACCTGTTCCAGTCTCAGGTAACCAGCTCTTTACCTGTTCCTGGCTCAGGTAACCAGCTCTTTACCTGTTCCTGACTCGGGTAACCAGCTCTTTACCTGTTCCAGTCTCGGGTAACCAGCTCTTTACCTGTTCCTGGCTCAGGTAACCAGCTCTTTACCTGTTCCTGACTCGGGTAACCAGCTCTTTACCTGTTCCAGTCTCAGGTAACCAGCTCTTTACCTGTTCCAGTCTCAGGTAACAAGCTCTTTACCTGTTCCAGTCTCAGGTAACCAGCTCTTTACCTGTTCCAGTCTTGGGTAACCAGCTCTTTACCTGTTCCTGGATCAGGTAACCAGCTCTTTACCTGTTCCAGTCTCTGGTAACCAGCTCTTTACCTGTTCCTGGCTCGGTAACCAGCTCTTTACCTGTTCCTGGCTTGGGTAACCAGCTCTTTGCCTGTTTCAGTCTCGGGTAACCTGCTGTTTACCTGTTCCTGGCTCAGGTAAGCAGCTCTTTACCTGTTCCTGGCTCAGGTAACCAGCTCTTTACCTGTTCCAGTCTCGGGTAACCAGCTCTTTACCTGTTCCAATCTCAGCTAACCAGCTCGTTACCTTTTCCAGTCTTGGCTAACCAGTTCTTTACCTGTTCCAGTCGCGGGTAACCAGCTCTGCACCTGTTCCAGTCTCGCGTAACCAGTTCTTTAAATATTCCAGTCTCGGGTAACCAGCTCTTTACCTGTTCCTGGCTCGGGCAACCAGCACTTTACCAGTTCCAGTCTCAGGTAACCAGCTCTTTACCTGTTCCAGTCTCGGGTAAACAGCTCTTTACCTGTTCCAGTCTCAGGTAACCAGCTCTTTCCCTGTTCTACTCTCGGGTTACCAGCTCTTTACCTGTTCCAGTCTCGGGTAACCAGCTCTTTACCTGTTCCTGGCTCGGTAACCAGCTCTTTGCCTGTTCCAGTCTCGGGTAACCTGCTCTTTACCTGTTCCTGGCTCAGGTAACCAGCTCTTTACCTGTTCCAGTCTCGGGTAACCAGCTCTTTACCTGTTCCAATCTCAGGTAACCAGCTCGTTACCTTTTCCAGTCTTGGCTAACCAGTTCTTTACCTGTTCCAGTCTCGGGGAACCAGCTCTTTACCTGTACCAGACCCAGGTAACCAGCTCTTTACCTATTCCAGTCTCGGGTAACCAGCTTTTTACCTGTTCCAGTCTCTGGGAACCAGCTCTTTACCTGTTTCTGGCTCGGGTAACCATATCTTCACCTGTTCCAGTCGCGGGTAACCAGCTCTTCACCTGTTCCAGTCTCGGGTAACCAGCTCTTTACCTGTACCAGTCTCAGGTAACCAGCTTTTTACCTGTTCCTGGCTCAGGTAACCAGCTCTTTCCCTGTTCCTGGCTCAGGTAACCAGCTCTTTACCTGTTCCAGTCTCAGGTAACCAGCTCCTTACCTGTTCCAGTCTCAGGTAACCAGCTCTTTACCTGTTCTTGGCTCATGTAACCAGCTCTTTACCTGTTCCAGTCTCGGGTAACCAACTCTTTACCTGTTCCTGGATCAGATAAGCAGCTCTTTACCTGTTCCAGTATCTCGTAACCAGCTCTTTACCTGTTCCAGTCTAGGGTAACCAGCTCTTTACCTGTTCCTGGCTCGGGTAACCAGCTCTTTTCCTGTTCCAGTCTCAGATAAACAGCTCTTTACCTGTTCCAGTCTCAGGTAACCAGCTCTTTACCTGTTCCTCGCTCAGGTAACCAGCTCTTTACCTGTTCCAGTCACGGGTAACCTGCTCTTTACCTGTTCCTGGCTCGGGTAACCAGCTCTTTATCTGTTCCAGTCTCGGGTAACCAGCTCTTTACCTGTTCCAGTCTCAGGTCACCAGCTCTTTACCTGTTCCAGTCTCGGGTAACCAGCTCTTTACCTGTTCCTGGCTCAGGTAACCAGCTCTTTACCTGCTCCTGTCTCGGGTAACCAGCTCTTTACCTGTTCCAATCTCAGCTAACCAGCTCGTTACCTTTTCCAGTCTTGGCTAACCAGTTCTTTACCTGTTCCAGTCTCGGGGAACCAGCTCTTTACCTGTTTCTGGCTCGGGTAACCAGCACTTTACCTGTTCCAGTCGCGGGTAACCAGCTCTTCACCTGTTCCAGTCTCGGGTAACTAGCTCTTTACCTGTTCCAGTCTCGGGTAACCAGCTCTTTACCTGTTCCTGGCTCAGGTAGCCAGCTCTATACCTGTTCCTGGCTCGGGCAACCAGCACTTTACCAGTTCCAGTCTCAGGTAAACAGCTCTTTACCTGTTCCAGTCTCAGGTAACCAGCTCTTTACCTGTTCCTGGCTCAGGTAACCAGCTCTTTACCTGTTCCTGGATCAGGTAACCAGCTCTTTACCTGTTCCAGTCTCTGGTAACCAGCTCTTTACCTGTTCCTGGCTCGGTAACCAGCTCTTTACCTGTTCCTGGCTTGGGTAACCAGCTCTTTGCCTGTTTCAGTCTCGGGTAACCTGCTGTTTACCTGTTCCTGGCTCAGGTAAGCAGCTCTTTACCTGTTCCTGGCTCAGGTAACCAGCTCTTTACCTGTTCCAGTCTCGGGTAACCAGCTCTTTACCTGTTCCAATCTCAGCTAACCAGCTCGTTACCTTTTCCAGTCTTGGCTAACCAGTTCTTTACCTGTTCCAGTCGCGGGTAACCAGCTCTGCACCTGTTCCAGTCTCGCGTAACCAGTTCTTTAAATATTCCAGTCTCGGGTAACCAGCTCTTTACCTGTTCCTGGCTCGGGCAACCAGCACTTTACCAGTTCCAGTCTCAGGTAACCAGCTCTTTACCTGTTCCAGTCTCGGGTAAACAGCTCTTTACCTGTTCCAGTCTCAGGTAACCAGCTCTTTCCCTGTTCTACTCTCGGGTTACCAGCTCTTTACCTGTTCCAGTCTCGGGTAACCAGCTCTTTACCTGTTCCTGGCTCGGTAACCAGCTCTTTGCCTGTTCCAGTCTCGGGTAACCTGCTCTTTACCTGTTCCTGGCTCAGGTAACCAGCTCTTTACCTGTTCCAGTCTCGGGTAACCAGCTCTTTACCTGTTCCAATCTCAGGTAACCAGCTCGTTACCTTTTCCAGTCTTGGCTAACCAGTTCTTTACCTGTTCCAGTCTCGGGGAACCAGCTCTTTACCTGTACCAGACCCAGGTAACCAGCTCTTTACCTATTCCAGTCTCGGGTAACCAGCTTTTTACCTGTTCCAGTCTCTGGGAACCAGCTCTTTACCTGTTTCTGGCTCGGGTAACCATATCTTCACCTGTTCCAGTCGCGGGTAACCAGCTCTTCACCTGTTCCAGTCTCGGGTAACCAGCTCTTTACCTGTACCAGTCTCAGGTAACCAGCTTTTTACCTGTTCCTGGCTCAGGTAACCAGCTCTTTCCCTGTTCCTGGCTCAGGTAACCAGCTCTTTACCTGTTCCAGTCTCAGGTAACCAGCTCCTTACCTGTTCCAGTCTCAGGTAACCAGCTCTTTACCTGTTCTTGGCTCATGTAACCAGCTCTTTACCTGTTCCAGTCTCGGGTAACCAACTCTTTACCTGTTCCTGGATCAGATAAGCAGCTCTTTACCTGTTCCAGTATCTCGTAACCAGCTCTTTACCTGTTCCAGTCTAGGGTAACCAGCTCTTTACCTGTTCCTGGCTCGGGTAACCAGCTCTTTTCCTGTTCCAGTCTCAGATAAACAGCTCTTTACCTGTTCCAGTCTCAGGTAACCAGCTCTTTACCTGTTCCTCGCTCAGGTAACCAGCTCTTTACCTGTTCCAGTCACGGGTAACCTGCTCTTTACCTGTTCCTGGCTCGGGTAACCAGCTCTTTATCTGTTCCAGTCTCGGGTAACCAGCTCTTTACCTGTTCCAGTCTCAGGTCACCAGCTCTTTACCTGTTCCAGTCTCGGGTAACCAGCTCTTTACCTGTTCCTGGCTCAGGTAACCAGCTCTTTACCTGCTCCTGTCTCGGGTAACCAGCTCTTTACCTGTTCCAATCTCAGCTAACCAGCTCGTTACCTTTTCCAGTCTTGGCTAACCAGTTCTTTACCTGTTCCAGTCTCGGGGAACCAGCTCTTTACCTGTTTCTGGCTCGGGTAACCAGCACTTTACCTGTTCCAGTCGCGGGTAACCAGCTCTTCACCTGTTCCAGTCTCGGGTAACTAGCTCTTTACCTGTTCCAGTCTCGGGTAACCAGCTCTTTACCTGTTCCTGGCTCAGGTAGCCAGCTCTATACCTGTTCCTGGCTCGGGCAACCAGCACTTTACCAGTTCCAGTCTCAGGTAAACAGCTCTTTACCTGTTCCAGTCTCAGGTAACCAGCTCTTTACCTGTTCCTGGCTCAGGTAACCAGCTCTTTACCTGTTCCTGACTCGGGTAACCAGCTCTTTACCTGTTCCAGTCTCAGGTAACCAGCTCTTTACCTGTTCCAGTCTCAGGTAACAAGCTCTTTACCTGTTCCAGTCTCAGGTAACCAGCTCTTTACCTGTTCCAGTCTCAGGTAACCAGCTCTTTACCTGTTCCAGTCTCAGGTAACAAGCTCTTTACCTGTTCCAGTCTCAGGTAACAAGCTCTTTACCTGTTCCTGGATCAGGTAACCAGCTCTTTACCTGTTCCTGGCTCGGTAACCAGCTCTTTACCTGTTCCTGGCTCGGGTAACCAGCTCTTTGCCTGTTTCAGTCTCGGGTAACCTGCTCTTTACCTGTTCCTGGCTCAGGTAACCAGCTCTTTACCTGTTCCTGGCTCAGGTAACCAGCTCTTTACCTGTTCCAGTCTCAGGTAACCAGCTCTTTACCTGTTCCAATCTCAGGTAACCAGCTTTTAACCTGTTCCAGTCTCCGCTAACCAGCTCTTTACCTGTTCCAGTCTCGGGCAACCAGCTCTTTACCTGTTACTGGCTCAGGTAACCAGCTCTGTACCTGTTCCAGTCTCGGGTAACCAGCTGTTTACCTGTTCCAGTCTCCGGTAACCAGCTCTTTACCTGCTCCAGTCTTGGGTAACCAGCTCTTTACCTGTTCCAATCTCAGCTAACCAGCTCGTTACCTGTTCCAGTCGCGGGTAACCAGCTCTTCACCTGTTCCAGTCTCGGGTAACCAGCTCTTTACCTGTTCCAGTCTCGGGTAACCAGCTCTTTACCTGTTCCTGGCTCAGGTAGCCAGCTCTTTACCTGTTCCTGGCTCGGGCAACCAGACTTTACCAGTTCCAGTCTCAGGTAACCAGCTCTTTACCTGTTCCAGTCTCAGGTAACCAGCTCTTTACCTGTTCCTGGCTCAGGTAACCAGCTCTTTACCTGTTCCTGACTCGGGTAACCAGCTCTTTACCTGTTCCAGTCTCGGGTAACCAGCTCTTTAGCTGTTCCTGGCTCAGGTAACCAGCTCTTTACCTGTTCCTGACTCGGGTAACCAGCTCTTTACCTGTTCCAGTCTCAGGTAACCAGCTCTTTACCTGTTCTAGTCTCAGGTAACAAGCTCTTTACCTGTTCCAGTCTCAGGGAACCAGCTCTTTACCTGTTCCAGTCTTTGGTAACCAGCTCTTTACCTGTTCCTGGATCAGGTAACCAGCTCTTTACCTGTTCCAGTCTCTGGTAACCAGCTCTTTACCTGTTCCTGGCTCGGTAACCAACTCTTTACCTGTTCCTGGCTCGGGTAACCAGCTCTTTGCCTGTTTCAGTCCTGGGTAACCTGCTCTTTACCTGTTCCTGGCCCAGGTAACCAGCTCTTTACCTGTTTGTGGCTCGGGTAACCAGCTCTTTACCTGTTCCAGTCGCGGGTAACCAGCTCTTCACCTGTTCCAGTCTCGGGGAACCAGCTCTTTACCTGTTCCAGTCTCAGGTAACCAGCTCTTTACCTGTTCCAGTCTCGGGAAAACAGCTCTTTACCTGTTCCAGTCTCAGGTAACCAGCTCTTTCCCTGTTCTACTCTCGGGTAACCAGCTCTTTACCTGTTCCAGTCTCGGGTAACCAGCTCGTTACCTGTTCCAGTCTCAGGTAACCTGCTCTTTACCTGTTCCTGGCTCAGGTAACCAGCTCGTTACCTTTTCCAGTCTTGGCTAACCAGTTCTTTACCTGTTCCAGTCTCGGGGAACCAGCTCTTTACCTGTACCAGACCCAGGTAACCAGCTCTTTACCTATTCCAGTCTCGGGTAACCAGCTCTTTACCTGTTCCAGTCTCTGGGAACCAGCTCTTTACCTGTTTCTGGCTCGGGTAACCATATCTTCACCTGTTCCAGTCGCGGGTAACCAGCTCTTCACCTGTTCCATTCTCGGGTAACCAGCTCTTTACCTGTTCCAGTCTCGGGTAACCAGCTCTTTACCTGTACCAGTCTCAGGTAACCAGCTTTTTACCTGTTCCTGGCTCAGGTAACCAGCTCTTTACCTGTTCTTGGCTCATGTAACCAGCTCTTTACCTGTTCCAATCTCGGGTAACCAACTCTTTACCTGTTCCTTGATCAGGTAACCAGCTCTTTACCTGTTCCAGTATCTCGTAACCAGCTCTTTTCCTGTTCCAGTCTAGGGTAACCAGCTCTTTACCTGTTCCTGGCTCGGGTAACCAGCTCTTTTCCTGTTCCAGTCTCAGATAACCAGCTCTTTACCTGTTCCAGTCTCAGGTAACCAGCTCTTTACCTGTTCCTCGCTCAGGTAACCAGCTCTTTACCTGTTCCAGTCTCGGGTAACCTGCTCTTTACCTGTTCCTGGCTCGGGTAACCAGCTCTTTACCTGTTCCAGTCTCGGGTAACCAGCTCTTTACCTGCTCCTGTCTCGGGTAACCAGCTCTTTACCTGTTCCAATCTCAGCTAACCAGCTCGTTACCTTTTCCAGTCTTGGCTAACCAGTTCTTTACCTGTTCCAGTCTCGGGGAACCAGCTCTTTACCTGTTTCTGGCTCGGGTAACCAGCACTTTACCTGTTCCAGTCTCAGGTAACCAGCTCTTTACCTGTTCCAGTCTCAGGTAACAAGCTCTTTACCTGTTCCAGTCTCAGGTAACAAGCTCTTTACCTGTTCCTGGATCAGGTAACCAGCTCTTTACCTGTTCCTGGCTCGGTAACCAGCTCTTTACCTGTTCCTGGCTCGGGTAACCAGCTCTTTGCCTGTTTCAGTCTCGGGTAACCTGCTCTTTACCTGTTCCTGGCTCAGGTAACCAGCTCTTTACCTGTTCCTGGCTCAGGTAACCAGCTCTTTACCTGTTCCAGTCTCAGGTAACCAGCTCTTTACCTGTTCCAATCTCAGGTAACCAGCTTTTAACCTGTTCCAGTCTCCGCTAACCAGCTCTTTACCTGTTCCAGTCTCGGGCAACCAGCTCTTTACCTGTTACTGGCTCAGGTAACCAGCTCTGTACCTGTTCCAGTCTCGGGTAACCAGCTGTTTACCTGTTCCAGTCTCCGGTAACCAGCTCTTTACCTGCTCCAGTCTTGGGTAACCAGCTCTTTACCTGTTCCAATCTCAGCTAACCAGCTCGTTACCTGTTCCAGTCGCGGGTAACCAGCTCTTCACCTGTTCCAGTCTCGGGTAACCAGCTCTTTACCTGTTCCAGTCTCGGGTAACCAGCTCTTTACCTGTTCCTGGCTCAGGTAGCCAGCTCTTTACCTGTTCCTGGCTCGGGCAACCAGACTTTACCAGTTCCAGTCTCAGGTAACCAGCTCTTTACCTGTTCCAGTCTCAGGTAACCAGCTCTTTACCTGTTCCTGGCTCAGGTAACCAGCTCTTTACCTGTTCCTGACTCGGGTAACCAGCTCTTTACCTGTTCCAGTCTCGGGTAACCAGCTCTTTACCTGTTCCTGGCTCAGGTAACCAGCTCTTTACCTGTTCCTGACTCGGGTAACCAGCTCTTTACCTGTTCCAGTCTCAGGTAACCAGCTCTTTACCTGTTCTAGTCTCAGGTAACAAGCTCTTTACCTGTTCCAGTCTCAGGTAACCAGCTCTTTACCTGTTCCAGTCTTGGGTAACCAGCTCTTTACCTGTTCCTGGATCTGGTAACCAGCTCTTTACCTGTTCCAGTCTCTGGTAACCAGCTCTTTACCTGTTCCTGGCTCGGTAACCAACTCTTTACCTGTTCCTGGCTCGGGTAACCAGCTCTTTGCCTGTTTCAGTCCTGGGTAACCTGCTCTTTACCTGTTCCTGGCCCAGGTAACCAGCTCTTTACCTGTTTGTGGCTCGGGTAACCAGCTCTTTACCTGTTCCAGTCGCGGGTAACCAGCTCTTCACCTGTTCCAGTCTCGGGGAACCAGCTCTTTACCTGTTCCAGTCTCAGGTAACCAGCTCTTTACCTGTTCCAGTCTCGGGAAAACAGCTCTTTACCTGTTCCAGTCTCAGGTAACCAGCTCTTTCCCTGTTCTACTCTCGGGTAACCATCTCTTTACCTGTTCCAGTCTCGGGTAACCAGCTCGTTACCTGTTCCAGTCTCAGGTAACCTGCTCTTTACCTGTTCCTGGCTCAGGTAACCAGCTCGTTACCTTTTCCAGTCTTGGCTAACCAGTTCTTTACCTGTTCCAGTCTCGGGGAACCAGCTCTTTACCTGTACCAGACCCAGGTAACCAGCTCTTTACCTATTCCAGTCTCGGGTAACCAGCTTTTTACCTGTTCCAGTCTCTGGGAACCAGCTCTTTACCTGTTTCTGGCTCGGGTAACCATATCTTCACCTGTTCCAGTCGCGGGTAACCAGCTCTTCACCTGTTCCAGTCTCGGGTAACCAGCTCTTTACCTGTTCCAGTCTCGGGTAACCAGCTCTTTACCTGTACCAGTCTCAGGTAACCAGCTTTTTACCTGTTCCTGGCTCAGGTAACCAGCTCTTTCCCTGTTCCTGGATCAGGTAACCAGCTCTTTACCTGTTCCAGTATCTCGTAACCAGCTCTTTACCTGTTCCAGTCTAGGGTAACCAGCTCTTTACCTGTTCCTGGCTCGGGTAACCAGCTCTTTTCCTGTTCCAGTCTCAGATAACCAGCTCTTTACCTGTTCCAGTCTCAGGTAACCAGCTCTTTACCTGTTCCTCGCTCAGGTAACCAGCTCTTTACCTGTTCCAGTCTCGGGTAACCTGCTCTTTACCTGTTCCAGTCTCGGGTAACCAGCTCTTTACCTGTTCCAGTCTCAGGTAACCAGCTCTTTACCTGTTCCAGTCTCGGGTAACCAGCTGTTTACCTGTTCCAGTCTCCGGTAACCAGCTCTTTACCTGCTCCTGTCTCGGGTAACCAGCTCTTTACCTGTTCCAATCTCAGCTAACCAGCTCGTTACCTTTTCCAGTCTTGGCTAACCAGTTCTTTACCTGTTCCAGTCTCGGGGAACCAGCTCTTTACCTGTTTCTGGCTCGGGTAACCAGCACTTTACCTGTTCCAGTCGCGGGTAACCAGCTCTTCACCTGTTCCAGTCTCGGGTAACCAGCTCTTTACCTGTTCCAGTCTCGGGTAACCAGCTCTTTACCTGTTCCTGGCTCAGGTAGCCAGCTCTATACCTGTTCCTGGCTCGGGCAACCAGCACTTTACCAGTTCCAGTCTCAGGTAACCAGCTCTTTACCTGTTCCAGTCTCAGGTAACCAGCTCTTTACCTGTTCCTGGCTCAGGTAACCAGCTCTTTACCTGTTCTTGACTCGGGTAACCAGCTGTTTACCTGTTCCAGTCTCGGGTAACCAGCCCTTTACCTGTTCCTGGCTCAGGTAACCAGCTCTTTACCTGTTCCTGACTCGGGTAACCAGCTCTTTACCTGTTCCAGTCTCAGGTAACCAGCTCTTTACCTGTTCCAGTCTCAGGTAACAAGCTCTTTACCTGTTCCAGTCTCAGGTAACCAGCTCTTTACCTGTTCCAGTCTTGGGTTACCAGCTCTTTACCTGTTCCTGGATCAGGTAACCAGCTCTTTACATGTTCCAGTCTCTGGCAACCAGCTCTTTACCTGTTCCTGGCTCGGTAACCAGCTCTTTACCTGTTCCAGTCTCCGGTAACCAGCTCTTTACCTGCTCCAGTCTTGGGTAACCAGCTCTTTACCTGTTCCAATCTCAGCTAACCAGCTCGTTACCTTTTCCAGTCTTGGCTAACCAGTTCTTTACCTGTTCCAGTCTCGGGGAACCAGCTCTTTACCTGTTTCTGGCTCGGGTAACCAGCTCTTTACCTGTTCCAGTCGCGGGTAACCAGCTCTTCACCTGTTCCAGTCTCGGGTAACCAGCTCTTTACCTGTTCCAGTCTCGGGTAATCAGCTCTTTACCTGTTCCTGGCTCAGGTAGCCAGCTCTATACCTGTTCCTGGCTCGGGCAACCAGCACTTTACCAGTTCCAGTCTCGGGCAACCAGACTTTACCAGTTCCAGTCTCAGGTAACCAGCTCTTTACCTGTTCCAGTCTCAGGTAACCAGCTCTTTACCTGTTCCAGTCTTGGGTAACCAGCTCTTTACCTGTTCCTGGAACAGGTAACCAGCTCTTTACCTGTTCCAGTCTCTGGTAACCAGCTCTTTACCTGTTCCTGGCTCGGGTAACCAGCTCTTTGCCTGTTTCAGTCTCGGGTAACCTGCTCTTTACCTGTTCCTGGCTCAGGTAACCAGCTCTTTACCTGTTTCTGGCTCGGGTAACCAGCTCTTTACCTGTTCCAGTCGCGGGTAACCAGCTCTTCACCTGTTCCAGTCTCGCGTAACCAGCTCTTTACATATTCCAGTCTCGGGCAACCAGCTCTTTACCTGTTCCTGGCTCGGGCAACCAGCACTTTACCAGTTCCAGTCTCAGGTAACCAGCTCTTTACCTGTTCCAGTATCAGGTAACCAGCTCTTTACCTGTTCCTGGCTCAGGTAACGAGCTCTTTACCAGTTCCTGACTCGGGTAACCAGCTCTTTACCTGTTCCAGTCTCGGGTAACCAGCTCTTGACCTGTTCCTGGCTCGGGTAACCAGCTCTTTACCTGTTGCAGTCTCGGGGAACCAGCTCTTTACCTGTTCCAGTCTCAGGTAACCAGCTCTTTACCTGTTCCAGTCTCGGGTAAACAGCTCTTTACCTGTTCCAGTCTCAGGTAACCAGCTCATTCCCTGTTCTACTCTCGGGTAACCAGCTCTTTACCTGTTCCAGTCTCGGGTAACCAGCTCTTTACCTGTTCCTGGCTCGGTAACCAGCTCTTTGCCTGTTCCAGTCTCGGGGAACATGCTCTTTACCTGTTCCTGGCTCAGGTAACCAGCTCTTTACCTGTTCCAGTCTCGGGTAACCAGCTCTTTACCTGTTCCAATCTCAGGTAACCAGCTCGTTACCTTTTCCAGTCTTGGCTAACCAGTTCTTTACCTGTTCCAGTCTCGGGTAACCAGCTCTTTACTTGTACCAGACCCAGGTAACCAGATCTTTACCTATTCCAGTCTCGGGTAACCAGCTTTTTACCTGTTCCAGTCTCTGGGAACCAGCTCTTTACCTGTTTCTGGCTCGGGTAACCATATCTTCACCTGTTCCAGTCGCGGGTAACCAGCTCTTCACCTGCTCCAGTCTCGGGTAACCAGCTCTTTACCTGTTCCAGTCTCGGATAACCAGCTCTTTACCTGTACCAGTCTCAGGTAACCAGCTTTTTACCTGTTCCTGGCTCAGGTAACCAGCTCTTTCCCTGTTCCTGGCTCAGGTAACCAGCTCTTTACCTGTTCCAGTCTCAGGTAACCAGCTCCTTACCTGTTCCAGTCTCAGGTAACCAGCTCTTTACCTGTTCTTGGCTCATGTAACCAGCTCTTTACCTGTTCCAGTCTCGGGTAACCAACTCTTTACCTGTTCCTGGATCAGGTAACCAGCTCTTTACCTGTTCCAGTATCTCGTAACCAGCTCTTTACCTGTTCCAGTCTAGGGTAACCAGCTCTTTACCTGTTCCTGGCTCGGGTAACCAGCTCTTTTCCTGTTCCAGTCTCAGATAACCAGCTCTTTACCTGTTCCTCGCTCAGGTAACCAGCTCTTTACCTGTTCCAGTCTCGGGTAACCTGCTCTTTACCTGTTCCTCGCTCGGGTAACCAGCTCTTTACCTGTTCCAGTCTCAGGTAACCAGCTCTTTACCTGTTCCAGTCTCGGGTAACCAGCTCTTTACCTGTTCCAGTCTCGGGTAACCAGCTCTTTACCTGTTCCTGGCTTAGGTAACCAGTTCTGTACCTGTTCCAGTCTCGGGTAACAAGCTGTTTACCTGTTCCAGTCTCCGGTAACCAGCTGTTTACCTGCACCTGTCTCGGGTAACCATCTCTTTACCTGTTCCAATCTCAGCTAACCAGCTCGTTACCTTTTCCAGTCTTGGCTAACCAGCTCTTTACCTGTTTCTGGCTCGGGTAACCAGCACTTTACCTGTTCCAGTCGCGGGTAACCAGCTCTTTACCTGTTCCAGTCGCGGGTAACCAGCTCTTCACCTGTTCCAGTCTCGGGTAACCAGCTCTTTACCTGTTCCAGTCTCGGGTAACCAGCTCTTTACCTGTTCCTGGCGCAGGTAGCCAGCTCTATACCTGTTCCTGGCTCGGGCAACCAGCACTTTACCAGTTCCAGTCTCAGGTAACCAGCTCTTTACCTTTTCCAGTCTGAGGTAACCAGCTCTTTACCTGTTCCAGTCTCGGGTAACCAGCTCTTGACCTGTTCCCGGCTCGGGTAACCAGCTCTTTACCTGTTCCAGTCTCGGGGAACCAGCTCTTTACCTGTTCCAGTCTCGGGTAACCAGCTCTTGACCTGTTCCTGGCTCGGGTAACCAGCACTTTACCTGTTCCATTCTCAGGTAATCAGCTCTTTACCTGTTCCAGTTTCGGGTAAACAGCTCTTTACCTGTTCCAGTCTCAGGTAACCAGCTCTTTCCCTGTTCCACTCTCGGGTAACCAGCTCTTTACCTGTTCCTGGCTCAGGTAACCAGCTCTTTACCAGTTCCTGACTCGGGTAACCAGCTCTTTACCTGTTCCAGTCTCGGGTAACCAGCTCTTGACCTGTTCCTGGCTCGGGTAACCAGCTCTTTACCTGTGCCAGTCTCGGGGAACCAGCTCTTTACCTGTTCCAGTCTCAGGTAACCAGCTCTTTACCTGTTCCAGTCTCGGGTAAACAGCTCTTTACCTGTTCCAGTCTCAGGTAACCAGCTCTTTACCTGTTCCTGGCTCGGTAACCAGCTCTTTGCCTGTTCCAGTCTCGGGTAACCTGCTCTTTACCTGTTGCTGGCTCAGGTAACCAGCTCTTTACCTGTTCCAGTCTCGGGTAACCAGCTCTTTACCTGTTCCAATCTCAGGTAACCAGCTCGTTACCTTTTCCAGTCTTGGCTAACCAGTTCTTTACCTGTTCCAGTCTCGGGGAACCAGCTCTTTACCTGTACCAGACCCAGGTAACCAGCTCTTTACCTATTCCAGTCTCGGGTAACCAGCTTTTTACCTGTTCCAGTCTCTGGGAACCAGCTCTTTACCTGTTTCTGGCTCGGGTAACCATATCTTCACCTGTTCCAGTCGCGGGTAACCAGCTCTTCACCTGTTCCAGTCTCGGGTAACCAGCTCTTTACCTGTTCCAGTCTCGGGTAACCAGCTCTTTACCTGTACCAGTCTCAGGTAACCAGCTTTTTACCTGTTCCTGGCTCAGGTAACCAGCTCTTTCCCTGTTCCTGGCTCAGGTAACCAGCTCTTTACCTGTTCCAGTATCTCGTAACCAGCTCTTTACCTGTTCCAGTCTCGGGTAACCAGCTCTTTACCTGTTCCAGTCTCAGGTAACCAGCTCTTTACCTGTTCCAGTCTCGGGTAACCAGCTCTTTACCTGTTCCTGGCTCAGGTAACCAGCTCTGTACCTGTTCCAGTCTCGGGTAACCAGCTGTTTACCTGTTCCAGTCTCCGGTAACCAGCTCTTTACCTGCTCCTGTCTCGGGTAACCAGCTCTTTACCTGTTCCAATCTCAGCTAACCAGCTCGTTACCTTTTCCAGTCTTGGCTAACCAGTTCTTTACCTGTTCCAGTCTCGGGGAACCAGCTCTTTACCTGTTTCTGGCTCGGGTAACCAGCACTTTACCTGTTCCAGTCGCGGGTAACCAGCTCTTCACCTGTTCCAGTCTCGGGTAACCAGCTCTTTACCTGTTCCAGTCTCGGGTAACCAGCTCTTTACCTGTTCCTGGCTCAGTAGCCAGCTCTATACCTGTTCCTGGCTCGGGCAACCAGCTGTTTACCTGTTCCAGTCTCGGGTAACCAGCCCTTTACCTGTTCCTGGCTCAGGTAACCAGCTCTTTACCTGTTCCTGACTCGGGTAACCAGCTCTTTACCTGTTCCAGTCTCAGGTAACCAGCTCTTTACCTGTTCCAGTCTCAGGTAACAAGCTCTTTCCCTGTTCCAGTCTCAGGTAACCAGCTCTTTACCTGTTCCAGTCTTGGGTTACCAGCTCTTTACCTGTTCCTGGATCAGGTAACCAGCTCTTTACATGTTCCAGTCTCTGGCAACCAGCTCTTTACCTGTTCCTGGCTCGGTAACCAGCTCTTTACCTGTTCCTGGCTCGGGTAACCAGCTCTTTGCCTGTTTCAGTCTCGGGTAACCTGCTCTTTACCTGTTCCTGGCTCAGGTAACCAGCTCTTTACCTGTTCCTGGCTCAGGTAACCAGCTCTTTACCTGTTCCAGTCTCAGGTAACCAGCTCTTTACCTGTTCCAGTCTCAGGTAACCAGCTCTTAACCTGTTCCAGTCTCCGCTAACCAGCTCTTTACCTGTTCCAGTCTCGGGCAACCAGCTCTTTACCTGTTACTGGCTCAGGTAACCAGCTCTTTACCTGTTCCTGGCTCAGGTAACCAGCTCTGTACCTGTTCCAGTCTCGGGTAACCAGCTGTTTACCTGTTCCAGTCTCCGGTAACCAGCTCTTTACCTGCTCCAGTCTTGGGTAACCAGCTCTTTACCTGTTCCAATCTCAGCTCACCAGCTCGTTACCTTTTCCAGTCTTGGCTAACCAGTTCTTTACCTGTTCCAGTCTCGGGGAACCAGCTCTTTACCTGTTTCTGGCTCGGGTAACCAGCTCTTTACCTGTTCCAGTCGCGGGTAACCAGCTCTTCACCTGTTCCAGTCTCGGGTAACCAGCTCTTTACCTGTTCCAGTCTCGGGTAACCAGCTCTTTACCTGTTCCTGGCTCAGGTAGCCAGCTCTATACCTGTTCCTGGCTCGGGCAACCAGACTTTACCAGTTCCAGTCTCAGGTAACCAGCTCTTTACCTGTTCCAGTCTCGGGTAACCAGCTCTTTACCTGTTCCAGTCTCAGGTAACCAGCTCTTTACCTGTTCCTGGCTCAGGTAACCAGCGCTTTACCTGTTCCTGACTCGGGTAACCAGCTCTTTACCTGTTCCAGTCTCGGGTAACCAGCTCTTTACCTGTTCCTGGCTCAGGTAACCAGCTCTTTACCTGTTCCTGACTCGGGTAACCAGCTCTTTACCTGTTCCAGTCTCAGGTAACCAGCTCTTTACCTGTTCCAGTCTCAGGTAACAAGCTCTTTACCTGTTCCTGGCTCAGGTAACCAGCTCTTTCCCTGTTCCTGGCTCAGGTAACCAGCTCTTTACCTGTTCCAGTATCTCGTAACCAGCTCTTTACCTGTTCCAGTCTCGGGTAACCAGCTCTTTACCTGTTCCAGTCTCAGGTAACCAGCTCTTTACCTGTTCCAGTCTCGGGTAACCAGCTCTTTACCTGTTCCTGGCTCAGGTAACCAGCTCTGTACCTGTTCCAGTCTCGGGTAACCAGCTGTTTACCTGTTCCAGTCTCCGGTAACCAGCTCTTTACCTGCTCCTGTCTCGGGTAACCAGCTCTTTACCTGTTCCAATCTCAGCTAACCAGCTCGTTACCTTTTCCAGTCTTGGCTAACCAGTTCTTTACCTGTTCCAGTCTCGGGGAACCAGCTCTTTACCTGTTTCTGGCTCGGGTAACCAGCACTTTACCTGTTCCAGTCGCGGGTAACCAGCTCTTCACCTGTTCCAGTCTCGGGTAACCAGCTCTTTACCTGTTCCAGTCTCGGGTAACCAGCTCTTTACCTGTTCCTGGCTCAGTAGCCAGCTCTATACCTGTTCCTGGCTCGGGCAACCAGCTGTTTACCTGTTCCAGTCTCGGGTAACCAGCCCTTTACCTGTTCCTGGCTCAGGTAACCAGCTCTTTACCTGTTCCTGACTCGGGTAACCAGCTCTTTACCTGTTCCAGTCTCAGGTAACCAGCTCTTTACCTGTTCCAGTCTCAGGTAACAAGCTCTTTCCCTGTTCCAGTCTCAGGTAACCAGCTCTTTACCTGTTCCAGTCTTGGGTTACCAGCTCTTTACCTGTTCCTGGATCAGGTAACCAGCTCTTTACATGTTCCAGTCTCTGGCAACCAGCTCTTTACCTGTTCCTGGCTCGGTAACCAGCTCTTTACCTGTTCCTGGCTCGGGTAACCAGCTCTTTGCCTGTTTCAGTCTCGGGTAACCTGCTCTTTACCTGTTCCTGGCTCAGGTAACCAGCTCTTTACCTGTTCCTGGCTCAGGTAACCAGCTCTTTACCTGTTCCAGTCTCAGGTAACCAGCTCTTTACCTGTTCCAGTCTCAGGTAACCAGCTCTTAACCTGTTCCAGTCTCCGCTAACCAGCTCTTTACCTGTTCCAGTCTCGGGCAACCAGCTCTTTACCTGTTACTGGCTCAGGTAACCAGCTCTTTACCTGTTCCTGGCTCAGGTAACCAGCTCTGTACCTGTTCCAGTCTCGGGTAACCAGCTGTTTACCTGTTCCAGTCTCCGGTAACCAGCTCTTTACCTGCTCCAGTCTTGGGTAACCAGCTCTTTACCTGTTCCAATCTCAGCTCACCAGCTCGTTACCTTTTCCAGTCTTGGCTAACCAGTTCTTTACCTGTTCCAGTCTCGGGGAACCAGCTCTTTACCTGTTTCTGGCTCGGGTAACCAGCTCTTTACCTGTTCCAGTCGCGGGTAACCAGCTCTTCACCTGTTCCAGTCTCGGGTAACCAGCTCTTTACCTGTTCCAGTCTCGGGTAACCAGCTCTTTACCTGTTCCTGGCTCAGGTAGCCAGCTCTATACCTGTTCCTGGCTCGGGCAACCAGACTTTACCAGTTCCAGTCTCAGGTAACCAGCTCTTTACCTGTTCCAGTCTCGGGTAACCAGCTCTTTACCTGTTCCAGTCTCAGGTAACCAGCTCTTTACCTGTTCCTGGCTCAGGTAACCAGCGCTTTACCTGTTCCTGACTCGGGTAACCAGCTCTTTACCTGTTCCAGTCTCGGGTAACCAGCTCTTTACCTGTTCCTGGCTCAGGTAACCAGCTCTTTACCTGTTCCTGACTCGGGTAACCAGCTCTTTACCTGTTCCAGTCTCAGGTAACCAGCTCTTTACCTGTTCCAGTCTCAGGTAACAAGCTCTTTACCTGTTCCAGTCTCAGGTAACCAGCTCTTTACCTGTTCCAGTCTTGGGTAACCAGCTCTTTACCTGTTCCTGGATCAGGTAACCAGCTCTTTACCTGTTCCAGTCTCTGGTAACCAGCTCTTTACCTGTTCCTGGCTCGGTAACCAGCTCTTTACCTGTTGCTGGCTCGGGTAACCAGCTCTTTGCCTGTTTCAGTCTCGGGTAACCTGCTCTTTACCTGTTCCTGGCTCAGGTAACCAGCTCTTTACCTGTTTCTGGCTCGGGTAACCAGCTCTTTACCTGTTCCAGTCGCGGGTAACCAGCTCTTCACCTGTTCCAGTCTCGCGTAACCAGCTCTTTACATATTCCAGTCTCGGGTAACCAGCTCTTTACCTGTTCCTGGCTCGGGCAACCAGCACTTTACCAGTTCCAGTCTAAGGTAACCAGCTCTTTACCTGTTCCAGTCTCAGGTAACCAGCTCTTTACCTGTTCCTGGCTCAGGTAACGAGCTCTTTACCAGTTCCTGACTCGGGTAACCAGCTCTTTACCTGTTCCAGTCTCGGGTAACCAGCTCTTGACCTGTTCCTGGCTCGGGTAACCAGCTCTTTACCTGTTCCATCTCGGGTAACCTGCTCTTTACCTGTTCCTGGCTCAGGTAACCAGCTCTTTACCTGTTCCAGTCTCGGGTAACCAGCTCTTTACCTGTTCCAATCTCAGGTAACCAGCTCGTTACCTTTTCCAGTCTTGGCTAAACAGTTCTTTACCATTCCAGTCTCGGGTAACCAGCTCTTTACCTGTACCAGACCCAGGTAACCAGATCTTTACCTATTCCAGTCTCGGGTAACCAGCTTTTTACCTGTTCCAGTCTCTGGGAACCAGCTCTTTACCTGTTTCTGGCTCGGGTAACCATATCTTCACCTGTTCCAGTCGCGGGTAACCAGCTCTTCACCTGTTCCAGTCTCGGGTAACCAGCTCTTTACCTGTTCCAGTCTCGGGTAACCAGCTCTTTCCCTGTTCCTGGCTCAGGTAACCAGCTCTTTACCTGTTCCAGTCTCAGGTAACCAGCTCCTTACCTGTTCCAGTCTCAGGTAACCAGCTCTTTACCTGTTCTTGGCTCATGTAACCAGCTCTTTACCTGTTCCAGTCTCGGGTAACCAACTCTTTACCTGTTCCTGGATCAGGTAACCAGCTCTTTACCTGTTCCAGTATCTCGTAACCAGCTCTTTACCTGTTCCAGTCTAGGGTAACCAGCTCTTTACCTGTTCCTGGCTCGGGTAACCAGCTCTTTTCCTGTTCCAGTCTCAGATAACCAGCTCTTTACCTGTTCCTCGCTCAGGTAACCAGCTCTTTACCTGTTCCAGTCTCGGGTAACCTGCTCTTTCCCTGTTCCTGGCTCGGGTAACCAGCTCTTTACCTGTTCCAGTCTCGGGTAACCAGCTCTTTACCTGTTCCAGTCTCAGGTAACCAGCTCTTTACCTGTTCCAGTCTCGGGTAAACAGCTCTTTACCTGTTCCAGTCTCGGGTAACCAGCTCTTGACCTGTTCCTGGCTCGGGTAACCAGCTCTTTACCTGTTCCAGTCTCGGGGAACCAGCTCTTTACCTGTTCCAGTCTCAGGTAACCAGCTCTTTACCTGTTCCAGTTTCGGGTAAACAGCTCTTTACCTGTTCCAGTCTCAGGTAACCAGCTCTTTCCCTGTTCCACTCTCGGGTAACCAGCTCTTTACCTGTTCCAGTCTCGGGTAACCAGCTCTTGACCTGTTCCTGGCTCGGGTAACCAGCTCTTTACCTGTGCCAGTCTCGGGGAACCAGCTCTTTACCTGTTCCAGTCTCAGGTAACCAGCTCTTTACCTGTTCCAGTCTCGGGTAAACAGCTCTTTACCTGTTCCAGTCTCGGGTCACCAGCTCTTTACCTGTTCCTGGCTCGGTAACCAGCTCTTTGCCTGTTCCAGTCTCGGGTAACCTGCTCTTTACCTGTTGCTGGCTCAGGTAACCAGCTCTTTACCTGTTCCAGTCTCGGGTAACCAGCTCTTTACCTGTTCCAATCTCAGGTAACCAGCTCGTTACCTTTTCCAGTCTTGGCTAACCAGTTCTTTACCTGTTCCAGTCTCGGGGAACCAGCTCTTTACCTGTACCAGACCCAGGTAACCAGCTCTTTACCTATTCCAGTCTCGGGTAACCAGCTTTTTTCCTGTTCCAGTCTCTGGGAACCAGCTCTTTACCTGTTTCTGGCTCGGGTAACCATATCTTCACCTGTTCCAGTCGCGGGCAACGAGCTCTTCACCTGTTCCAGTCTCGGGTAACCAGCTCTTTACCTGTTCCAGTCTCGGGTAACCAGCTCTTTACCTGTACCAGTCTCAGGTAACCAGCTTTTTACCTGTTCCTGGCTCAGGTAACCAGCTCTTTCCCTGTTCCTGGCTCAGGTAACCAGCTCTTTACCTGTTCCAGTCTCAGGTAACCAGCTCCTTACCTGTTCCAGTCTCAGGTAACCAGCTCTTTACCTGTTCTTGGCTCATGTAACCAGCTCTTTACCTGTTCCAGTCTCAGGTAACCAGCTCTTTACCTGTTCCTGGATCAGGTAACCAGCTCTTTACATGTTCCAGTCTCTGGCAACCAGCTCTTTACCTGTTCCTGGCTCGGGCAACCAGCACTTTACCAGTTCCAGTCTAAGGTAACCAGCTCTTTACCTGTTCCAGTCTCAGGTAACCAGCTCTTTACCTGTTCCTGGCTCAGGTAACGAGCTCTTTACCAGTTCCTGACTCGGGTAACCAGCTCTTTACCTGTTCCAGTCTCGGGTAACCAGCTCTTGACCTGTTCCTGGCTCGGGTAACCAGCTCTTTACCTGTTCCATCTCGGGTAACCTGCTCTTTACCTGTTCCTGGCTCAGGTAACCAGCTCCTTACCTGTTCCAGTCTCGGGTAACCAGCTCTTTACCTGTTCCAATCTCAGGTAACCAGCTCGTTACCTTTTCCAGTCTTGGCTAAACAGTTCTTTACCATTCCAGTCTCGGGTAACCAGCTCTTTACCTGTACCAGACCCAGGTAACCAGATCTTTACCTATTCCAGTCTCGGGTAACCAGCTTTTTACCTGTTCCAGTCTCTGGGAACCAGCTCTTTACCTGTTTCTGGCTCGGGTAACCATATCTTCACCTGTTCCAGTCGCGGGTAACCAGCTCTTCACCTGTTCCAGTCTCGGGTAACCAGCTCTTTACCTGTTCCAGTCTCGGGTAACCAGCTCTTTCCCTGTTCCTGGCTCAGGTAACCAGCTCTTTACCTGTTCCAGTCTCAGGTAACCAGCTCCTTACCTGTTCCAGTCTCAGGTAACCAGCTCTTTACCTGTTCTTGGCTCGGGTAACCAGCTCTTTACCTGTTCCAGTCTCGGTAACCAACTCTTTACCTGTTCCTGGCTCAGGTAACCAGCTCTTTACCTGTTCCAGTCTCGGTAACCAGCTCTTTACCTGTTCCAGTCTAGGGTAACCAGCTCTTTACCTGTTCCTGGCTCGGTAACCAGCTCTTTACCTGTTCCAGTCTCAGGATAACCAGCTCTTTACCTGTTCCTCGCTCAGGTAACCAGCTCTTTACCTGTTCCAGTCTCGGGTAACCTGCTCTTTACCTGTTCCTGGCTCGGGTAACCAGCTCTTTACCTGTTCCAGTCTCGGGTAACCAGCTCTTTACCTGTTCCAGTCTCAGGTAACCAGCTCTTTACCTGTTCCAGTCTCGGGTAACCAGCTCTTTACCTGTTCCAGTCTCGGGTAACCAGCTCTTGACCTGTTCCTGGCTCGGGTAACCAGCTCTTTACCTGTTCCAGTCTCGGGAACCAGCTCTTTACCTGTTCCAGTCTCAGGTAACCAGCTCTTTACCTGTTCCAGTCTCGGGTAACCAGCTCTTTACCTGTTCCAGTCTCAGGTAACCAGCTCTTTACCTGTTCCAGTCTCGGGTAACCAGCTCTTTACCTGTTCCAGTCTCGGTAACCAGCTCTTTACCTGTTCCTGGCTCGGGTAACCAGCTCTTTACCTGTTCCAGTCTCGGGTAACCAGCTCTTTACCTGTTCCAGTCTCAGGTAACCAGCTCTTTACCTGTTCCAGTCTCGGGTAACCAGCTCTTTACCTGTTCCAGTCTCGGGTAACCAGCTCTTTACCTGTTCCTGGCTCGGTAACCAGCTCTTTGCCTGTTCCAGTCTCGGGTAACCAGCTCTTTACCTGTTGCTGGCTCAGGTAACCAGCTCTTTACCTGTTCCAGTCTCGGGTAACCAGCTCTTTACCTGTTCCAGTCTCAGGTAACCAGCTCTTTACCTGTTCCAGTCTCTGGCTAACCAGCTCTTTACCTGTTCCAGTCTCGGGTAACCAGCTCTTTACCTGTACCAGACCAGGTAACCAGCTCTTTACCTATTCCAGTCTCGGGTAACCAGCTCTTTTCCTGTTCCAGTCTCTGGGAACCAGCTCTTTACCTGTTTCCTGGCTCGGGTAACCATATCTTCACCTGTTCCAGTCGCGGGCAACCAGCTCTTCACCTGTTCCAGTCTCGGGTAACCAGCTCTTTACCTGTTCCAGTCTCGGGTAACCAGCTCTTTACCTGTACCAGTCTCAGGTAACCAGCTTTTTACCTGTTCCTGGCTCAGGTAACCAGCTCTTTCCTGTTCCTGGCTCAGGTAACCAGCTCTTTACCTGTTCCAGTCTCAGGTAACCAGCTCCTTACCTGTTCCAGTCTCAGGTAACCAGCTCTTTACCTGTTCTTGGCTCATGTAACCAGCTCTTTACCTGTTCCAGTCTCAGGTAACCAGCTCTTTACCTGTTCCTGGATCAGGTAACCAGCTCTTTACATGTTCCAGTCTCTGGCAACCAGCTCTTTACCTGTTCCTGGCTCGGTAACCAGCTCTTTACCTGTTCCTGGCTCGGGTAACCAGCTCTTTGCCTGTTTCAGTCTCGGGTAACCTGCTCTTTACCTGTTCCTGGCTCAGGTAACCAGCTCTTTACCTGTTCCTGGCTCAGGTAACCAGCTCTTTACCTGTTCCAGTCTCAGGTAACCAGCTCTTTACCTGTTCCAGTCTCAGGTAACCAGCTCTTAACCTGTTCCAGTCTCCGCTAACCAGCTCTTTACCTGTTCCAGTCTCGGGCAACCAGCTCTTTACCTGTTACTGGCTCAGGTAACCAGCTCTTTACCTGTTCCTGGCTCAGGTAACCAGCTCTGTACCTGTTCCAGTCTCGGGTAACCAGCTGTTTACCTGTTCCAGTCTCCGGTAACCAGCTCTTTACCTGCTCCAGTCTTGGGTAACCAGCTCTTTACCTGTTCCAATCTCAGCTAACCAGCTCGTTACCTTTTCCAGTCTTGGCTAACCAGTTCTTTACCTGTTCCAGTCTCGGGGAACCAGCTCTTTACCTGTTTCTGGCTCGGGTAACCAGCTCTTTACCTGTTCCAGTCTCGGGTAACCAGCTCTTTACCTGTTCCAGTCTCGGGTAACCAGCTCTTTACCTGTTCCTGGCTCAGGTAGCCAGCTCTATACCTGTTCCTGGCTCGGGCAACCAGACTTTACCAGTTCCAGTCTCAGGTAACCAGCTCTTTACCTGTTCCAGTCTCGGGTAACCAGCTCTTTACCTGTTCCAGTCTCAGGTAACCAGCTCTTTACCTGTTCCTGGCTCAGGTAACCAGCGCTTTACCTGTTCCTGACTCGGGTAACCAGCTCTTTACCTGTTCCAGTCTCGGGTAACCAGCTCTTTACCTGTTCCTGGCTCGGGTAACCAGCTCTTTACCTGTTCCTGACTCGGGTAACCAGCTCTTTACCTGTTCCAGTCTCAGGTAACCAGCTCTTTACCTGTTCCAGTCTCAGGTAACAAGCTCTTTACCTGTTCCAGTCTCAGGTAACCAGCTCTTTACCTGTTCCAGTCTTGGGTAACCAGCTCTTTACCTGTTCCTGGATCAGGTAACCAGCTCTTTACCTGTTCCAGTCTCTGGTAACCAGCTCTTTACCTGTTCCTGGCTCGGTAACCAGCTCTTTACCTGTTCCTGGCTCGGGTAACCAGCTCTTTGCCTGTTTCAGTCTCGGGTAACCTGCTCTTTACCTGTTCCTGGCTCAGGTAACCAGCTCTTTACCTGTTTCTGGCTCGGGTAACCAGCTCTTTACCTGTTCCAGTCGCGGGTAACCAGCTCTTCACCTGTTCCAGTCTCGCGTAACCAGCTCTTTACATATTCCAGTCTCGGGTAACCAGCTCTTTACCTGTTCCTGGCTCGGGCAACCAGCACTTTACCAGTTCCAGTCTCAGGTAACCAGCTCTTTACCTGTTCCAGTCTCAGGTAACCAGCTCTTTACCTGTTCCTGGCTCAGGTAACGAGCTCTTTACCTGTTCCAGTCTCGCGTAACCAGCTCTTTACATATTCCAGTCTCGGGTAACCAGCTCTTTACCTGTTCCTGGCTCGGGCAACCAGCACTTTACCAGTTCCAGTCTCAGGTAACCAGCTCTTTACCTGTTCCAGTCTCAGGTAACCAGCTCTTTACCTGTTCCTGGCTCAGGTAACGAGCTCTTTACCAGTTCCTGACTCGGGTAACCAGCTCTTTACCTGTTCCAGTCTCGGGTAACCAGCTCTTGACCTGTTCCTGGCTCGGGTAACCAGCTCTTTACCTGTTCCAGTCTCGGGTAACCTGCTCTTTACCTGTTCCTGGCTCAGGTAACCAGCTCTTTACCTGTTCCAGTCTCGGGTAACCAGCTCTTTACCTGTTCCAGTCTAGGGTAACCAGCTCTTTACCTGTTCCTGGCTCGGGTAACCAGCTCTTTTCCTGTTCCAGTCTCAGATAACCAGCTCTTTACCTGTTCCTCGCTCAGGTAACCAGCTCTTTACCTGTTCCAGTCTCGGGTAACCTGCTCTTTACCTGTTCCTGGCTCAGGTAACCAGCTCTTTACCTGTTCCAGTCTCGGGTAACCAGCTCTTTACCTGTTCCAGTCTCGGGTAAACAGCTCTTTACCTGTTCCAGTCTCGGGTAACCAGCTCTTGACCTGTTCCTGGCTCGGGTAACCAGCTCTTTACCTGTTCCAGTCTCGGGGAACCAGCTCTTTACCTGTTCCAGTCTCAGGTAACCAGCTCTTTACCTGTTCCAGTTTCGGGTAAACAGCTCTTTACCTGTTCCAGTCTCAGGTAACCAGCTCTTTCCCTGTTCCACTCTCGGGTAACCAGCTCTTTACCTGTTCCTGACTCGGGTAACCAGCTCTTGACCTGTTCCTGGCTCGGGTAACCAGCTCTTTACCTGTTCCAGTCTCGGGTGAACAGCTCTTTACCTGTTCCAGTCTCGGGTCACCAGCTCTTTACCTGTTCCTGGCTCGGTAACCAGCTCTTTGCCTGTTCCAGTCTCGGGTAACCTGCTCTTTACCTGTTGCTGGCTCAGGTAACCAGCTCTTTACCTGTTCCAGTCTCGGGTAACCAGCTCTTTACCAGATCCAATCTCAGGTAACCAGCTCGTTACCTTTTCCAGTCTTGGCTAACCAGTTCTTTACCTGTTCCAGTCTCGGGGAACCAGCTCTTTACCTGTACCAGACCCAGGTAACCAGCTCTTTACCTATTCCAGTCTCGGGTAACCAGCTTTTTTCCTGTTCCAGTCTCTGGGAACCAGCTCTTTACCTGTTTCTGGCTCGGGTAACCATATCTTCACCTGTTCCAGTCGCGGGTAACCAGCTCTTCACCTGTTCCAGTCTCGGGTAACCAGCTCTTTACCTGTTCCAGTCTCGGGTAACCAGCTCTTTACCTGTACCAGTCTCAGGTAACCAGCTTTTTACCTGTTCCTGGCTCAGGTAACCAGCTCTTTCCCTGTTCCTGGCTCAGGTAACCAGCTCTTTACCTGTTCCAGTCTCAGGTAACCAGCTCCTTACCTGTTCCAGTCTCAGGTAACCAGCTCTTTACCTGTTCCTTGGCTCATGTAACCAGCTCTTTACCTGTTCCAGTCTCAGGTAACCAGCTCTTTACCTGTTCCTGGATCAGGTAACCAGCTCTTTACATGTTCCAGTCTCTGGCAACCAGCTCTTTACCTGTTCCTGGCTCGGTAACCAGCTCTTTACCTGGTCCTGGCTCGGGTAACCAGCTCTTTGCCTGTTTCAGTCTCGGGTAACCTGCTCTTTACCTGTTCCTGGCTCAGGTAACCAGCTCTTTACCTGTTCCTGGCTCAGGTAACCAGCTCTTTACCTGTTCCAGTCTCGGGTAACCAGCTCTTTACCTGTTCCAGTCTCAGGTAACCAGCTCTTAACCTGTTCCAGTCTCAGGCTAACCAGCTCTTTACCTGTTCCAGTCTCGGGTAACCAGCTCTTTACCTGTTCCTGGCTCAGGTAACCAGCTCTTTACCTGTTCCTGGCTCGGTAACCAGCTCTTTACCTGTTCAGTCTCGGGTAACCAGCTGTTTACCTGTTCCAGTCTCCGGTAACCAGCTCTTTACCTGCTCCAGTCTTGGGTAACCAGCTCTTTACCTGTTCCAATCTCAGCTAACCAGCTCGTTACCTTTTCCAGTCTTGGCTAACCAGTTCTTTACCTGTTCCAGTCTCGGGGAACCAGCTCTTTACCTGTTTCTGGCTCGGGTAACCAGCTCTTTACCTGTTCCAGTCGCGGGTAACCAGCTCTTCACCTGTTCCAGTCTCGGGTAACCAGCTCTTTACCTGTTCCAGTCTCGGGTAACCAGCTCTTTACCTGTTCCTGGCTCAGGTAGCCAGCTCTATACCTGTTCCTGGCTCGGGCAACCAGACTTTACCAGTTCCAGTCTCAGGTAACCAGCTCTTTACCTGTTCCAGTCTCGGGTAACCAGCTCTTTACCTGTTCCAGTCTCAGGTAACCAGCTCTTTACCTGTTCCTGGCTCAGGTAACCAGCGCTTTACCTGTTCCTGACTCGGGTAACCAGCTCTTTACCTGTTCCAGTCTCGGTAACCAGCTCTTTACCTGTTCCTGGCTCAGGTAACCAGCTCTTTACCTGTTCCTGACTCGGGTAACCAGCTCTTTACCTGTTCCAGTCTCAGGTAACCAGCTCTTTACCTGTTCCAGTCTCAGGTAACCAGCTCTTTACCTGTTCCAGTCTTGGGTAACCAGCTCTTTACCTGTTCCTGGATCAGGTAACCAGCTCTTTACCTGTTCCAGTCTCTGGTAACCAGCTCTTTACCTGTTCCTGGCTCGGTAACCAGCTCTTTACCTGTTCCTGGCTCGGGTAACCAGCTCTTTGCCTGTTCAGTCTCGGGTAACCTGCTCTTTACCTGTTCCTGGCTCAGGTAACCAGCTCTTTACCTGTTTCTGGCTCGGGTAACCAGCTCTTTACCTGTTCCAGTCTCGGGTAACCAGCTCTTCACCTGTTCCAGTCTCGCGTAACCAGCTCTTTACATGTTCCAGTCTCGGGTAACCAGCTCTTTACCTGTTCCTGGCTCGGGCAACCAGCACTTTACCAGTTCCAGTCTCAGGTAACCAGCTCTTTACCTGTTCCAGTCTCAGGTAACCAGCTCTTTACCTGTTCCTGGCTCAGGTAACGAGCTCTTTACCAGTTCCTGACTCGGGTAACCAGCTCTTTACCTGTTCCAGTCTCGGGTAACCAGCTCTTGACCTGTTCCTGGCTCGGGTAACCAGCTCTTTACCTGTTCCTGGCTCGGGTAACCTGCTCTTTACCTGTTCCTGGCTCAGGTAACAAGCTCTTTACCTGTTCCAGTCTCGGGTAACCAGCTCTTTACCTGTTCCAATCTCAGGTAACCAGCTCGTTACCTTTTCCAGTCTTGGCTAACCAGTTCTTTACCTATTCCAGTCTCGGGTAACCAGCTCTTTACCTGTACCAGACCCAGGTAACCAGATCTTTACCTATTCCAGTCTCGGGTAACCAGCTTTTTACCTGTTCCAGTCTCTGGGAAACAGCTCTTTACCTGTTCTGGCTCGGGTAACCAGCTCTTTACCTGTTCCAGTCTCGGGTAACCAGCTCTTTACCTGTTCCAGTCTCTGGGTAACCAGCTCTTTACCTGTTCCTGGCTCAGGTAACCAGCTCTTTACCTGTTCCAGTCTCAGGTAACCAGCTCTTACCTGTTCCAGTCTCAGGTAACCAGCTCTTTACCTGTTCCAGTCTCAGGTAACCAGCTCTTTACCTGTTCCAGTCTCGGGTAACCAGCTCTTTACCTGTTCCTGGATCAGGTAACCAGCTCTTTACCTGTTCCAGTCTCTGTAACCAGCTCTTTACCTGTTCCAGTCTCGGGTAACCAGCTCTTTACCTGTTCCTGGCTCGGTAACCAGCTCTTTTCCTGTTCCAGTCTCAGGTAACCAGCTCTTTACCTGTTCCTCGCTCAGGTAACCAGCTCTTTACCTGTTCCAGTCTCGGTAACCTGCTCTTTACCTGTTCCAGTCTCGGGTAACCAGCTCTTTACCTGTTCCAGTCTCGGGTAACCAGCTCTTTACCTGTTCCAGTCTCAGGTAACCAGCTCTTTACCTGTTCCAGTCTCGGGTAAACAGCTCTTTACCTGTTCCAGTCTCGGGTAACCAGCTCTTGACCTGTTCCTGGCTCGGGTAACCAGCTCTTTACCTGTTCCAGTCTCGGGGAACCAGCTCTTTACCTGTTCCAGTCTCAGGTAACCAGCTCTTTACCTGTTCCAGTTTCGGGTAATCAGCTCTTTACCTGTTCCAGTCTCAGGTAACCAGCTCTTTCCCTGTTCCACTCTCGGGTAACCAGCTCTTTACCTGTTCCTGACTCGGGTAACCAGCTCTTTACCTGTTCCAGTCTCGGGTAACCAGCTCTTGACCTGTTCCTGGCTCGGGTAACCAGCTCTTTACCTGTGCCAGTCTCGGGGAACCAGCTCTTTACCTGTTCCAGTCTCAGGTAACCAGCTCTTTACCTGTTCCAGTCTTGGGTAAACAGCTCTTTACCTGTTCCAGTCTCGGGTCACCAGCTCTTTACCTGTTCCTGGCTCGGTAACCAGCTCTTTGCCTGTTCCAGTCTCGGGTAACCTGCTCTTTACCTGTTGCTGGCTCAGGTAACCAGCTCTTTACCTGTTCCAGTCTCGGGTAACCAGCTCTTTACCTGTTCCAATCTCAGGTAACCAGCTCGTTACCTTTTCCAGTCTTGGCTAACCAGTTCTTTACCTGTTCCAGTCTCGGGGAACCAGCTCTTTACCTGTACCAGACCCAGGTAACCAGCTCTTTACCTATTCCAGTCTCGGGTAACCAGCTTTTTTCCTGTTCCAGTCTCTGGGAACCAGCTCTTTACCTGTTTCTGGCTCGGGTCACCATATCTTCACCTGTTCCAGTCGCGGGTAACCAGCTCTTCACCTGTTCCAGTCTCGGGTAACCAGCTCTTTACCTGTTCCAGTCTCGGGTAACCAGCTCTTTACCTGTACCAGTCTCAGGTAACCAGCTTTTTACCTGTTCCTGGCTCAGGTAACCAGCTCTTTCCCTGTTCCTGGCTCAGGTAACCAGCTCTTTACCTGTTCCAGTCTCAGGTAACCAGCTCCTTACCTGTTCCAGTCTCAGGTAACCAGCTCTTTACCTGTTCTTGGCTCATGTAACCAGCTCTTTACCTGTTCCAGTCTCAGGTAACCAGCTCTTTACCTGTTCCTGGATCAGGTAACCAGCTCTTTACCTGTTCCAGTATCTCGTAACCAGCTCTTTACCTGTTCCAGTCTAGGGTAACCAGCTCTTTACCTGTTCCTGGCTCGGGTAACCAGCTCTTTTCCTGTTCCAGTCTCAGGTAACCAGCTCTTTCCCTGTTCCAGTCTCGGGTAACCTGCTCTTTACCTGTTCCTGGCTCGGGTAACCAGCTCTTTACCTGTTCCAGTCTCGGGTAACCAGCTCTTTACCTGTTCCTGGCTCAGGTAACCAGCTCTGTACCTGTTCCAGTCTCGGGTAACCAGCTGTTTACCTGTTCCAGTCTCCGGTAACCAGCTCTTTACCTGCTCCAGTCTCGGGTAACCAGCTCTTTACCTGTTCCAATCTCAGCTAACCAGCTCGTTACCTTTTCCAGTCATGGCTAACCAGTTCTTTACCTGTTCCAGTCTCGGGGAACCAGCTCTTTACCTGTTTCTGGCTCGGGTAACCAGCACTTTACCTGTTCCAGTCGCGGGTAACCAGCTCTTCACCTGTTCCAGTCTCGGGTAACCAGCTCTTTACCTGTTCCAGTCTCGGGTAACCAGCTCTTTACCTGTTCCTGGCTCAGGTAGCCAGCTCTATACCTGTTCCTGGCTCGGGCAACCAGCTGTTTACCTGTTCCAGCCTCGGGTAACCAGCCCTTTACCTGTTCCTGGCTCAGGTAACCAGCTCTTTACCTGTTCCTGACTCGGGTAACCAGCTCTTTACCTGTTCCAGTCTCAGGTAACCAGCTCTTTACCTGTTCCAGTCTCAGGTAACAAGCTCTTTACCTGTTCCAGTCTCAGGTAACCAGCTCTTTACCTGTTCCAGTCTTGGGTTACCAGCTCTTTACCTGTTCCTGGATCAGGTAACCAGCTCTTTACATGTTCCAGTCTCTGGCAACCAGCTCTTTACCTGTTCCTGGCTCGGTAACCAGCTCTTTACCTGTTCCTGGCTCGGGTAACCAGCTCTTTGCCTGTTTCAGTCTCGGGTAACCTGCTCTTTACCTGTTCCTGGCTCAGGTAACCAGCTCTTTACCTGTTCCTGGCTCAGGTAACCAGCTCTTTACCTGTTCCAGTCTCAGGTAATCAGCTCTTTACCTGTTCCAATATCAGGTAACCAGCTCTTAACCTGTTCCAGTCTCCGCTAACCAGCTCTTTACCTTTTCCAGTCTCGGGCAACCAGCTCTTTACCTGTTACTGGCTCAGGTAACCAGCTCTTTACCTGTTCCTGGCTCAGGTAACCAGCTCTGTACCTGTTCCAGTCTCGGGTAACCAGCTGTTTACCTGTCCCAGTCTCAGGTAACCAGCTCTTTACCTGTTCCAGTCTCGGGTAACCAGCTCTTTACCTGTTCCTGGCTCAGGTAACCAGCTCTGTACCTGTTCCAGTCTCGGGTAACCAGCTGTTTACCTGTTCCAGTCTCCGGTAACCAGCTCTTTACCTGCTCCTGTCTCGGGTAACCAGCTCTTTACCTGTTCCAATCTCAGCTAACCAGCTCGTTACCTTTTCCAGTCTTGGCTAACCAGTTCTTTACCTGTTCCAGTCTCGGGGAACCAGCTCTTTACCTGTTTCTGGCTCGGGTAACCAGCACTTTACCTGTTCCAGTCTCGGGTAACCAGCTCTTTACCTGTTCCTGGCTCAGGTAGCCAGCTCTATACCTGTTCCTGGCTCGGGCAACCAGCTGTTTATCTGTTCCAGTCTCGGGTAACCAGCCCTTTACCTGTTCCTGGCTCAGGTAACCAGCTCTTTACCTGTTCCTGACTCGGGTAACCAGCTCTTTACCTGTTCCAGTCTCAGGTAACCAGCTCTTTACCTGTTCCAGTCTCAGGTAACAAGCTCTTTACCTGTTCCAGTCTCAGGTAACCAGCTCTTTACCTGTTCCAGTCTTGGGTTACCAGCTCTTTACCTGTTCCTGGATCAGGTAACCAGCTCTTTACATGTTCCAGTCTCTGGCAACCAGCTCTTTACCTGTTCCTGGCTCGGTAACCAGCTCTTTACCTGTTCCTGGCTCGGGTAACCAGCTCTTTGCCTGTTTCAGTCTCGGGTAACCTGCACTTTACCTGTTCCTGGCTCAGGTAACCAGCTCTTTACCTGTTCCTGGCTCAGGTAACCAGCTCTTTACCTGTTCCAGTCTCAGGTAACCAGCTCTTTACCTGTTCCAATCTCAGGTAAACAGCTCTTAACCTGTTCCAGTCTCCGCTAACCAGCTCTTTACCTGTTCCAGTCTCGGGCAACCAGCTCTTTACCTGTTACTGGCTCAGGTAACCAGCTCTTTACCTGTTCCTGGCTCAGGTAACCAGCTCTGTACATGTTCCAGTCTCGGGTAACCAGCTGTTTACCTGTTCCAGTCTCCGGTAACCAGCTCTTTACCTGCTCCAGTCTTGGGTAACCAGCTCTTTACCTGTTCCAATCTCAGCTAACCAGCTCGTTACCTTTTCCAGTCTTGGCTAACCAGTTCTTTACCTGTTCCAGTCTCGGGGAACCAGCTCTTTACCTGTTTCTGGCTCGGGTAACCAGCTCTTTACCTGTTCCAGTCGCGGGTAACCAGCTCTTCACCTGTTCCAGTCTCGGGTAACCAGCTCTTTACCTGTTCCAGTCTCGGGTAACCAGCTCTTTACCTGTTCCTGGCTCAGGTAGCCAGCTCTATACCTGTTCCTGGCTCGGGCAACCAGACTTTACCAGTTCCAGTCTCAGGTAACCAGCTCTTTACCTGTTCCAGTCTCGGGTAACCAGCTCTTTACCTGTTCCAGTCTCAGGTAACCAGCTCTTTCCCTGTTCCTGGCTCAGGTAACCAGCTCTTTACCTGTTCCTGACACGGGTAACCAGCTCTTTACCTGTTCCAGTCTCGGGTAACCAGCTCTTTACCTGTTCCTGACTCGGGTAACCAGCTCTTTACCTGTTCCAGTCTCAGGTAACCAGCTCTTTACCTGTTCCAGTCTCAGGTAACAAGCTCTTTACCTGTTCCAGTCTCAGGTAACCAGCTCTTTACCTGTTCCAGTCTTGGGTAACCAGCTCTTTACCTGTTCCTGGATCAGGTAACCAGCTCTTTACCTGTTCCAGTCTCTGGTAACCAGCTCTTTACCTGTTCCTGGCTCGGTAACCAGCTCTTTACCTGTTCCTGGCTCGGGTAACCAGCTCTTTGCCTGTTTCAGTCTCGGGTAACCTGCTCTTTACCTGTTCCTGGCTCAGGTAACCAGCTCTTTACCTGTTTCTGGCTCGGGTAACCAGCTCTTTACCTGTTCCAGTCGCGGGTAACCAGCTCTTCACCTGTTCCAGTCTCGCGTAACCAGCTCTTTACATATTCCAGTCTCGGGTAACCAGCTCTTTACCTGTTCCTGGCTCGGGCAACCAGCACTTTACCAGTTCCAGTCTCAGGTAACCAGCTCTTTACCTGTTCCAGTCTCAGGTAACCAGCTCTTTACCTGTTCCTGGCTCAGGTAACGAGCTCTTTACCAGTTCCTGACTCGGGTAACCAGCTCTTTACCTGTTCCAGTCTCGGGTAACCAGCTCTTGACCTGTTCCTGGCTCGGGTAACCAGCTCTTTACCTGTTCCAGTCTCGGGTAACCTGCTCTTTACCTGTTCCTGGCTCAGGTAACCAGCTCTTTACCTGTTCCAGTCTCGGGTAACCAGCTCTTTACCTGTTCCAATCTCAGGTAACCAGCTCGTTACCTTTTCCAGTCTTGGCTAACCAGTTCTTTACCTATTCCAGTCTCGGGTAACCAGCTCTTTACCTGTACCAGACCCAGGTAACCAGATCTTTACCTATTCCAGTCTCGGGTTACCAGCTTTTTACCTGTTCCAGTCTCTGGGAACCAGCTCTTTACCTGTTTCTGGCTCGGGTAACCATATCTTCACCTGTTCCAGTCGCGGGTAACCAGCTCTTCACCTGTTCCAGTCTCGGGTAACCAGCTCTTTACCTGTTCCAGTCTCGGGTAACCAGCTCTTTCCCTGTTCCTGGCTCAGGTAACCAGCTCTTTACCTGTTCCAGTCTCAGGTAACCAGCTCCTTACCTGTTCCAGTCTCAGGTAACCAGCTCTTTACCTGTTCTTGGCTCATGTAACCAGCTCTTTACCTGTTCCAGTCTCGGGTAACCAACTCTTTACCTGTTCCTGGATCAGGTAACCAGCTCTTTACCTGTTCCAGTATCTCGTAACCAGCTCTTTACCTGTTCCAGTCTAGGGTAACCAGCTCTTTACCTGTTCCTGGCTCGGGTAACCAGCTCTTTTCCTGTTCCAGTCTCAGATAACCAGCTCTTTACCTGTTCCTCGCTCAGGTAACCAGCTCTTTACCTGTTCCAGTCTCGGGTAACCTGCTCTTTACCTGTTCCTGGCTCGGGTAACCAGCTCTTTACCTGTTCCAGTCTCGGGTAACCAGCTCTTTACCTGTTCCAGTCTCAGGTAACCAGCTCTTTACCTGTTCCAGTCTCGGGTAAACAGCTCTTTACCTGTTCCAGTCTCGGGTAACCAGCTCTTGACCTGTTCCTGGCTCGGGTAACCAGCTCTTTACCTGTTCCAGTCTCGGGGAACCAGCTCTTGACCTGTTCCTGGCTCGGGTAACCAGCTCTTTACCTGTTCCAGTCTCAGGTAACCAGCTCTTTACCTGTTCCAGTTTCGGGTAAACAGCTCTTTACCTGTTCCAGTCTCAGGTAACCAGCTCTTTCCCTGTTCCACTCTCGGGTAACCAGCTCTTTACCTGTTCCTGACTCGGGTAACCAGCTCTTTCCCTGTTCCAGTTTCGGGTAAACAGCTCTTTACCTGTTCCAGTCTCAGGTAACCAGCTCTTTCCCTGTTCCACTCTCAGGTAACCAGCTCTTTCCCTGTTCCAGTCTCAGGTAACCAGCTCTTTACCTGTTCCAGTTTCGGGTAAACAGCTCTTTACCTGTTCCAGTCTCAGGTAACCAGCTCTTTCCCTGTTCCACTCTCGGGTAACCAGCTCTTTACCTGTTCCTGACTCGGGTAACCAGCTCTTTACCTGTTCCAGTCTCGGGTAACCAGCTCTTGACCTGTTCCTGGCTCGGGTAACCAGCTCTTTACCTGTTCCAGTCTCGGGTAACCAGCTCTTTACCTGTTCCTGGCTCGGGTAACCAGCATTATACCTGTTCCAGTCTCGGGTAACCAGCTCTTTACCTGTTCCAGTCTCGGGTAACCAGTTCTTTACCTGATCCAGTCTACGGTAACCAGCCCTTTACCTGTTCCTGGCTCAGGTTACCAGCGCTTTACCTATTCCAATCTCAGGTGACCAGCTCATTACCTGTTCCAGTCTCGGGTAACCAGCTCTTTCCCTGTTCCTGGCTCGGGTAACCTGCTCTTTACCTGTTCCTGGCTCGGGTAACCAGCTCTTTACCTGTTCCTGGCTCGGGTAACCAGCTCTTTTCCTGTTCCTGGCTCAGGTAACCAGCTCTTTACCTGTTCCAGTCTCGGGTAACCAGCTCTTTACCTGTTCCTGGCTCGGGTAACCAGCTCTTTACCTGTTCCAGTCTCAGGTAACCAGCTTTTTACCTGTTCCTGGCTCAGGTAACCAGCTCTTTACCTATTCCAGTCTCGGGTAACAAGCTCTTTACCTGTTCCTGGCTCGGGTAACCAGCTCTTTACCTGTTCCAGTCTCGGGTACCCAGCTCTTTACCTGTTCCAGTCTCGGGTGACCAGCTCTTTACCTGTTCCAGTCTCGGGTAACCAGCTCTTTACCTGTTCCTGGCTGTGGTAACCAGCTCTTTACCTGTTCCGGGCTCGGGTAACCAGCTCTTTACCTGTTCCAGTCTCGGGTAACCACCTCTTTACCTGTTCCAGTCTCGGTTAACCAGCTGTTTACCTGTTCCAGTCTCCGGTAACCAGCTCTTTACCTGCTCCAGTCTTGGGTAACCAGCTCTTTACCTGTTCCAATCTCAGCTAACCAGCTCGTTACCTTTTCCAGTCTTGGCTAACCAGTTCTTTACCTGTTCCAGTCTCGGGGAACCAGCTCTTTACCTGTTTCTGGCTCGGGTAACCAGCTCTTTACCTGTTCCAGTCGCGGGTAACCAGCTCTTCACCTGTTCCAGTCTCGGGTAACCAGCTCTTTACCTGTTCCAGTCTCGGGTAACCAGCTCTTTACCTGTTCCTGGCTCAGGTAGCCAGCTCTATACCTGTTCCTGGCTCGGGCAACCAGACTTTACCAGTTCCAGTCTCAGGTAACCAGCTCTTTACCTGTTCCAGTCTCGGGTAACCAGCTCTTTACCTGTTCCAGTCTCAGGTAACCAGCTCTTTCCCTGTTCCTGGCTCAGGTAACCAGCTCTTTACCTGTTCCTGACTCGGGTAACCAGCTCTTTACCTGTTCCAGTCTCGGGTAACCAGCTCTTTACCTGTTCCTGACTCGGGTAACCAGCTCTTTACCTGTTCCAGTCTCAGGTAACCAGCTCTTTACCTGTTCCAGTCTCAGGTAACAAGCTCTTTACCTGTTCCAGTCTCAGGTAACCAGCTCTTTACCTGTTCCAGTCTTGGGTAACCAGCTCTTTACCTGTTCCTGGATCAGGTAACCAGCTCTTTACCTGTTCCAGTCTCTGGTAACCAGCTCTTTACCTGTTCCTGGCTCGGTAACCAGCTCTTTACCTGTTCCTGGCTCGGGTAACCAGCTCTTTGCCTGTTTCAGTCTCGGGTAACCTGCTCTTTACCTGTTCCTGGCTCAGGTAACCAGCTCTTTACCTGTTTCTGGCTCGGGTAACCAGCTCTTTACCTGTTCCAGTCGCGGGTAACCAGCTCTTCACCTGTTCCAGTCTCGCGTAACCAGCTCTTTACATATTCCAGTCTCGGGTAACCAGCTCTTTACCTGTTCCTGGCTCGGGCAACCAGCACTTTACCAGTTCCAGTCTCAGGTAACCAGCTCTTTACCTGTTCCAGTCTCAGGTAACCAGCTCTTTACCTGTTCCTGGCTCAGGTAACGAGCTCTTTACCAGTTCCTGATTCGGGTAACCAGCTCTTTACCTGTTCCAGTCTCGGGTAACCAGCTCTTGACCTGTTCCTGGCTCGGGTAACCAGCTCTTTACCTGTTCCAGTCTCGGGTAACCTGCTCTTTACCTGTTCCTGGCTCAGGTAACCAGCTCTTTACCTGTTCCAGTCTCGGGTAACCAGCTCTTTACCTGTTCCAATCTCAGGTAACCAGCTC
>JASTWF010000717.1:0-223625 GCA_030390025.1 Squalus acanthias
ACTGGGTGTTGTGTAATGAGGAAGGACTAATCAGCAATCTTGTGGTGCGAGGCCCCTTGGGGAAGAGTGACCATAGTATGGTGGAGTTCTACATTAGGATGGAGAAGGAAACAGTTAATTCAGAGACCATGGTCCAGAACTTAAATAAGGGCAACTTTGAGGGTATGAGGCGTGAATTGGCGAGGTTAGATTGGCAAGCGATATTTAAGGGGTTATCAGTGGAAGGGCAATGGCAGACATTTAGAGATCGCATGGATGAACTACAGCAATTGTACATCCCTGTCTGGAGTAAAAATAAAAAAGGGAAGGTGGCTCAACCATGGCTAACAAGGGAAATCAGGGATAGTATTAAAAGCAAGGAAGTGGCATACAAATTGGCCAGAAGTAGCAGCAAACCCGGGGACTGGGAGAACTTTAAAACTCAGCAGAGGAGGACGAAGGGTTTGATTAGGGCAGGGAAAATAAAATATGAAAGGAAGCTTGCGGAGAACATTAAAACGGACTGCAAAAGCTTCTATAAATATGTAAAAAGAAAGAGGTTAGTAAAAACAAACGTAGGTCCCCTGCAGTCAGAAACAGGGGAAGTCATAATGGGGAACAAAGAAATGGCAGATCAATTGAACAAGTACTTTGGTTCGGTGTTTACTGTGGAGGACACAAACAACCTTCCGGAAATAAAAGAGATCAAAGGATCTGGTAAGAGGGAGGAGCTGAGGGAAATCCTTATCAGTCGGGAAAAGGTGTTGGGGAAATTGATGGGACTGATGGTCTGCATCCCAGAGTACTTAAGGAGGTGGCCTTGGAAATAGTGGATGCATTGACGATCATTTTCCAACATTCCTTAGACTCTGGATCAGTTCCGAAGGAGTGGAGGGTGGCTAATGTAACCCCTCTTTTTAAAAAAGGAGGGAGGGAGAAAGCAGGGAATTATAGACCGGTCAGCCTGACATCGGTGGTGGGTAAAATGATGGAATCAATTATTAAAGATGTCATAACAGACCATTTGGAAAGTGGCGACATGATAGGTCCAAGTCAGCATGGATTTGTGAAAGGGAAATCATGCTTGACAAATCTTCTGGAATTTTTTGAGGATGTTTCCAATAGGGTGGACGGCGGGGGGGAACCAGTAGATGTGGTGTATTTGGACTTTCAGAAGGCCTTCGACAAGGTCCCACACAAGAGATTGGTGTGCAAAGTTAAAGCACATGGGATTGGGGGTAATGTGTTGACGTGGATTGAGAACTGGTTGGCACACAGGAAACAAAGAGTAGGAGTAAATGGGTACTTTTCAGAATGGCAGGCAGTGACCAGCGGGGCACCGCAGGGTTCGGTGCTGGGGCCCCAGCTGTTTACATTATATATTAATGATTTGGACGAAGGGATTAATTGTAATATCTCCAAATTTGCGGATGACACTAAATTGGGAGGCAGTGTGAACAATGAGGAGGATGCTAGGAGGCTACAGAGTGACTTGGACAGGTTGGGTGAATGGGCAAATGTATGGCAGATGAAGTACAATGTGGATAAATGTGAGGTTATCCACTTTGGTGGTAAAAATAGGGAGGCAGACTATTACCTGAATGGTGGCAGATTAGGGAAAGGGGAGGTGCAACGAGACCTGGGCGTCATGGTACATCAGTCACTGAAGGTGGGAAGGCAAGTGCAGCAGGCAGTCAAGAAAGCAAATGGCATGATGGCCTTCATAGCAAGGGGATTTGAGTACAGGAGTAGGGAGGTGATGCTACAGTTGTACAGGGCCTTGGTGAGGCCACACCTGGAGTATTGTGTGCAGTTTTGGTCTCCTAACTTGAGGAAGGACATTCTTGCTATTGAGGGAGTGCAACGAAGGTTCACTAGATTGATTCCTGGGATGGCCAGACTGACATATCAAGAAAGACTGGATCAACTGAACTTGTATCCTCTGGAGTTCAGAAGAATGAGGGGGGATCTTATAGAGACGTTTAAAATCCTGACTGGTTTAGACAAATTAGATGCGGGCAGAATGTTTCCAATGTTAGGGAAAACTAAAACCAGGGGTCACAGTCTAAGGATAAAGGGGAAGCCATTTAAGACTGAGATGAGGAGGAACTTCTTCACCCAGAGAGTGGTGAATCTGTGGAATTCTCTACCACAGAAGGTTGTTGAGGCCAGTTCGCTAAATATATTCAAAAGGGAGTTAGATATAATACTCACAACTAGGGGGATCAAGGGGTATGGCGAGAAAGCAGGAATGGGGTACTGAGGTAGCATGTTCAGCCATGAACGCATTGAATGGCGGTGCAGGCTCGAAGGACCGAATGGTCTACTCCTGCACCTATTTTCTATGTTTCTATGACAGTAGAAAAGCAATGGCAAACATTTAAAGGAATAATTCATAATTCGCAAAGAATATACATTCCCTTAAGGAATAAAAACACCACGGGAAAAATGGACCAACCGCGGCTAACGGGAAATTAAAGATAGTATTAGATTAAAGGAAGAGGCTTATAATGTTGCCAAAAAGAGTAGTATTGGGAGGATTTTAGAATTCAGCAAAGAGGACCAAGAAATTGATAGAGAGGGAAAATAGAATGAGAGTAAACTAGCGAGAGACATAAAAACAGACTGTAAAAGCTTCTAGAGGTATGTAAAAAGGAAAAGATTAGCGAAAGTAAACGTGGGTCCCTTACAGGCTGAGACAGCAGAAATTATAATGGGGAATAAGGAAATGGCAGAGAAATTAAACAAATACTTTGTGTCTGTCTTCACGGAAGAAGATGCAAAAAACCTCCCGGAAATACTGGAGAACCAAGGGTCTAGCGAGAATGAGGAACTGAAAGAAATTAGTATTAGTAAAAAAAAAGTACTGGAGAAATTAATGGGACTGGAAGCCGATAAATCCCCCGGACCTGATGGCCTACATCCTAGGGTTTTAAAAGAGGTGGCTATAGAGATAGTGGATGCATTGGTTGTCATTTTCAAAAATTCCATAGATTCTAGAACGGTTCCCGCAGATTGGAAGGTGGCAAATGTAATCCCACTATTTAAGAAAGGAGGGAGAGAGAAAACGGAACTACAGACCAGTTAGCCTGACATCAGTAGTAGGGAAAATGCTCGAATCTATTATTAAGGATGTGGTAACAGGGCACTTCGAAAATAATAATAGGATTGGGCAAAGTCAACACGGATTTATGAAAGGGAAATCGTGTTTGACAAATCTGTTGGAGTTTTTTGAGGTTGTAACTAGTAGAATAGATAAGGTGGAATCAGTGGATGTGGTGTATTTGGATTTTCAGAAGGCATTTGATAAGGTGCCACACAAGAGGTTATTAAACAAAATTAGGGTTCATGGGATTGGGGGTAATATACTAGCATGGATTGAGGATTGGCTAACAGACAGAAAACAGAGTAGGAATAAACGGGTCATTTACAGGTTGGCAGGCTGTAACTAGTGGGGTACCGCAAGGCCTCAGCTATTCACAATCTACATCAATGATTTGGATGAGGGGACCAAATGTAATATATCCAAGTTTGCTGATGATACAAAGCTGGGTGGGAATGTAAGTTATGAGGAGGATGCAAAGAGGCTTCAAGGGGATATAAACAGGTTAAGTGAGTGGGCAAGAACATGGCAAATGGAATATAATGTGGAGAAATGTGAAGTTATCCACTTTGGTAGGAAAAATAGAAAAGCAGAGTACTTTTTAAATGGTGAGCGATTGGGAAATGTTGGTGTTCAGAGGGACCTGGGTGTCATTGTACACGAATCACTGAAAGTTAAGATGCAGGTACAGCAAGCAATTAGGAACGCAAATGGTATGTTGGCCTTTATTACAAGAGGATTTGAGTATAAGAGTAAAGACATCTTACTGCAATTATATAGGGCCTTGGTGAGACCACACCTGGAGTATTGTGTACAGTTTTGGTCTCCTTACCTAAGGAAGGATATACTTGCCACAGAGGGAGTGCAACGAAGGTTCACCAGACTGGTTCCTGGGATGGGGGGACTGTCGTATGAGGAGAAATTGAGTAGACGAGGCCTATACTCCCTAGAGTTTAGAAGAATGAGAGGTGATCTCATTGAAACATACAAAATTTTTACAGGGCTTAACAGGGTAGATGCAGGGAGGATGTTTCCCCTGGCTGGGGAGTCTAGAATCAAGGGCTACAGTCTCAGGATAAGGGGTCGGCCATTTGGGACTGAGATGAGGCGAAATTTCTTCACTCAGAGGGTGGTGAATTTTTGCAATTCTCTAGCCCAGAGGGCTGTGGAGGCTCAGTTGTTGAGTATATTCAAGATAGAGATCGATAGATTTTTGGATATTGAGGGATATGGGGATAGTGCAGGAAAGTGGAATTGAATCATAGAAATTTACAGCATAGAAGGAGGCCATTCGGCCCATCTTGTCCATGCCGGCCGACAGAGCTATCCAGCCTAATTCCACTTTCCAGCACTTGGTCCGTAGCCCTGTAGGTTGCGGCACTTCAAGTGCATATCCAAGTACTTTTTAAATGTGATGAGGGTCTCTGCCTCTACCACCCTTTTAGGCAGTGAGTTCCAGACCCCCACCACACTCTGGGTGAAAAGATTTCTCCTCAATCCCCTCTAAACCTCTGACCAATTACTTTATGCCCCCTGGTTATTGACTCTTCTGCTAAGGGAAATAGGTCCTTCCTATCCACTCTATCTAGGCCCCTCATAATTTTATGCACCTCAATTAGGTCTCCCCTCAGCCTCCTCTGTTCCAAGGAAAACAATCCCAGCCTATCCAATCTTTCCTCATAGCTAAAATCCCCCAGCCCAGGCAACATCCTCGTAAATCTCTGTACCCTCTCTAGTGCAATCACATCCTTCCTGTAATGTGGTGACCAGAACTGCAGGCAGTATTCTAGCTGCGGCCTAACTAGTGTTTTATACATTTCAAGCATAACCTCCCTGCTCTTATTCTATGCCTCGGCTAATAAAGGCAAGTATCCCGTATGCCTTATTAACCACCTTATCTACCTGTCCTGCTACCTTCAGGGATCTGTGGACATTCACTCCAAGGTCCCTCTGATCCTCTGCACTTCTCGGTGTCCTACCATTTATTATGTCTTCACTTGCCTTGTTAGACCTCCCCAAATGCATTACATCACACTTCTCCAGATTGAATTCCATTTGCCACTGTTACATAGAAACATAGAAGATAGGAGCAGGAGTAGGCCATTCGGCCCCTCGAGCCTGCTCCGCCATTCAATGCGATCATGGCTGATCATCCAAATTCAGTACCCTGTCCCTGCTTTCTCCCCATATCCCTTGATCCCTTTAGCCTTAAGAAATATATCGAACTCCTTCTTGAATATATTTAATGAATTGGACTCCACTGTCTTCTGTGGTAGAGAATTCCACAGGTTCACCACTCTGGGTGAAGAAATTCCTCCTCATCTCAGTCCTAAATGACTTACCCCTTATCCTTAGACTGTGACCCCTGGTTCTGGACTCCCCCGCCATCGGGAACATCCTTCCTGCATCTAGTCTGTCTGGTCCTGTTAGAATTTTATAAGTTTCAATGAGATCCCCTCTCATTCTTCTAAACTCCAGCGAATACAAGCCTAATCGACCCAATCTCTCTTCATATGTCATTCCTGCCATCCCAGGTATGAGTCTGGTGAATCTTCGCTGCACTCTCTCCATGGCAAGAACATCCTTCCTCAGATAAGGCGACCAAAACTGCACACAATACTCAAGGTGTGGTCTCACCAAGGCCCTGTACAACTGCAGCAAGACATCCTTGCTCCTGTACTCGAATCCTCTCGCTATGAAGGCCAACATACCATTTGCCTTCTTAACCACCTGCTGCACCTGTATGCTTACCTTCAGCGACTGGTGCACAAGGACACCCAGGTCTCGTTGCACTTCCCCTTTTCCCAATCTACTGCCGTTCAGATAATCTGCATTCCTGTTTTTGCCACCAAAGTGGATAACCTCGCATTTATCCACATTATACTGCATCTGCCATGCTTCTGCCCAATCACCCAACCTGTCCAAATCATACTGGAGTTTCTCTGCATCCTCCTCACAGCATACACGCCCACCCAGCTTTGTGTCGTCTGCAAACTTGGAGGTATTACATCTAGTTCCCTCGTCTAGATCATTAATATATATTGTGAATGGCTGGGGTCCTAACACCAATCCCTGCGGTACCCCACTAGTCACTGCCTGCCCCTCGGAAAAAGACCCGTTTATTCCAACTCTTTGCTTCCTGTCTGCCAACCAGTTCTCTATCCAAGTCAGTACCTTACCCCCAATCCCGTGTGCTTTAACTTTGCAGGCTAATCTCTTATGCGGGATCTTATCGAAAGCCTTCTGAAAGTCCAAATACACCACATCCACTGGTTCTCCCTTATCTATTCTACCAGTTACATCCTCAAAAAATTCCAGTAGATTAGTCAAGCATGATTTACCTTTTGTAAATCCATGTTGACTTTGTCCGATCCCGTCACTGTTTTCCAAGTGCTCTGCTATTACATCTTTTATAATGGACTCGAGCATTTTCCCCACTACCGATGTCAGGCTTACCGGTCTATAATTCCCCATTTTCCATCTACCACATTTTTTAAATAGTGGGGTAACATTAGCGACCCTCCAATCCATGGGAACTGTCCAATCCAGAGTCTATAGAATTTTGGAAGATAATCAGCAATGCATCTACTATTTCTAGGGCCATTTCCTTAAGTACCCTAGGATGTAGATTATCAGGCCCTGGGGATTTATCGGCCTTCAATCCCATCAATTTCCCGAACACCATTTCCCTACAAATACTGATTTCATTCAGTTCCTCCCTCTCATTAGACCCTATGTTCCCCGACGTCTCTGGGAGGTTATTTGTGTCCTCCTTTGTGAAGACAGAACCAAAGTATGTATTTAATTGGTCTGCCATTTCTTTGTTCCCCATTATAAATTCCCCTGATTCTGACTGCAAGGGACCTATGCTTGACTTCACCAATGTTTTTCTCTTCACATATCTAGAGAAGCTTTTACAGTCAGTTTTTATGTTCCCTGAAAGCTTACTCTCATACTCTATTTACCCCCTCTTAATTAATCCCTTTGTCCTCCTTTGCTGAATCCTAAACTGCTCCCAATCCTCAGGTTTGCTGCTTTTTCTGGCCAATTTATATGTCCTCTCCTTGGATCTTATGCTATCCCTAATTTCCCTTGTTAGCCACGGTTGAGTCACCTTTTTTGTTTTATTTTTATGCCAAACAGGGATGAACAAATTCTGTCGTTCATCCATGCGATCTTTAAATGTTTGCCATTGCCTATCCACCGTCAACCCTTTAAGTAACGTTCCCCAATCCATCCTAGCCAACTCGCGCCTCATACCATCGTAGTTTCCTTTATTTAAATTCAGGACCCTAGTCTCTGAGTCGACTACTTCACTCTCCATCTTAATGAAGAATTTTATCATATTATGATCGCTCCTCCCCAAGGGGCCTCGCTCAACAAGATTGCTAATTAATCCTTTCTCATTACATAATACCCAGTCTAAGATGGCCTGATCTCTAGTTGTTTCCTCGACATATTGGTCCAGGAAACCATCCCGTATACACTCTAGGAATTCCTCCTCCACAGTATTGTTTCTAATTTAGTTAGCCCAATCTATATGTAGATTAAAGTCACCCATGATAACTGCTGTGCCCTTATTGCACGCTTCTCTAATTTCCCGTTTAATGCCACCCCCAACCTCAGCATTACTGTTTGGGGGTCTGTATACAACTCCCACTAATGTTTTCTGCCCCTTGGTATTTCTCAGCTCTACCCATACAGATTCCACATCATCCGAGCTAATATCCTTCCTTACTATTGTGTTAATCTCCTCTTTAACCAGCAATGCTACCCCACCTCCTTTTCCTTGTTGCCTGTCCTTCCTGAATATTGAATACCCCTGGATGTTGAATTCCCAGCCTTGGTCACCCTGGAGCCATGTCTCCGTAATCCCAATCATATCATCTCCATTTACATCTATTTGTGCAGCTAATTCATCCACCTTATTACGAATGCTCCTTGCATTAAGACACAGAGCCTTCAGGCTTGTTTTTTTAACACTCTTAGACCATTTAGAATTATTGTTTACTGTGGCCCTGTTTGATTTGCACCCTTGATTTCTCTGCCTTCCACTTTTACTTTTCTCCTTCTTGTCTTGTGATTCTATCCTTGCTTCCCTTTCCTCTGTCTCCCTGCACAGTTTCCCAACCCCCTGCCATTTTAGTTTATACCCTCCCCAACAGCACTAGCAAACACTCCCCCTAGGACATCGGTCCCAGTCCTGCCCAGGTGCAAACCGTCCAGTTTGTACTGGTCCCACCTCCCCCAGAACCGGTTCCAATGTCCCAGGAATTTGAATCCCTCCCCCTTGCACCATTCCTCTAGCCACGTATTCATCTGAAATATCCTTCTATTTCTACTCTGACTGGTACGTGGCACTGGTAGCAATCCTGAGATTACTACCTTTTGAGGTCCTATTTTTTAATTTACCTCCTAACTTCCTATATTCAGCTTTTAGGACCTCATCCCGTTTTTTACCTATATCGTTGGTACCTATATGCACCACGACAACTGGCTGTTCACCCTCCCCCTCAAGAATGCCCTGCAGCCGCTCCGAGACACCCTTGACCCTTGCACCAGGGAGGCAACATACCATCCTGGAGTCTCGTTTGCGGCCGCAGAAACGCCTATCTATTCCCCTTACAATAGAATCCCCTATCACTATAGCTCTCCCGCTCTTTTTCCTCCCGTCCTGTGCAGCAGAACCACCCATGGTGCCAGGAAGTTGGCTGCTGCTGCCTTCCCCCGATGAGCCATCCCACTCAACAATATCCAAAGTGGTATATCTGTTTGAGAGGGGGATGGCCACAGGGGACCCCTGCACTACCTGCCTGCGCCTACTACTCTGCCAGGTGGTCACCCATTCCCTTCCTGCTTGTGCAGCCTTTACCTGCGGTGTGACCAACTCATTAAACGTGATAGCCACGACATCCTCAGCATCGCGAATGCTCCAGTATGTATCCATTCGCAGCTTCAGCGCCGCAATGCGGTCTGCCAGTAGCTGCAGCTGGATACACTTCCTGCACACATGGTTGTCAGGGACACAGGAAGTGTCCCCGATTTCCCACATAGCGCAGGAGGAGCATACCACGGGGCCGAGCTGTGCTGCCATGACTTACCCTTTAATTAATTTAAATTAAATCAAATCAATACCACCAATTACACTACTATTAAATGTTATACTCAAGGGCCCTTGTTTACTAGCACTCCCCGCTACACAGCAGAGACCTTAGGTACTATAACCACAAAATTAAGACCTTCTAAACTTTATAAACTATTAACCTTAACTGTCAAACTATAGATTAGTATAAATACTCACCTGGCCGTACTCACCCAATCAGCTGCTTCCTCTTGCCCACGTCACTTTTTGAATTGTGACGTGGCTCTGGAACGCCGCCACCGGTCTGTGAGATTGGTAAGCCTTTGGGGGGGAAAAAGTCCGCAAAAGTGAGTTTAAGTACTCACTGAGCCGCCACTCTCTGCTCCCCCCCGACTCCGGCCTCTGTATAAAAAAAAAGCCCACGAAAGTGAGCTTAAATACTCACTGAACCGCCACTCTCTGCTCCCCCCCCGACTCCGGCCTCTGCCCACCTGACCAGTCCATTGATATCGTCCTGCAGTCTGCAGCTTTCTTCTTCATTATCAACCACACGGCCAATTTTTGTATCATCTGCAAACTTCTTAATCATACTTCCTACATTCAAGTCCAAATCATTGATATATACCACAAAAAGCAAAGGACTCAATACTGGGCCCTGCAGAGGTAGATGATCAACCATGATCTTATTAAATGGCGGAGCAGGCTCGAGGGGCCGAATGGCCCACTCCTGCTTCTATTTCTTATGTTCTTATAGGCGGCATTGTTGGCAGTGTAGATGGAAGCATAAAACTGCAAGGGGATATTGATAGATTAAGTGAATGGGCAAAACTGTGGCAAATGGATTTCAATATAGGCAAATGTGAAGTCATCCACTTTGGAACTAAAAAGGAGAGAACAGGATACTTTCTAAATGGTGAAAAGCTAAAAACAGTGGCTGTCCAAAGAGACTTAGGGGTTCAGGTACATAGATCATTAAAATGTCATGAACAGGTACAGAAAATAATCAAAAAGGCTAATGGAATGCTGGCCTTTATATCTAGAGGACTAGAATACAAGGGGGTAGAAGTTACGCTGCAGCTATACAAAGCCCTGGTTAGCCCATACCTGGAGGACTGTGAGCAGTTCTGGGCACCACACCTCAGGAAGGATATATTGGCCTTGGAGGGAGTGCAGCGCAGGTTTACCAGAATGATACCGGGACTTCAAGGGTTAAGTTACGAGGAGAGATTACACAAATTAGGGTTGTATTCCCTGGAATTTAGAAGGTTAAGGGGCGAATTGATCGAAGATTTCAGGATATTAATGGGGAACAGATAGAGTGGATAGAGAGAAACTATTTCCGCTGGTTGGGGATTCTAGAACTAGGGGGCATGGTCTAAAAATTAGAGCCAGACCTTTCAGGAGTGAAATTAGGAAACACTTCTACACACAAAGGGTGGTAGAAGTTTGGAACTCTCTTCCACAAATGGCAATCGATGCTAGATCAATTGTTAATTTTAAATCGGAGATTGATAGGTTTCTGTTAATCAAAGGTATTCAGGGATATGGGCCAAAGGCGGGTATATGGAGTTAGGTCACAGATCAGCCCTGATCTCATTGAGTGGCGGAACAGGCTCGAGGGGCTGAAATGCCTACTTCTGTTCCTATATTCCCATGACCCAGACCTGTAGGAATGAGTGGCTCACGGTGCGAGTGACCGACTGACCCTGACGTTTTTGACCACCCTTTTCCCTCTTTGTCTCTTTTCCATTCTCTTAAAGGAGCCGGAGCCCAAAGGATCGGCCAAGAAGAAAGCGAAAACCAGCGGCAAGTTCAAAAAGGGGAAATGATCTGTGGAGAGAGGCCAGTTCCCCCCCCCCCCCCGGGATACACCACCCCACCCCACCCCGGCGAGAGGCAGCCTGAGAACAGTCGTGTCGCTGGGGACTGAGAACACAAAATAGACTGGATCGATTTTAGGAAGTGAGAAAAAGGGGGCTTCTCTTCTGCTATCTCCTTGCCTCCCCCTCCTCCCCCACCTCTCCCAGACCACCGACACTCTCCTCCAGTGTGACCACTGGTCATATTTAATTGTATTGCCTCTCACCCCCTCACCCCCTGACCCAGATACAGGAGGATGGAGCCCTGATTGAGCAAGCGTGTTAAAGGTGCACAATCGGAGGACGAGGCCATTGTTGGGGCTCTAAAGATTGGAGGGGTGGCGGCAATTTGTTTTTTTTAGATAGGATGATGTTTGTTTTTTATATTGTGCAATCCTGCTTCAAATAAAGACTCCTCCGTGGACATTTTATGTTTTTTTTGGTCTGCTCGCTGTTGCACCCGTCTCTGGCTGTGTCACTGCTCCTATTTCATCTACCTCGTATCATTGTCCGCAGTCGCTCAGTGCTCTCTCTCTCTCGTCGCCTCGGAGTCAGAAGGTTGTGGGTTCAAGTCCCGCTCCAAGAGACTTGAGCACAAAAAATCTGGGCTCATACTCCCGGTGCCAGTGCTGAGGGAGTGCTGCACTGTCGGAGGGGCCGTCTTTCGGACGAGACGTTCAACCCGAGGCCACGTCTGCTCTCTCGGGTGGATGTGAAAGATCCCATGGCCACTATTTCGAAGGAGAGCAGGGGGAGTTATCCCCGGTGTCCTGGGACCAATATTTATCCCTCAATCAACATCGCTAAAAAACAGATTATCTGGTCATTATCAGATTGCTGTTTGTGGGATCTTGCTGTGTGCAAATTGACTGCCACGTTTCCTATATTATGACGGTGACTACATTTCCAAAGTACTTGATTGGCTGCAAAGTTCTTTGGGACGTCCTGAGGAGGTGGAAGGCACCATACGAATACAACTCTTTCTCTTTTCATATCCGTGGATTGTCCTCACCGACCAGAGTAATCAACTTGTCTCAACATTTTTACTGGAGATTTTCGACACCCTTTATCATCAGACACTCCCAGGGCAGGTACAGCAAGGGTTAGATACAGAGTAAAGCTCCCTCTACACTGTCCCATCAAACACTCCCAGGGCAGGTACAGCATGGGGTAGGTACAGCATGGGTTAGATACAGAGTAAAGCTCCCTCTACACTGTCCCATCAAACACTCCCAGGGCAGGTACAGCACGGGTCAGATACAGAGTAAAGCTCCCTCTACACTGTCCCATCAAACACTCCCAGGGCAGGTACAGCACAGGTTAGATACAGAGTAAAGCTCCCTCTACACTGTCCCATCAAACACTCCCAGGGCAGGTACAGCACGGGTTAGATACAGAGTAAAGCTCCCTCTACACTGTCCCATCAAACACTCCCAGGGCAGGTACAGCACGGGTTAGATACAGAGTAAAGCTCCCTCTACACTGTCCCATCAAACACTCCCAGGGCAGGTACAGCACGGGTTAGATACAGAGTAAAGCTCCCTCTGCACTGTCCTATCAAACACTCCCAGGGCAGGTACAGCACGGGTTAGATACAGAGTAAAGCTCCCTCTACACTGTCCCATCAAACACTCCCAGGGCAGCTACAGCACGGGTTAGATACAGAGTAAAGCTCCCTCTACACTGCCCCATCAAACACTCCCAGGGCAGGTACAGCACGGGTTAGATACAGAGTAAAGCTCCCTCTACACTGTCCCATCAAACACTCCCAGGGCAGGTACAGCACGGGTTAGATACAGAGTAAAGCTCCCTGTACACTGCCCCATCAAACACTCCCAGGACAGGTACATGATGAAGACAGACGTAAACTAAGCAAGGAGATGGGACAGGTTGTAGAACAGGATAAACCAGGAGAAAAACCCCAGATAGAGAGCGAGAACCTGGGAGCAACACTTGACAGCAGGGATAACAACAGAAAACGCTGGAAAAACTCAGCAGGCCAGGCAGCATCCGTGGAGCGAGAAAGAGAGTTAACGTTTCAGGTCGATGACCTTTACAGCAGGGACCTGGGAATAGACACCCTACGCAGAGGTTGGGACAGAGATTGATCGCCTCGGACCAAATCGGGTAATATCAATATAAGTTGTGAGTCTTATATTTTGAAATTGTACTTTAAACTACGAACGGTGTTTGTTAAGCATTTATTAAAGATAAATCTTTGTACGCGAAATCTGTTGCCTGTGTGTTTGTTCAGACCAAACTTACATTTGAACCCTAAAAGGAAAAGTTGCTAACCTATTTGTTCGATCTTTCGAACATCTAGCGAATTCGGACAACAATTGGCGAGCCAGATGGGACTTTAGAACTTTGGTTTGGACAAAATATACCACAGTAAGGGGCTGAACAAGCGACAGACAATATCTGTTAGGGTCGGATAAGAAATATCTGTTAGAGTCGGATAAGGAATATCTGTTAGAGTCGGATAAGGTTTTAAAGCAGTAACTATGGTGGAACATGACGCGTCTAAAGGGGAGACCTCCCAGGATTGGGAAAAACAGTTTAACCAGTTAATGGTAGGAAAATATAAGGACTGGGCGGTGACGATCGCCGGTTCAAGTTTCAAAGGAGGTCAGACCTTCTTTGAGCACAATAATAAAAAGGGAAAAATGAAACGAAAAAAATTTAAATATTTTCTGATGGCAGCCTGTTACTCCGAACTAATGAGCGAGCGAGCATTAACACACAGTCAGGGTCAGACCCAAAACCAATTGCAGTCTGATTTAGACCAGCTCCGGAATCAGGTTAAAAATGTGCAAAAGGAAAATGAGGAATTACGTAGTGATAAAAGATTGCATACTCTCCATATGGCCTCTAGTATGACTGCAGTCGAAGCAAGTAATCAAAAATTACACCGAATGCAGGGGCAACTAGACGAGTCCACAAGGGACTGCTGTGCCCTAGAGGAAAAATGTCAGGATTTGAAATCAGCCCTCAAGGTCATACAACAGTCTCACCAGCGGGAAAAATACGATAAAACGGATCATACCCACTGTTGCCACTGCCCCAGAGACCACTTCAAAACTTTCCCCAACTGCAAAAATCTTTACTGTCCTGGACATCAGTAATGGATTTTGGTCCATACCCTTAACAAAAGAATGCCAGTACAAATTTGCTTTTAGTCACAAGGGACAGCAGTACACTTGGACCTGGTTGCCTCAAGGTTTCCACAACAGCCCCTCAATATTCTCAAACATACTGGCAAATAGTTTGACGGGATTTTCCCAGCCCTCAGCACTCGTTCAGTATGTAGGTGATATCCTCCTCCAAACTGACACCATGGAGGAACATAAGGTCCTGTTACAGGAATTATTTAAAACCCTCCACAAGATTGGGGTAAAGGTGAACCCGAAAAAGGCGCAGATTGCGAAACGGTCAGTGCATTACCTGGGAATGCAAGTCACAGAGGGACTAAGGGAGGTAACAGAAGAGTGAAACAGGTCCGCCTCCAAGTTGCCTACCCCCACAGATGTAAAATCTCTCCATTCCCTCTTAGGGATCACCGGATATTGCCGGGACCACATTGAGGACTACTCTTTACTGGCAAAACCCTTATATAACTTACTGAAGAAGGGAGTGGCATGGGAATGGTCCCAACAACATACGGATTCCTTTAACCAGCTAAAATTAGCCTTGGCCCAAGCCCCTTCACTACGCAGCCCCGACATGTCTCTGAGTTTTTATCTGGAGACTGTCGCTTTTGAGGCCGGCCTATCAGCGGAATTATTACAGGAACACTCTGGGAAGCTCCAGCCTGTTGGTTATGCTTCTAGAGTTCTGACCCCTGTTGAGTTAGCGTTCTCACCCTGTGAGAAAAATTTACTCTGTGTTTTGGGCTGTGCACAAATTCTCTCCAATCGTCGGACTTAACCCCTTGATTATCCTAACCGCACACCCGCCTATTGAAATGCTTATGGATGGTAGCCTTAAAGATGGCTCGGTCAGTTCACAACGAATAGCCAGATGGACACTACTCCTACAAGGGAGGGATATTCATGTTAAATATCAGCCTAAATTAACGAACTTAGCGCAGAACATGCTGTACCCAGGAGACCCGCACGAATGTAAAATTTTGTCATCAAGTGACCTTGATGGGCCCTTTCAGACAAAATCTAGGGAGGGTGACGGTGACCAGAAAATCAAAACCCACGTCTATGTGGATGGTTCATCAACTGTGGTTAATGGACAACAATGTACCGCATTTGGGGTGGTGACTCTGACTGAGGATGGGAAAAGAGTTCTAGAACAGACCCGTGTAAAATTGGAAGGACACGGTGGCATAGTGGTTAGCACTGTTGCCTCACAGCGCCAGGGACCCGGGTTCGAATCCGGCCTCGGGTGACTGTCTGTGTGGAGTTTGCACATTCTCCCCGTGTCTGCGTGGGTTTCCTCCGGGTGCTCCGGTTTCCTCCCACAGTCCAAAGATGTGCGGGTTAGGTTGATTTGGCTTGATAAATTGACCCTTAGTGTTAGGGGGATTAAATACGTGGGGTTACGGGGATAGGGTGGGATATGTGTCGGTGCAGGCTCGATGGGCCGAAATGGCCTCTATCTGCACTGTGGTGATTCTGTGATACAAAGGAGCACAAATAGCTGAATTAAGTGCCATTGCCTACGTAGTAATGCACCCCGAATCATTTCCTCCACCGGTGGTAATCCATTCGGACAGTAGTTACACCTGCAACTATTTGGCAAGCCAGAGGTTTTACTTCGGCAGATGGAAAACCACTAACAACCGGCCCACTCCTCAAGGTTATCTTTGACGCAGCCACCAAGAACCAAGGGCAGTATATAATCAAAAAGGTGAAAGCTCATGTAAGAACTACTCCGCTTGGGAACCAGTTAGCTGACCAGACAGCAAAGCAAGGAGCCATCGACGGCTACCCATGGGACCCCATTACAGGGAGCACAAATATACCAACAGAAATTCTCTCGGCTGTCAAGGTATCCTAAAAGGAAAAGTTGCCAACCGATTTGTTCGATCTTTCGAACATCTAGCGAATTCGGACAACACTATGTAAAATGAATGGGAATGGGAGAGTGGGACAAATTGAATGGGAATGGGAGAGACTGGGACAAAATGAGTGGGAATGGGAGAGACTGGGACAATAGGAATGGGAGAGACTGGTACAATATTAATGGGAGTGAGTGGGAATGGGATTGAGTGGGAGAAAATGAGTGGGAATAGGAGAGAGTGGGGAAGATTGCAATGGAAAATGAATGGGTGTGAAATGTTAGTGATCAGGGTGAAACGGAAATGAGAGAGAGTTAAATTGTAAGGGAGCGTGTGCACGCTGTGATCTGAACTGATGTCTCATTGACGGTTCTGCTGGGTGAACTGACCCTGTTTCTGCAGCTTGAATTTTTTGAATCAGAACCTGACGGGAAAAGGAAACTGAAACTTAAGGTGTGGAAATAATCGAAAGTGGGCTGAACCAGCCCCAGGCGCGGAGCCACCCGAGCTCACATCGCCCATCAGTGCAGTGCAGGGAGGCTGAGGAGTGAGAAGGCAGCGAGTGGCCAGAGGATTCACCGAGCCACCAACCCCGGAAACGCGACTCGATAACGGTGAGAGGGGAAACCGGGAGGGTCGCAGGTCCCATCTCCCCCCACCCGGTGTGGTACTGAGCCCCACTCGGCGCAGGAGGATCCCAGATCCCCCGTCCCACCCGGTGTGGTACTGAGCCCCACTCGGAGCAGGAGGATCCCAGATCCCCCGTCCCACCCGGTGTGGTACTGAGCCCCACTCGGCGCAGGAGGATCCCAGATCCCCCGTCCCACCCGGTGTGGTACTGAGCCCCACTCGGAGCAGGAGGATCCCAGATCCCCCGTCCCACCCGGTGTGGTACTGAGCCCCACTCGGCGCAGGAGGATCCCAGATCCCCCGTCCCACCCGGTGTGGTACTGAGCCCCACTCGGCGCAGGAGGATCCCAGATCCCCCGTCCCACCCGGTGTGGTACTGAGCCCCACTCGGAGCAGGAGGATCCCAGATCCCCCGTCCCACCCGGTGTGGTACTGAGCCCCACTCGGAGCAGGAGGATCCCAGATCCCCCGTCCCACCCGGGCTTCTTGCTCCCAATCGCTGTCCAGTGACTCCCCACCGGCAGACAGGATCGGCGGTGATGCCTGCTATAGTCAAATACCCCGCGGGAAAGGGGAGCGGAAATCATAGAATCTTAGAGCACGGAAGGAGGCCATTCGGCCCGTAGTGCCTGTGCCGGCTCTCTGAACGAGCTGTTCAATTTAGTCCCACACCCCAGCTTTGTCCCCTGCAAGTTAGTCCTCTTCAAGTACATGTACAATCGCCTTTTGAAATTTCCCATAGAATCTGCTTCCTCCACCCTTTCAGGTAGTGCATTCCAGATCTTAACAACCCACTGTGTGGAAAAAAACTTCTCATTTCCCCTCTAATTTGCCAATCACCTTAAATCTGTGTCCTCTGGTTACCGACCCTCCTGCCAGTGGCAACAGCTTCTCCTTATTTACTCTATCAAAACCTCCTCATAATTTTGAACACCTCTACTAAATCTCCTCTTAACCTTCTCTGCTGGAAGGAGAACAACCCCAGCTTCTCCAGTCAACGTGAGTGCGGGCTGTCGAATAAGTGTCCCTGCCACCCTGACCCCAGCCCCAGAGAGCTTCTTTGGCGGGTGGAGGCAGAGAGAGAGAGTGTGAGAGAGAGAGAATGAAAGAGACACATAGACAGAAAGAGAGAGAGGGAGAAAGACAGAGACAGGGAGAGTCAGGGGAAAGAGAGACACACAGACAGAGTGAGACAGAAACACAGACAGAGAGGGAGAGAGACAAACACATAGATGGGAGAGAGAGAGATATGCACAGACAGACTGAGAGCGAGAGAGAGAGAGAGACAGAGAGAAAAAGACAAAGAACAGGCAAGAGTCCTGTCATCGTGATCCACGTTTGAACCTGTGCCTCTCTTTCCCGCAGTGTTACCCGGACCTCACCCTACACGGCCGAGAACCGCCAGCGAGCGTCATGTTTAACTCAGACGGTAAGTGGTACTTAGGGCGTCGCTGTCTTTCGGTCAGGATGCTTCCCTGCGTGTGAGGGACGCTCAGTCGGACCGGGAGCTGCTCTGAGAGGCTAGAATCCTATTTCCCTCACTTTCAGATGTCTGCTTCTGAACCCTTTTGCTCTCTACTCCCCTCCTGTTCTCTCTCTGCCTCTCTCTCTCTCTCTCTCTCTCTGTCTGTCTGTGTGCTTCTCTCTCTCTCCCTCTCGCTCTTTCTCTGCCTCTGTCTGTGTCTCTCTCTCCCCGTCTATGTGTCTGTTTCTCTCTCTCTCTCTCTCAGCCTCTGTCTTTGTCTCTCTCTTTCTCTCTGTCTGTCTTTCTCTCTGACTCTCCCCCCTGTCTGTCTCTGTCTCTCTCTCTCTCTCCCAGCTTCCCCTTGCTGCGCTCTCTCTGTCTCCAACTCTCTCTCAGCTGTGTCTCAGTGGGTAGCACTCTCGCCTCTGAGTCAGAATAGAATCATAGAACGGTTACAGCACAGGAGGAGGCCATTCAGCCCGTCGAGCCCGTGCCGGCTCTCTGCAAGATCACTTCAGCGAGTCCCACTCCCCCGCCCTTTCCCCGTAGCCCTGCAAATTTCTTTACTTCAGATACTTATCCAATTCCCTTTTGAAAGCCGTGATTGAATCTGCCTCCACCACCCTCTCAGGCAGTGAATTCCAGATCCTAACCACTCGCTGCATAAAAAAGTTTTTCCTCATGTCGCCTTTGGTTCTTCCGCCAATCACCTTAAATCTGTGTCCTCTGGTTCTCGACCCTTCCGCCAATGGGAACAGTTTCTCTCTATCTACTCTGTCCAGAACCCTCATGATTTTGAACACCTCTATCAAATCACCTCTCAACCTTCTCTGCTCCAAGGAGAACAACCCCAGCTTCTCCAGTCTATCCACGTAACTGAAGTCCCTCATCCCTGGAATCATTCTCGTAAATCTTTTCTGTACCCTCTCTAAGGCCTTCACATCCTTCCTAAAGTGCGGTGCCCAGAGTTGGACACAATACTCCAGTTGAGGCCGAACCAGTGTTTTATAAAGGTTCATCATAATTTCCTTGCTTTTGTACTCTATGCCTCTATTTATATGCTTTGGAGATTCTGTATCTAATTTACTTCACCTGAGGAAGGAGCAAATCGATAGCTCCGAAAGCTTGTGATTTCAAATAAAACTGTTGGACTATAACCTGGTGTTGTGCGACCTCTCTATTTATAAAGCCCAGGATCCTGTATGTTTTTTTAACCGCTTTCTCAACCTGCCCTGCCACCTTCAACGATTTGTGCACATTTACCCCCAGGTCTCTCTGTTATTGCACCCCCTTTAGGATTGTACCCTTTAGTTTATATTGCCTCTCCTCGTTCTTCCTACCAAAATGTATCACTTCACACTTTTCTATGTTAAACTTCATCTGGAATGTGTCCGCCCATTCCACCAGCCTGTCTATGTTCTCTTGAAGTCTATCACTATCCTCCTCACTGTTCACTATACTTCCAAGTTTTGTGTCATCTGCAAATTTTGAAATTGTGCCCTGTACACCCAAGTCCAAGTCATTAATATATATCAAGAAAAGCAGTGGTCCTAGTACCGACCCCTGGGGAACACCACTGTGTACCTTCCTCCAGTCTGATAAACAACCGTTCACCACTACTCTCCGTTTCCTGTCACTTAGCTAATTTCATATCCATGCTGCCACTGTCCCTTTTATTCCATGGGCTTCAACTTTGCTGACAAGCCTATTATGTGGCACTTTGTCGAACCCCTTTTGGAAATCCATGTACACTACGTCAACCACATTACCCTCATCAACCCTCTCTGTTACCTCATCAAAAAACTCAATTAAGTTGGTTAAACACGATTTGCCTTTAACAAATCCGTGCTGGATTTTCTTAATTAATCCACACTTGTCCAAGTGACTGTTAATTTTGTTCCTGATTATTGTTTCTAAAAGCTTCCCCACTACCGAGGTAAAACTGACTGGCCTGTAGTTGCTGGGTTTATCTTTACACCCTTTTTTGAACAAGGGTGTAACATTTGCAATTCTCCGGTCCTCTGGCACCACCACCGTTTCTAAGGAGGATTGGAAGATTATGGCCAGTACCTCCACGATTTCTTCCTTCACTTCCCTCAGCGTAATAGGATGCATCCCACCTGGTCCTGGTGACTTATCGACTTTAAGTACAGCCAGCCTTTCTAGTACCTCCTCTTTATCAATTTTTATCCCATCCAGTATCTCCTCTACCTCCTCTTTCACTATGACTTTGGCAGCATCTTCTTCCTTGGTGAAGACAGATGCAAAATACTCATTTAGAACCTCAGCCATACCCTCTGCCTCCATGTGTAGGTCTCCTTTTTGGTCCCTAATCGGCCCCAGCCTTCCTCTTACTACCCGTTTATTATTTATATGCTTATAGAAGACTTTTTGATTCCCTTTTATGTTAGCTGACAATCTATCCTCATACTCTCTCTTTGCCCCTTATTTCCTTTTTCACTTCCCCTCTGAACTTTCTATATTCAGCCTGGTTCTCACTTGTATTGTCAACCTGACATCCGTTTTCTGCTTCATCTTACTCTATCTCTTTCGTCATCCAGGGAGCTCTGGCTTTAGTTGCCCTACCTTTCCCCCTCGTGGGAATGTACCTCGACTATACCCGAACCATCTCCTCTTTAAAGGCAGCCCATTGTACGACTACAGTTTTGCCTGCCAATCTTTGATTCCAATTTACCCGGGCCAGATCCACTCTCAACCCACTGAAATTGGCCTTCCTCCAATTAAGTATTTTTACTCTGGATTGCTCCCTGTCCTTTTCCATAGCTAATCTAAACCTTATGATACTATGATCACTGTTCCCTAAATGTTCCCCTACTGACACTTGCTCCACTTTTCTAGATTTGCCGATGACACCAAACTTGGGGGTGTGGCAAACAGTGAGGATGATACCAATCAACTGCAACAGGACATAGAAAGGCTAGCAGAATGGGCAGACAAGGGGCAGATGGAGTTTAATACAGAGAAGTGTGAGGTGATGCATTTTGGCAGAAGGAACAGGGAGAGGCAATATACACTTAATGGCACAGTTTTAAAGAGTGTGCAGGGACAGAGGGACCTGGGGGTTAATGTGCATAGGTCCCTGAAGGTAGCAGGACATATTGAGAGAGTGGTTAGCAAAGCATATGGGATCTTGGGTTTCATAAACAGAGGTATTGAGTACAAAAGTAGAGAAGATATGCTGAACCTTTATAACGCGTTGGTTCGGCCACAACTGGAGCATTGCGTCCAGTTCTGGTCACCACACTTCAGGAAGGATGTGAAGGCCCTTGAGAGGGTGAAGAGGAGATTTACCAGAATCTCTCTCTGTCTTTTCTCTCTATCTCTCTGTGTCTCCCTCTCTCTGTCTCTTTGTCTCTGTCTCTCTCGTTCTTTCTGTCTCTCTCCCCTGTCTGTCTCTCTCTATCTCTCTCTCTCTCAGCTTTCCCTTCGTGCTGCCTCTCTCTTTCTTTCTCCCTCTCTCTCTCGCTCTCTCTGACTCTCTCTCCCTGCCTCTGTCTCCCTCCCTCCCTCTCACATTCGACAAATTTAAAGTTAATCTCCATTTTCCCTTGAACAGAATTCCTGGGCCCGGCTGAGAAAATGCCGTTGCTTTTCCAGGCAGCTCATCTTCATGTGCTGAAGACCTCAAATTCCACAGACGACTTTACTTCCATGGTGAAGAACAGTCAGGTTCTGATGACCTCCTCATGCTCCATGCTATGGCAGGTATGTTTCCAGCGAGGGGGCCAGGGCACTGCATCTTTGAGTCTCGTAACTTTGAAAAAAATATCTCACGGGATGTGGGCGTCGCTGGCAAGGCCAGCATTTATTGCCCGTCCACTAATTGCCCTGAGAAAATGGTGATGAGCCGCCTTCTTGATCCGCTGCAGTCCGTGTAGTGAAGGTGCTCCCACAGTGCTGCTATGTAGGGAGTTAAGAACATAAGAAATAGGAGCAGGAGTGGGCCTTACGGCCCCTCAAGCCTGCAACGCCATTCAATAAGATCATGGCTGATCATCGACCTCAACTCCACTGTCCCGCCCAATCTCCATATACCTTGATTCCCCGTGAGTCAAAAAATCTGTCTATCTCAGCCTTGAAGAGACTCAGTGAGTTGCAGTATTTTAGTCCCAGCGACGATGAAGGAACGGCCGATATATTTCCAAGTCAGGATAGTGTGTGTGACTTGGAGGGGAACTTGGAGGTGGTGGTGGTCCCATGCGACTGCTGCCCTTGTCCTTCTAGGTGGAAGAGGTCGCGGGTTTGGGAGGAGCTGTCGAAGAAGCCTTGGCGAGTTGCTGCAGTGCATCTTGTAGATGGTACACACTTCAGCCACGGTACGCTGATGGTGGAGGGAGTGAATGTTTAAGGTGGTGGATGGGGTGCCAATCAAGCGGTCTGCTTTGTCCTGGATGGTGTCGAGCTTCTTGAGTGTTGTTGGAGCTGCACTCATCCAGGTGAGTGGAGAGTATTCCATCACACTCCTGACCTGTGCCTTGTAGATGGTAGAAAGGCTTTGGGGAGTCAGGAGGTGAGACACTCGCCGCAGAATACCCAGGCTCTGACCTGCTCTTTTTGCCACAGTATTTATGTGGCTGGTCCAGTTAAGTTTCTGGTCAATGTTGACCCCAGGATGTTGATCGTGGGGGATTCGGCGATGGTAATGCCGTTGAATGTTATGGGGCAGTGGTTAGACTCTCGCTTGTTGGAGATGGTCATTGCCTGGCACTTGTGTGGCGCAAATGCTACCTGCCACTTATCAGCCCAAGCCTGAATATTTAGCTGCATGCGGACATGGACTGCTTCATTATCTGAGGAGTTGTGAATGGCGCTGAACACTGTGCAGTCATCAGCGAACATCCCCACTTCTGACCTTATGTTGGAGGGAAGGTCATTGATGAAGCAGCTGAAGATGGTTGGGCCTAGGCCTTCTCCTGCTCCCATTTCTTTTGTTCTTATGATCTCGCGTGGAGTGAATCGAATTGGCTGAAGATTGGCAACAGCGATGGTGGGGACCTCAGGAGGAGGCTGTTCACAGATTCTAACTGCTTTCTCTCATAAAAGATACACAGGACCTATGAGAACATGGCTTCAATGTTCAGCTCGCTACTAGATGCCATCAGTAGCGAACCGGCAGCGATCTCAATCGCCATAGCCAAGGAGATATCAGAGTGGATCGAGCAGCTGGTGAAGGAAGTGGATAAGATAAAGGAGAGGTAAATGCGGCAGCACGGAATGACCAGGGCTGCTCGATTAGGGTCTCCCATCACCGGGTCTGTCCGATTGGGGTGTCCCATCACCGGGACTGTCCGATTGGGGTCTCCCATCACCGGGTCTGTCCGATTGGGGTGTCCCATCACCGGGACTGTCCGATTAGGGTCTCCCATCACCGGGACTGTCCGATTGGGGTGTCCCATCACCGGGACTGTCCGATTGGGGTCTCCATCACCGGGACTGTCCGATTGGGGTCTCCCATCACCGGGACTGTCCGATTGGGGTGTCCCATCACCGGGACTGTCCGATTGGGGTGTCCCATCACCGGGACTGTCCGATTGGGGTCTCCCATCACCGGGACTGTCCGATTGGGGTCTCCCATCACGGGGTTTACTTACTGTATGCGATGTGTGTGCGTATAGAAGTCTTTCTCTGATTTCTCTCTCACTTTTTAGATGGTCGAATTTTGATGTGACGCATCATGCTGTGTGGAACAAAGCAAATGAACGTAAAAATAATGGTATGTTAGAGAATGTTTTGAAGTTTTGTTTCTCAGGGTCTGACTGTTACTCTCTCTCTATGTCTCTGTGTGTGTCCCTCTCGCTCTGTCTCTCCTTCTCTCTCTCTCTCTCTGTCTCCATCTGTGTGCCATTCTTTCTACATATCTGACTCTGTCGCTGTCTGCCCTGCATAAACCTGGGGTCATCCAAAATTCGGCTGTCCATGTCCTAACTCACACCAAGTCCCGTTCACCCTTCTCCCCTGTGCTCGCTGACCTACATTGGCTCCCGGTTAAGCGACGCCTCGAATTTAAAATTCTCATCCACTTCTTCAAATCCCGCCATACCCCTGTAACCTCCTCCAGCCCTACACTCTCTGAGATATCTGCGCTCCTCTAATTCTGCCCTCTTGAGCATCCCTGATTATAATCGCTCCAGCATTGGTGGCCGTGCCTTCTGTTGTCTAGGCCCCAAGCTCTGGAATTCCCTCCCTAAACCTCTCCGCCTCTCTCTCCTCCTTTAAGACGCTCCTTAAAACCTACCTCTTTGACCAAGCTTGTGGTCACCTGCCCCAATTTCTCCTGATGTGGCTCGGTGTCAAATTTTGTTTGATAATCGCTCCTGTGAAGTTTTACTACGTTAAAGGCGCTCTATAAATACAAGTTGTTGTTGTTGATAATCAAGGTAAGGGGGCAGCAGAATTCTAGTCCCAACTGTGGCCTGGCCAGTATCTTATACACATTCACTGTTTAAATTCGTTCACCCCCGGGCACCTCCACTCTCGGACAAATCCTGCCAGTTCGGGTATAATCCAGTGTTCTTTTCACTCCAAAATGGCTCACGTCACATTTTTTAAAAATTCGTTCCTCGGATGTGGGCGTCGCTGGCAAGGCCAGCATTTATTGCCCATTCCTAGTTGCCCTCGAGAAGGTGGTGGTGAACCGCCTTCTTGAACTGCTGCAGTCCGTGTGGTGAAGGATTGTACTTTCTTTTGTAGCGGTTTGATACAAACGGAATGGCCATTTCAGTGGGGCAGTTAACCAAGCAAGCAATCCGGTCACTACAGGCCTTATCAATCTGTCATGTGGGATACAATGGGTGAGCACTTGAACAAATCTGAGCTGATCAGAGAGAGTCAACATGGCTTTGTTAAGGGGAAGTCATGTCTGCCTGATCTCGGTCACTAATCAGGTAGATCAGGGAGTGTCTATGGGTGTTATCTATATGGACTTCCAGAAGGCATTCGATAAGGTACCGCACAAGAGTTTATTAGCAAACATAGAAGATAGGTGCAGGAGTAGGCCACTCGGCCCCTCGAGCCTGCTCCGCCATTCGATGAGATCATGGCTGATCATCCAAATTCAGTACCCTGTCCCTGCTTTCTCCCCATATCCCTTGATCCCTTTAGCCTTAAGAAGTATATCTAACTCCTTCTTGAATATATTTAATGAATTGGCCTCAACTACCTTCTGTGGTAGAGAATTCCACAGGTTCCCCACCCTCTGGGTGAAGAAATTCCTCCTCATCTCAGTCCTAAATGGCTTACCCCTTATCCTTAGACTGTGACCCCTGGTTCTGGACTCCCCTGCCATCGGGAACATCCTTCCTGCATCTAGTCTGTCTAGTCCTGTTAGAATTTTATAAGTTTCAGTGAGATCCCCTTTCATTCTTCTAAACTCTAGCGAATACAGGCCCAATCGACTCAATCTCTCTTCATACGTCATTCCTGCCATCCATTCCTGCCAAACATGAGAGAGAGCACGGAATTGGAGGTAGAGTTGGAAATTGGTTGGGAGACGGAGAGTGGGGAATAAAGGGTATGTACTTCCGATTGGCAGGTGATTGTAAGGGGTTTTCTCCGACACTGATCCCCCGTTACCCACAGTTCTTGGACGTCAGGATTTATAAGAACAAAATACACACGGCACAGAGTTTTGGCTTAACCTTTGATTCGTTCGTTTATTGAACACACACACACAATTACCTCCCCAGTATAATCCCTACGATTTATATCAGACTAACAGCCCCAAAATACAAACCCCTACGCAAGGGTCATTTGCAGCGACACAATATGACACAGTTAAACCCGTGGTGGGGTGGGGGGAGTCCAGAACAAGGGGGACATAATCCATAAAATTAGAGCTAGGCCGTACAGGGGTGATGTGAGAAAGCTCTTCTTCACTCAAAGGGTTCGTGGGAATCAGGAACTCTCTCCCCACAAAAGGCTGTGGAAGAGGGGGATCATTTGAAACTTTCAGGATCGAGGTGGACAGATATTTTGTTGGGTAAGGCTACAGAATCATAGAACAGTACAGCACAGGAGGAGGCCATTCGGCCCATCGAGTCTGCGACGGCTCTTTACAAGAGCAATCCCACTCCTCCGCTCTTTCCCCCATATCACTGCAATGGTTTCGCCTTCAGGTATTTATCCAATTCCCTTTTGAAGGCTGCGATTGAATCTGTACCCACTGCCCTATCAGGCAGTGCGTTTCCAAATCCTGACCACAGGCTATCAAGGGATGTGGGCCAAAGGTGGGGAAATGGAGTCGAGGTACAGATCAGCCGCAATCTAATTGAATGGCGGAGCAAGTCCGAGGGGCCGAATGGCCTCCTTCTGTTCCTAATGTTTTTGGGAGGAAGGTTATTAGAAGGTTGGAGTGCTTTAACACAAGTGGCTATTGATTATAGTATTGTGCCTTGTACCTGACACTACTCTCCTCCCTCTCCTTGCATTAGCCGTGGCTCGCGACATGAGTCTTGACATGGACCCTATGGATGAAAACCCTGATCTCCTCACCAATCTGAGAATGATTTCCCAGTGTCTGGGCCAGGCTGGGGTAGTGCTCCAGGAAATCATTCACTTCCTGGACAAAGTTGGATCCGAACTTCAGGAGCGAAAGCAAGAATGGAGAAAGATCCTGATCCTCTTGAACAGCCAGGACCTCAGCTCAGACAAAAACATCAAGATGGCTGAGGAGGTAGGAACTTTGACTGCTTATATCGGACGTGGAGTTAGGGAGCTGCACCATAGGGAACGGACGAGATGTTTCCTCTCTCTCCGATGGGAGAGAGCAGTGGGTCAGAGACTGATCTCTCAAACCTCTGGGACGGGGGGTGGTCAAGACAGAGGGGATGAAGGTCTCCTGTCTCTGGAAAGGGCCAATGGGTCAGATACTGACCTCTGAACCCTTTGGGGCCTGGGATCATATCCATAATTAGCACCTTGCAGACGTGACTACAAGGTACAAGTAAGGAGTGTGATGGAATACTCTCCACTTGCAGCTCCAACAACACTCAAGAAGCTCGACACCATCCAGGACAAAGCAGCCCGCTTGATTGGCACCCCATCCACCACCTTAAACATTCACTCCCTCCACCATCAGCGTACCGTGTCTGCAGTGTGTACCATCTACAAGATGCACTGCAGCAACTTGCCAAGGCTTCTTCGGCAGCACCTCCCAAACCCGCGACCTCTTCCACCTAGAAGGACAAGGGCAGCAGGCGCAGGGGAACACCACCACCTCCAAGTTCCCCTTCAAGTCACACACCATCCTGACTTGGAAATATATCGCCGTTCCTTCATCGTTGCTGGGTCAAAATCCTGGAACTCCCTCCCTAACAGCACTGTGGGAGTACCTTCACCACACGGACTGCAGCGGTTCAAGAAGGCGGCTCACCACCACCTTCTCAAGGGCAATTAGGGATGGGCAATAAATGCTGGCCTTGCCAGCGACGCCCACATCCCATGAATGAATTTTAATAAATGTCCTCAGTGATGTTGTACATCAGGTCTGACCTCTTCCCTGATCGAGATTCCAAGATGTTGCTCCCTTGCTGGTGGGATAGCCCAAGTGTAATTCCCTCTCTCTGATGGGATTGCTCATGTGTAGCTCCCTCTCTGATGGGATTGTCCAGAGGTAACTCCCTCTCTCCAATGAGATTCTCCAGGTGTAACTCCCTCTCTCTAATGAGATTCTCCAGGCGTTACTCGCCCTCTGATGGAATTGTCCAGGTGTTACACCCTCTCTGATGTGAATTTCCGGGTGTTACTTCCTCTCTGAGGGGACTGTCCAGGTGTAACTCCCTCTCTGATGGGATTGTCCTGATGTTACAGCCCCTCTGATGGGATTCTGCAGGTGTAGCTCCCTCTCTGATGGGATTCTGCAGGTGTAACTCCCCCTCTGATGGGATTCTGCAGGTGTAACTCCCTCTCTGATGGGATTCTGCAGGTGTAACTCCCCCTCTGATGGGATTCTGCAGGTGTAACTCCCTCTCTGATGTGATTGTCCAGGTGTTACTCCCCCTCTGATGGGATTCTCCAGACGTTACTCCCCCTCTGATGGGATTCTCCAGGTGTAACTCCCCCTCTGATGGGATTCTCCAGGTGTTACTCCCCCTCTGATGGGATTCTCCAGGTGTAACTCCCCCTCTGATGGGATTCTCCAGGTGTAACTCCCCCTCTGATGGGATTCTGCAGATGTTACTCCGCCTCTGATGGGATTCTCCAGGTGTAACTCCCCCTCTGATGGGATTCTCCAGGTGTAACTCCCCCTCTGATGGGATTCTCCAGGTGTAACTCCCCCTCTGATGGGATTCTCCAGGTGTTACTCCCTCTCTGATGGGATTCTCCAGGTGTTACTCCCCCTCTGATGGGATTCTCCAGTTCTAACTCCCTCTCTGATGGGATTCTCCAGTTCTAACTCCCTCTCTGGTGGGATTGTCTTGGTGTTACCCCAACTCATACTGATGTTCCAACGCTGGGGCTTCCCTGTGTAATGGGGAGGAGGGGGAGGGGGGTGGGGGTGAGAAGCCCTGCTGTTGTCTCTGCTCACATTTGCTCTGTTTCCGACAGAATTGGAAACGCTTTTCCTCAGGATGTAAAGAGGTGAAGACGCAGCTAGAAGAGAAACAAATCAATCAGCTCTACAACAAGGTCCTGTATGGGGATCCCAGAGATCTGACCAAGGAGCAATGGGCCTCCCAGGAGGCAGCCTGCTTAGCGCGTGTCAACGACATCGAAAAGCTGACTTCTAAATAGGCAGAGAACATACTACGCAGCAATTCGTGATATTCGGCTTTACTCTGTATCTAACCCGTGCTGTACCTGCCCTGGGAGTGTTTGATGGGACAGTGTAGAGGGAGCTTTACTCTGTATCTAACCCGTGCTGTACCTGCCCTGGGAGTGTTTGATGGGACAGTGTAGAGGGAGCTTTACTCTGTATCTAACCCGTGCTGTACCTGCCCTGGGAGTGTTTGATGGGACAGTGTAGAGGGAGCTTTACTGTGTATCTAACCCGTGCTGTACCTGCCCTGGGAGTGTTTGATGGGACAGTGTAGAGGGAGCTTTACTCTGTATCTAACCCGTGCTGTACCTGCCCTGGGAGTGTTTGATGGGACAGTGTAGAGGGAGCTTTACTGTGTATCTAACCCGTGCTGTACCTGCCCTGGGAGTGTTTGATGGGACAGTGTAGAGGGAGCTTTACTCTATCTAACCCTTGCTGTACCTGCCCTGGGAGTGTGTGATGGGACAGTGTAGAGGGAGCTTTACTCTGTATCTAACCCGTGCTGTACCTGCCCTGGGAGTGTTTGATGGGACAGTGTAGAGGGAGCTTTACTCTGTATCTAACCTGTGCTGTACCTGCCCTGGGAGTGTTTGATGGGACAATGTAGAGGGAGCTTTACTCTGTATCTAACCCGTGCTGTACCTGCCCTGGGAGTGTTTGATGAGCAATGCTTTGCACATGCTCTGAATCTGTCTAGTTAGTGAACTCTGTAATCATCAGTGGAATCTTTGAGGGGTCTGAAACCACAAATAATACCTGCTGCAATTCTCTGCTAAATCTTCACACGTGTTGAAATAAAGTTATAAAAGCAGTGTTGTTTACTGACCTTTTCATCCTGCACATCCCATGTTGCATCAAGAAGCCTTTGATTCTCACTGGGGTACAGTTCCTGATGGTGCTGACTCTCACTGGGGTACAGTTCCTGATGGTGCTGACTCTCACTGGGGTACAGTTCCTGAAGGTGCTGACACTCACTGGGGTACAGTTCCTGAAGGTGCTGATTCTCACTGGGGTACAGTTCCTGACGGTGCCGACTCTCACTGGGGTACAGTTCCTGAAGGTGCTGACTCTCACTGGGGTACAGTTCCTGAAGGTGCTGACTCTCACTGGGGTACAGTTCCTGAAGGTGCCGACTCTCACTGGGGTACAGTTCCTGAAGGTGCTGACTCTCACTGGGGTACAGTTCCTGATGGTGCTGACTCTCACTGGGGTACAGTTCCTGAAGGTACACCTTTCAGCAGGGTCTAATTGCTCTCTCTCTTTCTCTCTTTCACTTTCTCTCTCTCTCTCTCACTCTTCATTTATTTCTCTCTGTTTCTCTGCTTCTTTCTGTCTCTCCCTCTCTTTCTCTGTCTATGCCCCGTTTTCTCTCTCTGTCAATATTGCTCTGTTTAAGAATGTGTATCTCTTTCTCACTGCCTCGCTCTCTGTATGTCTGTCTCTCTCTCTCTCTCTTGCCTGTGTCTCTCTTTCTTTATCTCTCTCTGTCGCTGTCTGAATCCCTCACTTTCTCTAAGCCACCCTACCTTTCCCAGGACCGTTGTTGCAATAATTACCAGCTGCCCACCACCCCCCCACCCCCGCTCCCACCACCCTTCTCCCCTTCCCCCACCCGAAGACTATGGAGCCTGCCCGCATTATGCAGTCATACAGCACAGAAGCCGGTCATTCGGCCCATCGTGCCTGTGCTGGCTCTTTCTCTAAGAGCTGTCCAATTAGTCCCGTTTCCCTGCTCTTTCCCCTTAGCCCTGTCATTTTTATCCCTTCTGGTATCTATCCAATTCACTATTTGAAAGTTGTTGCTGAATCTGCTTCCACCGCCCTTTCAGGCAGCGCGTTCCAGACCATCGTAGCAGGAGGAGGCCACTCAGCCCCCTCGAGCCTGTTCCGCCATCCAATGAGATCCTGGCTGATCTGTATCCTAACTCCATATACACGCCTTGGTTCCCTAATCCCTTAATATCCTTGGCTCGCAAAAAATCTATCAATCTCAGATCTAAAATGATTAATTGAGCTCGCATCTACTGCTTATTGTGGGAGAGAGTTCCACACTTCTACCAGCCTTTGCCTGACGAAGTGTTTCCTAACTTCTCTCCTGGATGGCCTGATTTTAAGGTTCTTGTTCTGGACTGACCCAACTCGCAGTGTAAAATATGTCTCCTCCTCTCCCCTCTGGTTCTTTTGCCAATTACCTTAAATCTGTGTCCTCTGGTTACCGACCCTCCTGCCAGTGGAAACAGTTCCCCCCCCCCCCATCGACTCTATTAAAAACCCCTCGTAATTTTGAACACCTCTGTTAAATCTCCCCTTAACCTTCTCTGCTCCACTTAAGGTGAAAAATCCCAGCTTCTCCGGTCTCTCCACAGAACTGAAGTCCCTCATCCCCTGGTGCCGTTCCAGCAAACCTCCTCTTCACCCTCTCCGAGGCCTTGACATCCTTCCTAAAGTGCGATGCCCAAGAATTGGACACAAGACTCCAGCTGAGGCCTAGTCAGTGATTTGTAAACATTACGCGTAACTTCCTTGCGTTTACATCGGAACAGGAGGAGGCCATTCAGCCCCTCGAGCCTGTTCCGCTGTTCAATGAGATCATGACTGATCTGTAACTTAACTTCATCCGCCCGCCTTGGTTCCGTAAGCCTTACTAACCTTCACCCAACAAATCTAGCAATCTCAGTTTTACATTTTTCAGTTGACCCCTCAGCCTTCACAACGTTTTGGGGGAGAGAGTTCCAGATTTCCACGACCCTTTGTGTGAAGAGGTGCTTCCTGACATCACTCCTGAACGGCCTGGCTCTAATTTTAAGGTTATGTCCTCTTGTTCTGGATTCCCCCACCAGAGGAAATAGTTTCTCTCTATTTACCCTATCAACTCCTTTAATCATCTTCAACACCTCAATCAGATCATCCCTTAATCTTCTATACTCGAGGGAACACATGCCCAGTCTATGCAACCAGTCCTCATAATTTAACCCTTTTAGCCCCTGTATCATTCTGGTGAATCTGCGTTGCACCATCTCCAAGGCCAATATATCCTTCCTGAGGTGCGGTGCCCAGAACTGAAGTTGTCCTGCAGATGTGGTCTGACCAGAGCTCTATTCGTAATAAGGTGGATGAATTAGCTGCGCAAATAGATGTAAATGGATATGATATAATTGGGATTACGGAGACATGGCTCCAGGGTGACCAAGGCTGGGAATTCAACATCCAGGGGTATTCAATATTCAGGAAGGATAGGCAAAAAGGAGAAGGAGGTGGGGTAGCATTGCTGGTTAAAGAGGAGATTATTGAAGGCTTTCAATAAGGTCCCGCATAAGAGATTAGCGTGCAAAGTTAAAGCACATGGGATTGGGGGTAAGGTACTGACTTGGATAGAAAACTGGTTGACAGACAGGAAGCAAAGAGTTGGAATAAACGGGTCTTTTTCCGAGGGGCAGGCAGTGACTAGTGGGGTACCGCAGGGATTGGTGTTAGGACCCCAGCTATTCACAATATATTTTAATGATCTAGACGAGGGAACTAGATGTAATATCTCCAAGTTTGCAGACGACACAAAGCTGGGTGAGCGTGTGTGCTGTGAGGAGGATGCAGAGAAACTCCAGTATGATTTGGACAGGTTGGGTGATTTGGCAGATGCAGTATAATGTGGATAAAAGCGAGGTTATCCACTTTGGTGGCAAAAACAGGAAGGCAGATTATGATCTGAACGGCAATAGATTGGGAAAAAGGGAAGTGCAACGAGACCTGGTGTCCTTGTGCACCAGTCGCTGAAGGTGCAGCAGCCGGTTAAGAAGGCAAATGATATGTTGGCCTTCATAGCGAGAGGATTCGAGTACAGGAGCAAGTATGTCTTGCTGCAGTTGTACATGGCTTTGGTGAGACCACACCTTGAGTATTGTGTGCAGTTTTGGTCACCTTATCTGAGGAAGGATGTTCTGGCCATGGAGGGAGTGCAGCGAAGATTCACCAGACTGATACCTGGGATGGCAGGAATGACATATGAAGAGAGATTGGGTCGATTGGGCTTGTATTCGCTAGAGTTTAGAAGAATGAGATGGGATCTCATTGAAACTTATAAAATTCTAACAGGACTAGACAGACTAGATGCAGGAAGGATGTTCCCGATGGCGGGGGAGTCCAGAACCAGGGGTCACAGTCTAAGGATAAGGGGTAAGCCATTTAGGACTGCGATGAGGAGGAATTTCTTCACCCAGAGAGCGGGGAACCTGTGGAATTCTCTACCACAGAAGACAGTGGAGTCCAATTCATTAAATATATTCAAGAAGGAGTTAGATATATTTCTTAAGGCTAAGGGGATCAAGGGATATGGGGAGAAAGCAGGGACAGGGTACTGAGTTTGGATGATCAGCCATGATCGTATTGAATGGCGGAGCAGGCTCGAGGGGTCGAATGGCCAACTCCTGCTCCTATCTTCTATGCTTCTATTGTGGAAATGGAAGAAGCAGTGTAAAACTGAAATAAAATGAAGGAGTCACCATGTGTAAGGGACAGTGGATAAATAATGCAGAGGTTCAGTAATGTTCTGAAACAGAGGGCTCATAGGTAACCTCGTCAGACACGTGTGAGGTCACTACAGACACCAGTTAACAAACAATGGGTCAATTCAAGAAAATGGATGAAGACAGACGTAAACTAACCAAGGAGATGGGACAGGTTGTAGAACAGGATAAACCAGGAGAAAAACCCCAGATAGAGAGCGAGAACCTGGGAGCAACACTCGACAGCAGGGACCTGGGAACAGACACCCTACGCAGAGGTAGGGACAGAGATTGATCGCCTCGGACCAAATCGGGTAATATCAATATAAGTTGTGAGTCTTATATTTTGAAATTGTACTTTAAACTACGAACGGTGTTTGTTAAGCATTTATTGAAGATAAATCTTTGTACGCGAAATCTGTTGCCTGTGTGTTTGTTCAGACCAAACTTACATTTGAACCCTAAAAGGAAAAGTTGCTAACCTATTTGTTCGATCTTTCGAACATCTAGCGAATTCGGACAACAATTGGCAACCCAGATGGGATTTTAGAACTTTGGTTTGGACAAAATATACCACAGTAAGGGGCTGAACAAGCGACAGACAATATCTGTTAGGGTCGGATAAGAAATATCTGTTAGAGTCGGATAAGGTTTTAAAGCAGTAACTATGGTGGAACGTGACGCGTCTAAAGGGGAGACCTCCCAGGATTGGGAAAAACAGTTTAACCAGTTAATGGTAGGAAAATATAAGGACTGGGCGGTGACGATCGCCGGTTCAAGTTTCAAAGGAGGTCAGACCTTCTTTGAGCACAATAATAAAAAGGGAAAAATGAAACGAAAAAATTTTAAATATTTTCTGATGGCAGCCTGTTACTCCGAACGAATGAGCGAGCGAGCATTAACACACAGTCAGGGTCAGACCCAAAACCAATTGCAGTCTGATTTAGAGCAGTGCAGATAGAGGCCATTTCGGCCCATCGAGCCTGCACCGACACATATCCCACCCTATCCCCACGTATTTAATCCCCCCTAACACTAAGGGTCAATTTATCATAGCCAAATCAACCTAACCTGCACATCTTTGGACTGTGGGAGGAAACTGGAGCACCCGGAGGAAACCCACGCAGACACGGGGAGAATGTGCAAACTCCACACAGTCGGTCACCCGGGTCCCTGGCGCTGTGAGGCAACAGTGCTAACCACTATGCCACCGTGTTGCCACCGTGTTGAATGGGAATGGGAGAGACGGGGACAAAATGAGTGGGAATGGGAGTGACTGGGACAAAATGAGTGGGAATGGGAGAGACTGGGACAATAGGAATGGGAGAGACTGGAACAATATTAATGGGAGAGAGTGGGAATGGGATTGAGTGGGAGAAAATGAGTGGGAATGGGAGAGAGTGGGGAAGATTGCAATGGAAAATGAATGGGTGTGAAATGTTAGTGATCAGGGTGGAACGGAAATGAGAGAGAGTTAAATTGTAAGGGAGCGTGTGCACGCTGTGATCTGAACTGATGTCTTATTGACGGTTCTGCTGGGTGAACTGACCCTGTTCCTGCAGCTTGAATTTTTTGAATCAGAACCTGACGGGAAAAGGAAACTGAAACTTAAGGTGTGGAAATAATCGAAAGTGGGCTGAACCAGCCCCAGGCGCGGAGCCACCCGAGCTCACATCGCCCATCAGTGCAGTGCAGGGAGGCTGAGGAGTGAGAAGGCAGCGAGTGGCCAGAGGATTCACCGAGCCACCAACCCCGGAACCGCGACTCGATAACGGTGAGAGGGGAAACCGGGAGGGTCGCAGGTCCCATCTCCCCCCACCCGGTGTGGTACTGAGCCCCACTCGGAGCAGGAGGATCCCAGATCCCCCGTCCCACCCGGTGTGGCACTGAGCCCCACTCGGAGCAGGGGGATCCCAGATCCCCCGTCCCACCCGGTGTGGTACTGAGCCCCACTCGGAGCAGGAGGATCCCAGATCCCCCGTCCCACCCGGTGTGGTACTGAGCCCCACTCGGAGCAGGAGGATCCCAGATCCCCCGTCCCAGCCGGACTTCTTGCTCCCAATCGCTGTCCAGTGACTCCCCACCGGCAGACAGGATCGGCGGTGATGCCTGCTATAGTCAAATACCCCGCGGGAAAGGGGAGCGGAAATCATAGAATCTTAGAGCACGGAAGGAGGCCATTCGGCCCGTAGTGCCTGTGCCGGCTCTCTGAACGAGCTGTTCAATTTAGTCCCACACCCCAGCTTTTTCCCCTGCAAGTTAGTCCTCTTCAAGTACATGTACAATTGCCTTTTGAAATTTCCCATAGAATCTGCTTCCTCCACCCTTTCAGGTAGTGCATTCCAGATCTTAACAACCCACTGTGTGGAAAAAAACTTCTCATTTCCCCTCTAATTTGCCAATCACCTTAAATCTGTGTCCTCTGGTTACCGACCCTCCTGCCAGTGGAAACAGTTTCTCCTTATTTACTCTTATCAAAACCTCCTCATAATTTTGAACACCTCTACTAAATCTCCTCTTAACCTTCTCTGCTGGAAGGAGAACAACCCCAGCTTCTCCAGTCAACGTGAGTGCGGGCTGTCGAATAAGTGTCCCTGCCACCCTGACCCCAGCCCCAGAGAGCTTCTTTGGCGGGTGGAGGCAGAGAGAGAGAGAGTGTGAGTGTGAGAGAGAGAGAGAATGAAAGAGACACATAGACAGAAAGAGAGAGAGGGAGAGAGACAGGGAGAGTCAGGGGAAAGAGAGACACACAGGCAGACAGAGTGAGACAGAAACACAGACAGAGAGGGAGAGAGGCAAACACATAGATGGGAGAGAGAGAGATATGCACAGACAGACTGAGAGCGAGAGAGAGAGAGAGACAGAGAGAAAAAGGCAAAGAACAGGCAAGAGTCCTGTCATCGTGATCCACGTTTGAACCTGTGCCTCTCTTTCCCGCAGTGTTACCCGGACCTCACCCTACACGGCCGAGAACCGCCAGCGAGCGTCATGTTTAACTCAGACGGTAAGTGGTACTTAGGGCGTCGCTGTCTTTCGGTCAGGATGCTTCCCTGCGTGTGAGGGACGCTCAGTCAGACCGGGAGCTGCTCTGAGAGGCTAGAATCCTATTTCCCTCACTTTCAGATGTCTGCTTCTGAACCCTTTTGCTCTCTGCTCCCCTCCTGTTCTCTCTCTGCCTCTCTCTCTCTCTGTCTGTCTGTCTGTCTGTGTGCTTCTCTCTCTCTCCCTCTCGCTCTTTCTCTGCCTCTGTCTGTGTCTCTCTCTCCCCGTCTATGTGTCTCTCTCTCCCCGTCTATGTGTCTGTTTCTCTCTCTCTCTCTCAGCCTCTGTCTTTGTCTCTCTCTTTCTCTCTGTCTGTCTTTCTCTCTGACTCTCCCCCCTGTCTGTCTCTGTCTCTCTCTCTCTCTCCCAGCTTCCCCTTGCTGCGCTCTCTCTGTCTCCAACTCTCTCTCAGCTGTGTCTCAGTGGGTAGCACTCTCGCCTCTGAGTCAGAATAGAATCATAGAATGGTTACAGCACAGAAGGAGGCCATTCGGCCCGTCGAGCCCGTGCCAGCTCTCTGCAAGAGCACTTCAGCTAGTCCCACTCCCCCGCCCTTTCCCCATAGCCCTGCAAATTTCTTTCCTTCAGGTACTTATCCAATTCCCTTTTGAAAGCCGTGATTGAATCTGCCTCCACCACCCTTTCAGGCAGTGCATTCCAGATCCTAACCACTCGCTGAGTAAAAAAGTTTTTCCTCATGTCGCCTTTGGTTCTTCTGCCAATCACCTTAAATCTGTGTCCTCTGGTTCTCGACCCTTCCGCCAATGGGAACAGTTTCTCTCTATCTACTCTGTCCAGAACCCTCATGATTTTGAACACCTCTATCAAATCTCCTCTCAACCTTCTCTGCTCCAAGGAGAACAACCACAGCTTCTCCAGTCTATCCACATAACTGAAGTCCCTCATCCCTGGAATCATTCTCGTAAATCTTTTCTGCACCCTCTCTAAGGCCTTCACATCTTACCTAAAGTGCGGTGCCCAGAATTGGACACAATACTCCAGTTGAGGCCGAACCAGTGTTTTATAAAGGTTCATCATAATTTCCTTGCTTTTGTACTCTATGCCTCTACTTATGAAGCCCAGGATCCTGTATGTTTTTTTAACCGCTTTCTCAACCTGCCCTGCCACCTTCAACGATTTGTGCACATTTACCCCCAGGTCTCTCTGTTATTGCACCCCCTTTAGGATTGTACCCTTTAGTTTATATTGCCTCTCCTCGTTCGTCCTACCAAAATGTATCACTTCACACTTTTCTATGTTAAACTTCATCTGGAATGTGTCCGCCCATTCCACCAGCCTGTCTATGTTCTCTTGAAGTCAATCACTATCCTCCTCACTGTTCACTATACTTCCAAGTTTTGTGTCATCTGCAAATTTTGAAATTGTGCCCTGTACACCCAAGTCCAAGTCATTAATATATATCAAGAAAAGCAGTGGTCCTAGTACCGACCCCTGGGGAACACCACTGTGTACCTTCCTCCGGTCTGATAAACAACCGTTCACCACTACTCTCCGTTTCCTGTCACTTAGCTAATTTCATATCCATGCTGCCACTGTCCCTTTTATTCCATGGGCTTCAACTTTGCTGACAAGCCTATTATGTGGCACTTTGTCAAACGCATTCTGGAAATCCATGTACACGACGTTAACCACATTACCCTCATCAACCCTCTCTGTTACCTCATCAAAAAACTCAATTAAGTTGGTTAAACACGATTTGCCTTTAACAAATCCGTGCTGGATTTTCTTAATTAATCCACACTTGTCCAAGTGACTGTTAATTTTGTTCCTGATTATTGTTTCTAAAAGCTTCCCCACTACCGAGGTTAAACTGACTGGCCTGTAGTTGCTGGGTTTATCTTTACACCCTTTTTTGAACAAGGGTGTAACATTTGCAATTCTCCGGTCCTCTGGCACCACCACCGTTTCTAAGGAGGATTGGAAGATTATGGCCAGTACCTCCACGATTTCTTCCTTCACTTCCCTCAGCGTAATAGGATGCATCCCACCTGGTCCTGGTGACTTATCTACTTTAAGTACAGCCAGCCTTTCTAGTACCTCCTCTTTATCAATTTTTATCCCATCCAGTATCTCCTCTACCTCCTCTTTCACTATGACTTTGGCAGCATCTTCTTCCTTGGTGAAGACAGATGCAAAATACTCATTTAGCACCTCAGCTATGACCTCTGTCTCCATGTGTAGGTCTCCTTTTTGGTCCCTAATCGGCCCCAGCCTTCCTCTTACTACCTGTTTATTATTTATATACCTATAGAAGACTTTTTGATTCCCTTTTATGTTAGCTGACAATCTATCCTCATACTCTCTCTTTGCCCCTTATTTCCTTTTTCACTTCCGCTCTGATCTTTCTATATTCAGCCTGGTTCTCACTTGTATTGTCAACCTGACATCCGTTTTCTGCTTCATCTTACTCTATCTCTTTCGTCATCCAGGGAGCTCTGACTTTAGTTGCCCTACCTTTCCCCCTCGTGGGAATGTACCTCGACTGTACCCGAACCATCTCCTCTTTAAAGGCAGCCCATTGTTCGACTACAGTTTTGCCTGCCAGTCTTTGATTCCAATTTACCCGGGCCAGATCCATTCTCAACCCACTGAAATTGGCCTTCCTCCAATTAAGTATTTTTACTCTGGATTGCTCCCTGTCCTTTTCCATAGCTAATCTAAACCTCATGATACTATGATCACTGTTCCCTAAATGTTCCCCTACTGACACTTGCTCCACTTTTCTAGATTTGCCGATGACACCAAACTTGGGGGTGTGGCAAACAGTGAGGATGATACCAAATCGACTGCAACAGGACATAGAAAGGGTAGCAGAATGGGCAGACAAGGGGCAGATGGAGTTTAATACAGAGAAGTGTGAGGTGATGCATTTTGGCAGAAGGAACAGGGAGAGGCAATATACACTTAATGGCACAGTTTTAAAGAGTGTGCAGCGACAGAGGGACCTGGGGGTTAATGTGCATAGGTCCCTGAAGGTGGCAGGACATATTGAGAGAGTGGTTAGCAAAGCATATGGGATCTTGGGTTTCATAAACAGAGGTATTGAGTACAAAAGCAGAGAAGATATGCTGAACCTTTATAAAACGCTGGTTAGGCCACAACTGGAGCATTGCGTCCAGTTCTGGTCACCACACTTTAGGAAGGATGTGAAGGCCCTTGAGAGGGTGCAGAGGAGATTTACCAGAATCTCTCTCTGTCTTTTCTCTCCATCTCTCTCTGTGTCTCCCTCTCTCTGTCTCTTTGTCTCTGTCTCTCTCTTTCTTTCTGTCTCTCTCCCCTGTCTGTCTCTCTCTATCTCTCTCTCTCCCAGCTTTCCCTTCGTGCTGCCTCTCTCTCTCTTTCTCCCTCTCTCTCTCGCTCTCTCTGACTCTCCCTGCCTCTGTCTCCCTCCCTCCCTCTCACATTCGACAAATTTAAAGTTAATCTCCATTTTCCCTTGAACAGAATTCCTGGGCCCGGCTGAGAAAATGCCGTTGCTTTTCCAGGCAGCTCACCTTCATGTGCTGAAGACCACATATTGCCCAGACGACTTTACTTCCATTGTGAAGAACAGTCAGGTTCTGATGACCTCCTCATGCTCCATGCTATGGCAGGTATGTTTCCAGCGAGGGGGCCGGGGCACTGCATCTTTGAGTCTCGTAACTTTGAAAAAAATATCTCACGGGATGTGGGCGTCGCTGGCAAGGCCAGCATTTATTGCCCGTCCACTAATTGCCCTGAGAAAATGGTGATGAGCCGCCTTCTTGATCCGCTGCAGTCCGTGTAGTGAAGGTGCTCCCACAGTGCTGCTATGTAGGGAGTTAAGAACATAAGAAATAGGAGCAGGAGTGGGCCTTATGGCCCCTCAAGCCTGCAACGCCATTCAATAAGATCATGGCTGATCATCGACCTCAACTCCACTGTCCCGCCCGATCTCCATATACCTTGATTCCCCGTGAGTCAAAAAATCTGTCTATCTCAGCCTTGAAGAGACTCAGCGAGTTGCAGTATTTTAGTCCCAGCGACGATGAAGGAACGGCGATATATTTCCAAGTCAGGATGGTGTGTGACTTGGAGGGGAACTTGGAGGTGGGGTTGTTCCCCTGCGCCTGCTGCCCTTGTCCTTCGAGGTGGAAGCGGTCGCGGGTTTGGGAGGTGCTGCTGAAGAAGCCTTGGCGAGTTGCTGCAGTGCATCTTGTAGATGGTACACACTGCAGCCACGGTACGCCGGTGGTGGAGGGAGTGAATGTTTAAGGTGGTGGATGGGGTGCCAATCAAGCGGGCTGCTTTGTCCTGGATGGTGTCGAGCTTCTTGAGTGTTGTTGGAGCTGCACTCATCCAGGCAAGTGGAGAGTATTCCATCACACTCCTGACTTGTACCTTGTAGATGGTAGAAAGGCTTTGGGGAGTGAGGAGGTGAGACACTCGCCACAGAATACCCAGCCTCTGACCTGCTCTTGTAGCCACAGTATTTATGTGGCTGGTCCAGTTAAGTTTCTGGTCAATGGTGACCCCCAGGATGTTGATGGTGGGGGATTCGGCGATGGTAATGCCGTTGAATGTTATGGGGCAGTGGTTAGACTCTCGCTTGTTGGAGATGGTCATTGCCTGGCACTTGTGTGGCGCAAATGCTACCTGCCACTTATCAGCCCAAGCCTGAATATTTAGTTGCATGCGGACATGGACTGCTTCATTATCTGAGGAGTTGCGAATGGCGCTGAACACTGTGCAGTCATCAGCGAACATCCCCACTTCTGACCTTATGTTGGAGGGAAGGTCATTGATGAAGCAGCTGAAGATGGTTGGGCCTGGGCCTTCTCCTGCTCCCATTTCTTATGTTCTTATGATCTCGCGTGGAGTGAATCGAATTGGCTGAAGATTGGCGACAGCGATGGTGGGGACCTCAGGAGGAGGTTGTTCACAGATTCTAACTGTTATCTCTCATAAAAGATACACAGGACCTATGAGAACATGGCTTCAATGTTCAGCTCGCTACTAGATGCCATCAGTAGCAAACAGGCAGCGATCTCAAGCGCCATAGCCAAGGAGATATCAGAGTGGATCGAGCAGCTGGTGAAGGAAGTGGATAAGATAAAGGAGAGGTAAATGCGGCAGCACGGAATGACCAGGGCTGTCCGATTGGGGTCTCCCATCACCGGGACTGTCCGATTGGAGTGTCCCATCGCCGGGTCTGTCCGATTGGGGTCTCCCATCGCCGGGACTGCTCGATTGGGGTCTCCCATCGCCGGGACTGTCCGATTGGTGTGTCCCATCACCGGGTCTGTCCGATTGGGGTCTCCCATCGCCGGGACTGTCCGATTGGGGTCTCCCATCGCCGGGACTGTCCGATTGGTGTGTCCCATCACCGGGTCTGTCCGATTGGGGTCTCCCATCACCGGGTCTGTCCGATTGGGGTCTCCCATCGCCGGGACTGTCCGATTGGGGTCTCCCATCACCGGGTCTGTCCGATTGGGCTCTCCCATCGCCGGGACTGTCCGATTGGGGTCTCCCATCGCCGGGACTGTCCGATTGGGATCTCCCATCGCCGGGACTGTCCGATTGGTGTCTCCCATCGCCGGGACTGTCCGATTGGGGTCTCCCATCGCCGGGACTGTCCGATTGGGGTCTCCCATCACCGGGTCTGTCCGATTGGTGTGTCCCATCGCCGGGTCTGTCCGATTGTGGTCTCCCATCGCCGGGACTGTCCGATTGTGGTCTCCCATCGCCGGGACTGTCCGATTGTGGTCTCCCATCGCCGGGACTGTCCGATTGTGGTCTCCCATCGCCGGGACTGTCCGATTGTGGTCTCCCATCGCCGGGACTGTCCGATTGGGGTCTCCCATCACCGGGACTGTCCGATTGGAGTCTCCCATCGCCGGGACTGTCCGATTGGGGTCTCCCATCGCCGGGTCTGTCCGATTGGGGTCTCCCATCGCCGGGTCTGTCCGATTGGAGTGTCCCATCGCCGGGACTGTCCGATTGGGGTCTCCCATCGCCGGGACTGTCCGATTGGGGTCTCCCATCGCCGGGACTGTCCGATTGGAGTGTCCCATCGCCGGGACTGTCCGATTGGTGTCTCCCATCGCCGGGACTGTCCGATTGGGGTGTCCCATCACCGGGACTGTCCGATTGGTGTCTCCCATCGCCGGGACTGTCCGATTGGGGTGTCCCATCACCGGGACTGTCCGATTGGGGTGTCCCATCACCGGGACTGTCCGATTGGGGTCTCCCATCGCCGGGACTGTCCGATTGGGGTCTCCCATCACCGGGTCTGTCCGATTGGGGTCTCCCATCACGGGGTTTACTTACTGTATGCGATGTGTGTGCGTATAGAAGTCTTTCTCTGATTTCTCTCTCACTTTTTAGATGGTCGAAATTTGATGTGAAGTTTCATGCTGAGTGGAGAAAAGCAAAGGAACGTAAAGATAATGGTATGTTAGAGAATGTTTTGAAGTTTTGTTTCTCAGGGTCTGACTGTTACTCTCTATGTCTCTGTGTGTGTCCCTCTCGCTCTGTCTCTCCTTCTCTCTCTCTCTCTCTCTCTCTCTCTCCATCTGTGTGCCATTCTTTCTACATGTCTGACTCTGTCGCTGTCTGCCCTGCATAAACCTGGGGTCATCCAAAACTCGGCTGCCCCGTGTCCTAACTCACACCAAGTCCCGTTCACCCATCACCCCTGTGCTCGCTGACCTACATTGGCTCCCGGTTAAGCGACGCCTCGAATTTAAAATTCTCATCCAATTCTTCAAATCCTGCCATACCCCTGTAACCTCCTCCAGCCCTACACGCTCCGAGATATCTGCGCACCACCAATTCTGCCCTCTTGAGCATCCCTGATTATAATCGCTCCAGCATTGGTGGCCGTGCCTTCTGTTGCCTAGGCCCTAAACTCTGGAATTCCCTCCCTAAACCTCTCTATCTCTCTTTCCTCCTTTAAGACGCTCCTTAAAACCTACCTCTTTGACCAAGCTTGTGGTCACCTGCCCCAATTTCTCCTGATGTGGCTCGGTGTCAAATTTTGTTTGATAATCGCTCCTGTGAAGTTTTACTACGTTAAAGGCGCTCTATAAATACAAGTTGTTGTTGTTGATAATCAAGGTAAGGGGGTAGCAGAATTCCACACACTAGTCCCAACTGTGGCCTGGCCAGTATCTTATACACATTCACTGTCACCACCTTGATATTAAATTCGTTCACCCCCGGGCACCTCCGCTCTCGGACACATTCACTGTCACCACCTTGATATTAAATTCGTTCACCCCCGGGCACCTCCGCTCTCGGATACATTCACTGTCACCACCTTGATTTTAAATTCGTTCTCCCCCGGGCACCTCCACTCTCGGACACATTCACTGTCACCACCTTGATATTAAATTCGTTCACCCCCGGGCACCTCCGCTCTCGGATACATTCACTGTCACCACCTTGATTTTAAATTCGTTCCCCCCCGGGCACCTCCACTCTCGGACACATTCACTGTCACCACCTTGATTTTAAATTCGTTCACCCCCGGGCACCTCCACTCTCGGACAAATCCTGCCAGTTCGGGTATAATCCAGTGTTCTTTTCACTCCAAAATGGCTCACGTCACATTTTTAAAAAATTAGTTCCTGGGATGTGGGCGTCGCTGGCAAGGCCAGCATTTATTGCCCATCCCGAATTGCCCCTTGAGAGGGTGGTGGCGAGCCCCCATTTCAGAGGGCAGTTAAGGGTCAGCCACATTGCTGTGGGTCTGGAGTCACGTATAGGCCAGACCAGGTAAGGACAGCAGATTTCCTTCCCTAAAGGACATTAGTGAACCAGATGGGTTATTTTTTTATGACAATCTGGTAGTTTCATTACTGACACTAGCTTTTTTATTCCAGATTTATTTAATTAACTGAATTTAAATTCCCCGGCTGCCAATGGTGGGATTTGAACTCACGTCTCTGCGGATCATTAGTCCAGGCCTCTAGGATTACTAGTCCAGTAACATAACCACTATGCTACCTTCCATTCAACTGTGTCTACCACTTCCTAGCTACCTTTAAAAAAAAAAATTTATTCATTCACGGGATGTGGGCGTCGCTGGCAAGGCCAGCATTTATTGCCCATTCCTCGTTGCCCTCGAGAAGGTGGTGGTGAACCGCCTTCTTGAACTGCTGCAGTCCGTGAGGTGAAGGATTGTACTTTTGTAGCGGTTTGATACAAACGGAATGGCCATTTCAGTGGGGCAGTTAACCAAGCAAGCAATCCGGTCACTACAGGCCTTATCAATCTGTCATGTGGGATACAATGGGTGAGCACTTGAACAAATCTGAGCTGATCAGAGAGAGTCAACATGGCTTTGTTAAGGGGCAGTCATGTCTGCCTGATCTCGGTCACTAATCAGGTAGATCAGGGAGTGTCTATGGGTGTTATCTATATGGACTTCCAGAAGGTATTCGATAAGGTACTGCACAAGAGTTTATTAGCAAACATAGAAGATAGGTGCAGGAGTAGGCCACTCGGCCCCTCGAGCCTGCTCCGCCATTTAATCAGATCATGGCTGATCATCCAAATTCAGTACCCTGTCCCTGCTTTCTCCCCATATCCCTTGATCCCTTTAGCCTTAAGAAATATATCCAACTCCTTCTTGAATCTATTTAATGAATTGGCCTCAACTGCCTTCTGTGGTAGAGAATTCCACAGGTTCCCCACCCTCTGGGTGAAGAAATTCCTCCTCATCTCGGTCCTAAATGGCTTACCCATTATCCTTAGACTGTGACCTCTGGTTCTGGACTCCCCCGCCATCGGGAACATCCTTCCTGCATCTAGTCTGTCTAGTCCTGTTAGAATTTTATAAGTTTCAGTGAGATCCCCTCTCATTCTTCTAAACTCCAGTGAATACAAGCCCAATCGTCCCAATCTCTCTTCATACGTCATTCCTGCCATCCATTCCTGCCAAACATGAGAGAGAGCACGGAATTGGAGGTAGAGTTGGAAATTGGTTGGGAGACGGAGAGTGGGGAATAAAGGGTACGTACTTCCGATTGGCAGGTGATTGTAGGGGGTTTTCTCCGATACTGGTCCCCCGTTACCCACAGTTCTTGGACGTCAGGATTTATAAGAATCAAATACATACGGCACAGAGTTTTGGCTTAACCTTTGATTCGTTCGTTTATTGAACACATACACACAATCACCTCCCCAGTATAATCCCTACGATTTATATCAGACTAACAGCCCCAAAATACAAACCCCTACGCAAGGGTCATTTGCATCGACACAATATGACACAGTTCAACCCGTCCGTGATTTGACTGTTACATTTAAAGTTACCCAGACTCAATCACAAAACCCTTATTGTGATCTGAGGGAAACTTACTCAGACTCAATCACAAAAGCCCCCTCTATGACTTGACTGAAACCTACAATCACCACTCCCGATCGGCTGTCTCCTGGAGTTGATTGTAGACCCGAATCCTTCTGCTCGCGGTTCTTGCGTTAGATTCCGATGCTGTCTCTCTTCGAAGTGGCTTTTTTTCCTTTATACCCAAAACCAACTTGCAATATCTTGAAACACATTTCCTGTCCCCTCTTGTGCACACGATGGCCGTATCAAAATGTGTGAATGTCTCCAGCAGAGAACTCTTGATGGCTAATTGGCCCTCGTATTGTCCATTGATTACTTGGGATCCGACTGTCTGTATTGAGGTCCTTTCCGACAATGCAACCTTCCCAAAGTGACTGCATATGCTAATTGTTGGTTTCTGTTAGCATTCGTATTCAAATGGTTCAGGGCCCGGCCCATTGCCTAGGCCTGCACTGATACCAGCTTTTCTAGAGCCATGGTCCAAGGTAAGCTTCTTTAACAATGTAACCCCTTAAGGTAAATGAATACGCGAATGTTCTTGTATCTTCCCTAGACAGAAAACCTAAGTATAGCCTAGAAATTAGAGGGTTAAATTATGGGGAAAAGCTTGCATGAACTAGGTTTGTAGTCCCTCAAGTATAGAAGATTGAGGGATGAGCTAATCGAGATGTTTAAAATGCTAAAAGGATCGGTAGGGTAGATACGGATCAACAATGGATACAGGCAACATTCGCGCCACACAAGTGCCAGGCAATGACTATCTCCAACAAGCGAGAGTCTAACCACCGCCCCTTGACATTCAACGGCATTACCATTGCCGAATCCCCCACCTTCAACATCCTGGGGATCAACATTGACCAGAAACTTAACTGTACCAGCCACATAAATACTGTGGCAACAAGAGCAGGTCAGAGGCTGGGTATTCTGCGGCGCGTGTCTCACCTCCTGACTCACCAAAGCCTTTCTACCATCTACAAGGCACAAGTCAGGAGTGTGATGGAATACTCTCCACTTGCCTGGATGAGTGCAGCTCCAACAACACTCAAGAAGCTCGACACCATCCAGGACAAAGCAGCCCGCTTGATTGGCACCCCATCCACCACCTTAAACATTCACTCCCTCCACCGCCGGCGTACCGTGGCTGCAGTGTGTACCATCTACAAGATGCACTGCAGCAACTCGCCAAGGCTTCTTCGGCAGCACCTCCCAAACCCGCAACCTCTTCCACCTAGAAGGACAAGGGCAGCAGGTGCATGGGAACACCATCACCTCCAAGTTCCCCTCCAAGTCACACACCATCCTGACTTGGAAGTATATCCTTCATCGTCGCTGGGTCAAAATCCTGGAACTCCCTCCCTAACAGCACTGTGGGAGCACTTTCACCACACGGACTGCAGCGGTTCAAGAAGGCGGCTCACCACCACCTTCTCAAGGGCAATTAGGGATGGACAATAAATGCTGGCCTTGCCAGCGACGCCCACATCCCATAAACGAATAGAAAAAAAAACTATTTCCTCTGGGGGGGGGGCGGGGGGGGAGTCCAGAACAAGCGGGACATAATCCATAAAATTAGAGCTAGGCCGTACAGGGGTGATGTGAGAAAGCTCTTCTTCACTCAAAGGGTTCGTGGGAATCAGGAACTCTCTCCCCACAAAAGGCTGTGGAAGAGGGGGATCATTTGAAACTTTCAGGATCGAGGTGGACAGATATTTTGTTGGGTAAGGCTACAGAATCATAGAACAGTACAGCACAGGAGGAGGCCATTCGGCCCATCGAGTCTGCGACGGCTCTTTCCAAGAGCAATCCAGTGTTAGTCCCACTCCTCCGCTCTTTCCCCCATATCACTGCAATGGTTTCGCCTTCAGGTATTTATCCAATTCCCTTTTGAAGGCTGCGATTGAATCTGTACCCACTGCCCTATCAGGCAGTGCGTTTCCAAATCCTGACCACAGGCTATCAAGGGATGTGGGCCAAAGGTGGGGAAATGGAGTCGAGGTACAGATCAGCCGCAATCTAATTGAATGGCGGAGCAAGTCCGAGGGGCCGAATGGCCTCCTTCTGTTCCTAATGTTTTCGGGAGGAAGGTTATTAGAAGGTTGGAGTGCTTTAACACAAGTGGCTATTGATTATAGTATTGTGCCTTGTACCTGACACTACTCTCCTCCCTCTCCTTGCATTAGCCGTGGCTCACGAACAAAGTCTAGACGTGGACCTTATGTTCGAAGAATGCATGGATGCAAACCCTGATCTCCTCACCAATCTGAGAATGATTTCCCAGTGTCTGGGCCAGGCTGGGGTAGTGCTCCAGGAAATCATTCACTTCCTGGACAAAGTTGGATCCGAACTTCAGGAGCGAAAGCAAGAATGGAGAAAGATCCTGATCCTCTTGAACAGCCAGGACCCCAGCTCAGGGAAAAACGTCAAGATGGCTGAGGAGGTAGGAACTTTGACTGCTTATATCGGACGTGGAGTTAGGGAGCTGCACCATAGGGAACGGACAAGATGTTTCCTCTCTCTCCGATGGGAGAGAGCAGTGGGTCAGAGACTGACCTCTCAAACCTCTGGGACGGTGGGTGGTCAAGACAGAGGGGATGAAGGTCTCCTGTCTCTGGAAAGGGCCAATGGGTCAGATACTGACCTCTGAACCCTTTGGGGCCTGGGATCATATCCATAATTAGCACCTTGCAGACGTGACTACAAGGTACAAGTAAGGAGTGTGATGGAATACTCTCCACTTGCCTGGATGAGTGCAGCTCCAACAACACTCAAGAAGCTCGACACCATCCAGGACAAAGCAGCCCGCTTGATTGGCACCCCATCCCCCACCTTAAACATTCACTCCCTCCACCGCCGGCGTACCATGGCTGCAGTGTGTACCATCTACAAGATGCACTGCAGCAACTCGTCATGGCTTCTTCGGCAGCACCTCCCAAACCCGCGAACTCTTCCACCTAGAAGGACAAGGGCAGCAGGCGCATGGGAACACCACCACCTCCAAGTTCCCCTCCAAGTCACACACCATCCTGACTTCGAAGTATATCGCCGTTCCTTCATTGTCGCTGGGTCAAATTCCTGGAACTCCCTCCCTAACAGCACTGTGGGAGTACCTTCACCACACGGGCTGCAGCGGTTCAAGAAGGCGGCTCACCACCACCTTCTCAAGGGCAATTAGGGATGGGCATTAAATGCTGGCCTTGCCAGCGACGCCCACATCCCATGAATGAATTTTAATAAATGTCCTCAGTGATGTTGTACATCAGGTCTGACCTCTTCCCTGATCGAGATTCCAAGATGTTGCTCCCTTGCTGGTGGGATAGCCCAAGTGTAATTCCCTCTCTCTGATGGGATTGCTCATGTGTAGCTCCCTCTCTGATGGGATTGTCCAGGTGTATCTCCCTCTCTGATGGGATTGTCCAGATGAAACTCCCTCTCTGATGGGATTGTCCAGGTGTTATTCCCTCTCTGCTGGGATTGTCCAGGTGTAACTCCCACTCTGATGGGATTGTCCAGGTGTATCTCCCTCTCTGATGGGATTGTCCAGGTTAACTCCACCTCTGATGGGATTGTCCAGATGAAACTCCCTCTCATGGGATTGTCCAGGTGTAACTCCCACTCTGATGGGATTGTCCAGGTGTATCTCCCTCTCTGATGGGATTGTCCAGGTTAACTCCACCTCTGATGGGATTGTCCAGATGAAACTCCCTCTCTGATGGGATTGTCCAGGTGTAACTCCCACTCTGATGGGATTGTCCAGGTGTATCTCCCTCTCTGATGGGATTGTCCAGGTGTTACTCCCGCTCTGATGGGATTATCCTGGTTAACTTGCTCTCTGATGGGATTGTCCAGATGAAACTCGATCTCTGATGGGATTATACAGGTGTAACTCCCTCTCTGATGGGATTCTCCAGGTGTTACTCCCTCTCTGATGGGATTGTCCAGGTGTTACTCCCTCTCTGATGGGATTGTCCAGGCATTACTCGCCCTCTGATGGGATTGTCCAGATGTAACTCCCTCTCTCTAATGAGATTCTCCAGGTGTAACTCCCTCTCTGATGGGATTCTCCAGGCATTACTCACCCTCTGATGGAATTGCCCAGGTGTAACTCCCTCTTTGATGCGATTTTCCGGATGTTACACCCTCTCTGATGAGAATGTCCAAGTGTAACTCCCCCTCTGATGTGATTGTCCAGGTGTTACTCCCCCTCTGATGGGATTGTCCATATATTACTCCCCCTCTGATGGGATTATCCAGGTAAACTCACTCTCTGATGGGATTGTCCAGGTGTTACTTCCTCTCTGATGGGATTGTCCAGAGGTAGCTCCCTCTCTCCAATGAGATTCTCCAGGTGTAACTCCCTCTCTGATGGGATTCTCCAGGCGTTACTCGCCCTCTGATGGAATTGTCCAGGTGTTACTCCCTCTCTGATGGGATTCTCCAGGTGTAACTCCCCCTCTGATGGGATTCTCCAGGTGTAACTCCCCCTCTGATGGGATTCTCCAGGTGTAACTCCCCCTCTGATGGGATTGTCCTGGTGTTACTCCCTCTCTGATGGGATTCTCCAGGTGTAACTCCCTCTCTGATGGGATTCTCCAGGTGTAACTCCCTCTCTGATGGGATTGTCCAGGTGTAAATCCCTCTTTGATGTGATTTTCCAGGTGTTACACCCTCTCTGATGGGAATTTCCAGGTGTTACTCCCTCTCTGAGGGGACTGTCCAGGTGTATCTCCCTCTCTGATGGGATTGTCCTGATGTTACTACCCCTCTGATGGGATTCTGCAGGTGTTACTCCCTCTCTGATGGGATTCTGCAGGTGTAACTCCCTCTCTGATGGGATTCTGCAGGTGTAACTCCCTCTCTGATGTGATTGTCCAGGTGTAACTCCCCCTCTGATGGGATTCTCCAGGTGTTACTCCCCCTCTGATGGGATTCTCCAGGTGTTACTCCCCTCTGATGGGATTCTGCAGGTGTAACTCGCCCTCTGATGTGATTGTCCAGGTGTTACTCCCCCTCTGATGTGATTGTCCAGGTGTTACTCCCCTCTGATGGGATTCTCCAGGTGTTACTCCCCCTCTGATGGGATTCTCCAGGTGTTACTCCCCTCTGATGGGATTCTCCAGGTGTTACTCCCCCTCTGATGTGATTGTCCAGGTGTTACTCCCCCTCTGATGGGATTCTCCAGGTGTTACTCCCCCTCTGATGGGGTTCTCCAGGTGTTACTCCCCCTCTGATGGGATTCTCCAGGTGTTACTCCCCTCTGATGGGGTTCTCCAGGTGTTACTCCCCCTCTGATGGGATTCTCCAGGTGTTACTCCCCCTCTGATGTGATTGTCCAGATGTTACTCCTCCTCTGATGGGATTCTCCAGGTGTTATACCCCCTCTGATGGGATTCTCCAGGTGTAACTCCCTCTCTGATGGGATTCTCCAGGTGTAACTCCCTCTCTGATGGGATTCTCCAGGTGTAACTCCCCCTCTGATGGAATTCTCCAGGTGTTCTCCTCTGATGGGATTCTCCAGGTGTAACTCCCCCTCTGATGGGATTGTCCTGGTGTTACTCCCCCTCTGATGGGATTGTCCTGGTGTTACTCCCCCTCTGATGGAATTCTCCAGGTGTTCTCCTCTGATGGGATTCTCCAGGTGTAACTTCCCCTCTGATGGGATTGTCCTGGTGTTACTCCCCCTCTGATGGGATTCTCCAGGTGTAACTCCCTCTCTGATGGGATTCTCCAGTTCTAACTCCCTCTCTGGTGGGATTGTCTTGGTGTTACCCCAACTCATACTGATGTTCCCACGCTGGGGCTTCCCTGTGTAATGGGGAGGGGGGGGAGGGGGTGGGGGTGAGAAGCCCTGCTGTTGTCTCTGCTCACATTTGCTCTGTTTCCGACAGAATTGGAAACGCTTTTCCTCAGGATGTAAAGAGGTGAAGACGCAGCTAGAAGAGAAACAAATCAATCAGCTCTACAACAAGGCCCTGTATGGGGATCCCAGAGATCTGACCAAGGAGCAATGGGCCTCCCAGGAGGCAGCCTGCTTAGCGCGTGTCAACGACATCGAAAAGCTGACTTCTAAATAGGCAGAGAACATACTACGCAGCAATTCGTGATATTCGGCTTTACTCTGTATCTAACCCGTGCTGTACCTGCCCTGGGAGTGTTTGATGGGACAGTGTAGAGGGAGCTTTACTCTGTATCTAACCCGTGCTGTACCTGCCCTGGGAGTGTTTGATGGGACAGTGTAGAGGGAGCTTTACTCTGTATCTAACCCGTGCTGTACCTGCCCTGGGAGTGTTTGATGGGACAGTGTAGAGGGAGCTTTACTCTGTATCTAACCTGTGCTGTACCTGCCCTGGGAGTGTTTGATGGGACAGTGTAGAGGGAGCTTTACTCTGTATCTAACCCGTGCTGTACCTGCCCTGGGAGTGTTTGATGGGACAGTGTAGAGGGAGCTTTACTCTGTATCTAACCCGTGCTGTACCTGCCCTGGGAGTGTTTGATGGGACAGTGTACGGGGAGCTTTACTCTGTATCTAACCCGTGCTGTACCTGCCCTGGGAGTGTTTGATGGGACAGTGTAGAGGGAGCTTTACTCTGTATCTAACCCGTGCTGTACCTGCCCTGGGAGTGTTTGATGGGACAGTGTAGAGGGAGCTTTACTCTGTATCTAACCCGTGCTGTACCTGCCCTGAGAGTGTTTGATGGGACAGTGCAGAGGGATCTTTACTCTGTATCTAACCCGTGCTATACCTGCCCTGGGAGTGATTGATGGGACAGTGTAGAGGGAGCATTACTCTGTATCTAACCCGTGCTGTACCTGCCCTGGGAGTGTTTGATGGGACAGTGTAGAGGGAGCTTTACTCTGTATCTAACTCATGCTGTCCCTGCCCTGGGAGTGTTTGATGGGACGGTGTAGAGGGAGCTTTACTCTGTATCTAACCCGTGCTGTACCTGCCCTGGGAGTGTTTGATGGGACAGTGTAGAGGGAGCTTTACTCTGTATCTAACCCGTGCTGTACCTGCCCTGGGAGTGTTTGATGGGACAGTGTAGAGGGAGATTTACTCTGTATCTAACCCGTGGTGTACCTGCCCTAGGAGTGTTTGATGGGACAGTGTAGAGGGAGCTTTACTCTGTATCTAACCCGTGCTGTACCTGCCCTGGGAGTGTTTGATGGGACAGTGTAGAGGGAGCTTTACTCTGTATCTAACTCATGCTGTCCCTGCCCTGGGAGTGTTTGATGGGACGGTGTAGAGGGAGCTTTACTCTGTATCTAACCCGTGCTGTACCTGCCCTGGGAGTGTTTGATGGGACAGTGAGGAGGGAGCTTTACTCTGTATCTAACCCGTGCTGTAACTGCCCTGAGAGTGTTTGATGGGACAGTGCAGAGGGAGGTTTACTCTGTATCTAACCCGTGCTGTACCTGCCCTGGGAGTGTTTGATGGGACAGTGTAGAGGGAGCTTTACTCAGTATCTAACTCATGCTGTCCCTGCCCTAGGAGTGTTTGATGGGACAGTGTAGAGGGAGCTTTACTCTGTATCTAACCCGTGCTGTACCTGCCCTGGGAGTGTTTGATGGGACAGTGTAGAGGGAGCTTTACTCTGTATCTATCCTGTGCTGTAACTGCCCTGGGAGTGTTTGATGGGACAGTGTAGAGGGAGCTTTACTCTGTATCTAACCCGTGCTGTACCTGCTCTGGGAGTGTTTGATGGGATAGTGTAGAGGGAGCTTCACTCTGTATCTAACCTCGTGCTGCACCTGCCCTGGAAGTGTTTGATGGGACAGTGTAGAGGGAGCTTTACTCTGTATCTAGCCCGTGCTGTACCTGCCCTGGGAGTGTTTGATGGAACAGTGTAGAGGGAGCTTTATTCTGTATCTAACCCATGCTGTACCTGCCCTGGGAGTGTTTGATGGGACAGTGTAGACGGAGTTTTACTCTATCTAAACCGTGCTGTACCTGCCCTGCGAGTGTTTGATGGGACAGTGTAGAGGGAGCTTTACTCTGTATCTAACCCGTGCTGTACCTGCCCTGGGAGTGTTTGATGGGACAGTGTAGAGGGAGCTTTACTCTGTATCTAACCCGTGCTGTACCTGCCCTGGGAGTGTTTGATGGGACAGTGTAGAGGGAGCTTTACTCTGTATCTAACCCGTGCTGTACCTGCCCTGGGAGTGTTTGATGGGACAGTGTAGAGGGAGCTTTACTCTGTATCTAACCTGTGCTGTACCTGCCCTGGGAGTGTTTGATGGGACAGTGTAGAGGGAGCTTTACTCTGTATCTAACCCGTGCTGTACCTGCCCTGGGAGTGTTTGATGGGACAGTGTAGAGGGAGCTTTACTCTGTATCTAACCCGTGCTGTACCTGCCCTGGGAGTGTTTGATGGGACAGTGTACGGGGAGCTTTACTCTGTATCTAACCCGTGCTGTACCTGCCCTGGGAGTGTTTGATGGGACAGTGTAGAGGGAGCTTTACTCTGTATCTAACCCGTGCTGTACCTGCCCTGGGAGTGTTTGATGGGACAGTGTAGAGGGAGCTTTACTCTGTATCTAACCCGTGCTGTACCTGCCCTGAGAGTGTTTGATGGGACAGTGCAGAGGGATCTTTACTCTGTATCTAACCCGTGCTATACCTGCCCTGGGAGTGATTGATGGGACAGTGTAGAGGGAGCATTACTCTGTATCTAACCCGTGCTGTACCTGCCCTGGGAGTGTTTGATGGGACAGTGTAGAGGGAGCTTTACTCTGTATCTAACTCATGCTGTCCCTGCCCTGGGAGTGTTTGATGGGACGGTGTAGAGGGAGCTTTACTCTGTATCTAACCCGTGCTGTACCTGCCCTGGGAGTGTTTGATGGGACAGTGTAGAGGGAGCTTTACTCTGTATCTAACCCGTGCTGTACCTGCCCTGGGAGTGTTTGATGGGACAGTGTAGAGGGAGATTTACTCTGTATCTAACCCGTGGTGTACCTGCCCTAGGAGTGTTTGATGGGACAGTGTAGAGGGAGCTTTACTCTGTATCTAACCCGTGCTGTACCTGCCCTGGGAGTGTTTGATGGGACAGTGTAGAGGGAGCTTTACTCTGTATCTAACTCATGCTGTCCCTGCCCTGGGAGTGTTTGATGGGACGGTGTAGAGGGAGCTTTACTCTGTATCTAACCCGTGCTGTACCTGCCCTGGGAGTGTTTGATGGGACAGTGAGGAGGGAGCTTTACTCTGTATCTAACCCGTGCTGTAACTGCCCTGAGAGTGTTTGATGGGACAGTGCAGAGGGAGGTTTACTCTGTATCTAACCCGTGCTGTACCTGCCCTGGGAGTGTTTGATGGGACAGTGTAGAGGGAGCTTTACTCAGTATCTAACTCATGCTGTCCCTGCCCTAGGAGTGTTTGATGGGACAGTGTAGAGGGAGCTTTACTCTGTATCTAACCCGTGCTGTACCTGCCCTGGGAGTGTTTGATGGGACAGTGTAGAGGGAGCTTTACTCTGTATCTATCCTGTGCTGTAACTGCCCTGGGAGTGTTTGATGGGACAGTGTAGAGGGAGCTTTACTCTGTATCTAACCCGTGCTGTACCTGCTCTGGGAGTGTTTGATGGGATAGTGTAGAGGGAGCTTTACTCTGTATCTAACCTCGTGCTGCACCTGCCCTGGAAGTGTTTGATGGGACAGTGTAGAGGGAGCTTTACTCTGTATCTAGCCCGTGCTGTACCTGCCCTGGGAGTGTTTGATGGAACAGTGTAGAGGGAGCTTTATTCTGTATCTAACCCATGCTGTACCTGCCCTGGGAGTGTTTGATGGGACAGTGTAGACGGAGTTTTACTCTATCTAAACCGTGCTGTACCTGCCCTGCGAGTGTTTGATGGGACAGTGTAGAGGGAGCTTTACTCTGTATCTAACCCGTGCTGTACCTGCCCTGGGAGTGTTTGATGGGACAGTGTAGAGGGAGCTTTACTCTGTATCTAACCTCGTGCTGTACCTGCCCTGGGAGTGTTTGATGGGACAGTGTAGAGGGAGCTTTACTCTGTATCTAGCCCGTGCTGTACCTGCCCTGGGAGTGTTTGATGGAACAGTGTAGAGGGAGCTTTATTCTGTATCTAACCCATGCTGTACCTGCCCTGGGAGTGTTTGATGGGACAGTGTAGACGGAGTTTTACTCTATCTAAACCGTGCTGTACCTGCCCTGCGAGTGTTTGATGGGACAGTGTAGAGGGTGCTTTACTCTGTATCTAACCCGTGCTGTACCTGCCCTGGGAGTGTTTGATGGGACAGTGTAGAGGGATCTTTACTCTGTATCTAACCCGTGCTGTACCTGCCCTGCGAGTGTTTGATGGGACAGTATAGAGGGAGCTTTACTCTATCTAACCCTTGCTGTACCTGCCCTGGGAGTGTTTGATGGGACAGTGTAGAGGGAGCTTTACTCTGTATCTAACCCGTGCTGTACCTGCCCTGGGAGTGTTTGATTGGACAGTGTAGAGGGATCTTTACTCTGTATCTAACCCGTGCTGTACCTGCCCTGCGAGTGTTTGATGGGACAGTGTAGAGGGAGCTTTACTCTATCTAACCCTTGCTGTACCTGCCCTGGGAGTGTTTGATGGGACAGTGTCGAGGGAGCTTTACTCTGTATCTAACCTGTGCTGTACCTGCCCTGGGAGTGTTTGATGGGACAATGTAGAGGGAGCTTTACTCTGTATCTAACCCGTGCTGTACCTGCCCTGGGAGTGTTTGATGAGCAATGCTTTGCACATGCTCTGAATCTGTCTAGTTAGTCAACTCTGTAATCATCAGTGGAATCTTTGAGGGGTCTGAAACCACAAATAATACCTGCTGCAATTCTCTGCTAAACCTTCACACGTGTTGAAATAAAGTTATAAAAGCAGCGTTGTTTACTGACCTTTTCATCCTGCACATCCCATGTTGCATCAAGAAGCCTTTGATTCTCACTGGGGTACAGTTCCTGAATGTGCTGACTCTCACTGGGGTACAGTTCCTGAATGTGCTGACTCTCACTGGGGTACAGTTCCTGAAGGTGCCGACTCTCACTGAGGTACAGTTCCTGATGGTGCCGACTCTCACTGGGGTACAGTTCCTGAAAGTGCTGACTCTCACTGGGGTACAGTTCCTGAAGGTGCTGACTCTCACTGGGGTTCAGTTCCTGAAGGTACACCTTTCAGCAGGGTCTAATTGCTCTCTCTCTTTCTCTCTTTCACTTTCTCTCTCTCTCTCTCCCTCTTCATTTATTTCTCTCTGTTTCTCTGCTTCTTTCTGTCTCTCCCTCTCGTTCTCTGTCTATGCCCCGTTTTCTCTCTCTGTCAATATTGCTCTGTTTAAGAATGTGTATCTCTTTATCACTGCCTCACTCTCTGTATGTCTGTCTCTCTCTCTCTCTCTTGCCTGTGTCTCTCTTTCTTTATCTCTCTCTGTCGCTGTCTGAATCCCTCACTTTCTCTAAGCCACCCTACCTTTCCCAGGACCGTTTTTGGAATAATTACCAGCTGCCCACCACCCCCCCACCCCCGCTCCCACCACCCTTCTCCCCTTCCCCCACCCGAAGACTATGGAGCCTGCCCGCATTATGCAGTCATACAGCACAGAAGCCGGTCATTCGGCCCATCGTGCCTGTGCTGGCTCTTTCTCTAAGAGCTGTCCAATTAGTCCCGTTTCCCTGCTGTTTCCCCTTAGCCCTGTCATTTTTATCCCTTCTGGTATCTATCCAATTCACTATTTGAAAGTTGTTGCTGAATCTGCTTCCACCGCCCTTTCAGGCAGCGCGTTCCAGACCATAGGAGCAGGAGGAGGCCACTCAGCCCCCTCGAGCCTGTTCCGCCATCCAATGAGATCCTGGCTGATCTGTATCCTAACTCCATATACCCGCTTTGGTTCCCTAATCCCTTAATATCCTTGGCTCGCAAAAAATCTATCAATCTCAGATCTAAAATGATTAATTGAGCTCGCATCTACTGCTTATTGTGGGAGAGAGTTCCACACTTCTACCAGCCTTTGCCTGACGAAGTGTTTCCTAACTTCTCTCCTGGATGGCCTGATTTTAAGGTTCTTGTTCTGGACTGACCCAACTCGCAGTGTAAAATATTTCTCCTCCTCTCCCCTCTGGTTCTTTTGCCAATTACCTTAAATCTGTGTCCTCTGGTTACCGACCCTCCTGCCAGTGGAAACAGTTCCCCCCCCCATCGACTCTATTAAAAACCCCTCGTAATTTTGAACACCTCTGTTAAATCTCCCCTTAACCTTCTCTGCTCCACTTAAGGTGAAAAATCCCAGCTTCTCCGGTCTCTCCACAGAACTGAAGGCCCTTAATCCCCTGGTGCCGTTCCAGCAAACCTCCTCTTCACCCTCTCCAAGGCCTTGACATCCTTCCTAAAGTGCGATGCCCAAGAATTGGACACAAGACTCCAGCTGAGGCCTAGTCAGTGATTTGTAAACATTACGCGTAACTTCCTTGCGTTTACATCGGAACAGGAGGAGGCCATTCAGCCCCTCGAGCCTGTTCCGCTGTTCAATTAGATCATGACTGATCTGTAACTTAACTTCATCTGCCCGCCTTGGTTCCGTAAGCCTTACTAACCTTCACCCAACAAATCTAGCAATCTCAGTTTTAAATTTTTCAGTTGACCCCCAGCCTTCACAACTTTTTGGAGTGAGAGAGTTCCAGATTTCCATGACCCTTTGTGTGAAGAAGTGCTTCCTGACATCACCCCTGAACGGCCTGGCTCTAATTTTAAGGTTATGTCCTCTTGTTCTGGATTCCCCCACCAGAGGAAATAGTTTCTCTCTATCTACCCTATCAACTCCTTTAATCATCTTCAACACCTCAATCAGATCATCCCTTAATCTTCTATACTCGAGGGAACACAAGCCCAGTCTATGCAACCAGTCCTCATAATTTAACCCTTTTAGCCCCTGTATCATTCTGGTGAATCTGCGTTGCACCATCTCCAAGGCCAATATATCCTTCCTGAGGTGCGGTGCCCAGAACTGAAGTTGTCCTGCAGATGTGGTCTGACCAGAGCTCTATTCGTAATAAGGTGGATGAATTAGCTGCGCAAATAGATGTAAATGGATATGATATAATTGGGATTACGGAGACATGACTCCAGGGTGACCAAGGCTGGGAATTCAACATCCAGGGGTATTCAATATTCAGGAAGGACAGGCAAAAAGGAAAAGGAGGTGGGGTAGCATTGCTGGTTAAAGAGGAGATTATTGAAGGCTTTCAATAAGGTCCCGCATAAGAGATTAGCGTGCAAAGTTAAAGCACATGGGATTGGGGGTAAGGTACTGACTTGGATAGAAAACTGGTTGACAGACAGGAAGCAAAGAGTTGGAATAAACGGGTCTTTTTCCGAGGGGCAGGCAGTGACTAGTGGGGTACCGCAGGGATTGGTGTTAGGACCCCAGCTATTCACAATATATATTAATGATCTAGACGAGGGAACTAGATGTAATATCTCCAAGTTTGCAGACGACACAAAGCTGGGTGAGCGTGTGTGCTGTGAGGAGGATGCAGAGAAACTCCAGTTTGATTTGGACAGGTTGGGTGATTTGGCAGATGCAGTATAATGTGGATAAAAGCGAGGTTATCCACTTTGGTGGCAAAAACAGGAAGACAGATTATGATCTGAACGGCAATAGATTGGGAAAAGGGAAGTGCAATGAGACCTGGGTGTCCTTGTGCTCCAGTCGCTGAAGGTGCAGCAGCCGGTTAAGAAGGCAAATGATATGTTGGCCTTCATAGCGAGAGGATTCGAGTACAGGAGCAAGTATGTCTTGCTGCAGTTGTACAGGGCTTTGGTGAGACCACACCTTGAGTATTGTGTGCAGTTTTGGTCACCTTATCTGAGGAAGGATGTTCTGGCCATGGAGGGAGTGCAGCGAAGATTCACCAGACTGACACCTGGGATGGCAGGAATGACATATGAAGAGAGATTGGGTCGATTGGGCTTATATTCGCTAGAGTTTAGAAGAATGAGATGGGATCTCATTGAAACTTATAAAATTCTAACAGGACTAGACAGACTAGATGCAGGAAGGATGTTCCCGATGGCGGGGGAGTCCAGAACCAGGGGTCACAGTCTAAGGATAAGGGGTAAGCCATTTAGGACTGCGATGAGGAGGAATTTCTTCACCCAGAGAGCGGGGAACCTGTGGAATTCTCTACCACAGAAGACAGTGGAGTCCAATTCATTAAATATATTCAAGAAGGAGTTAGAAATATTTCTTAAGGCTAAGGGGATCAAGGGATATGGGGAGAAAGCAGGGACAGGGTACTGAGTTTGGATGATCAGCCATGATCGCATTGAATGGCGGAGCAGGCTCGAGGGGTCGAATGGCATACTCCTGCTCCTATCTTCTATGCTTCTATTGTGGAAATGGAAGAAGCAGTGTAAAACTGAAATAAAATGAAGGAGTCACCATGTGTAAGGGACAGTGGATAAATAATGCAGAGGTTCAGTAATGTTCTGAAACAGAGGGCTCATAGGAAACCTCGTCAGACACGGGTGAGGTCACTACAGACACCAGTTAACAAACAATGGGTCAATTCAAGAAAATGGATGAAGACAGACGTAAACTAATCAAGGAGATGGGACAGGTTGTAGAACAGGATAAACCAGGAGAAAAACCCCAGATAGAGAGCGAGAACCTGGGAGCAACACTCGACAGCAGGGACCTGGGAACAGACACCCTACGCAGAGGTTGGGACAGAGATTGATCGCCTCGGACCAAATCGGATAATATCAAAATAAGTTGTGAGTCTTATATTTTGAAATTGTACTTTAAACTACGAACGGTGTTTGTTAAGCATTTATTAAAGATAAATCTTTGTACGCGAAATCTGTTGCCTGTGTGTTTGTTCAGACCAAACTTACATTTGAACCCTAAAAGGAAAAGTTGCTAACCTATTTGTTCGATCTTTCGAACATCTAGCGAATTCGGACAACAATTGGCGAGCCAGATGGGACTTTAGAACTTTGGTTTGGACAAAATATACCACAGTAAGGGGCTGAACAAGCGACAGACAATATCTGTTAGGGTCGGATAAGGAATATCTGTTAGAGTCGGATAAGGAATATCTGTTAGAGTCGGATAAGGAATATCTGTTAGAGTCGGATAAGGTTTTAAAGCAGTAACTATGGTGGAACATGACGCGTCTAAAGGGGAGACCTCCCAGGATTGGGAAAAACAGTTTAACCAGTTAATGGTAGGAAAATATAAGGACTGGGCGGTGACGATCGCCAGTTCAAGTTTCAAAGGAGGTCAGACCTTCTTTGAGCACAATAATAAAAAGGGAAAAATGAAACGAAAAAAATTTAAATATTTTCTGATGGCAGCCTGTTACTCCGAACTAATGAGCGAGCGAGCATTAACACACAGTCAGGGTCAGACCCAAAACCAATTGCAGTCTGATTTAGACCAGTGCAGATAGAGGCCATTTCGGCCCATCGAGCCTGCACCGACACATATCCCACCCTATCCCCACGTATTTAATCCCCCCTAACACTAAGGGTCAATTTATCATAGCCAAATCAACCTAACCTGCACATCTTTGGACTGTGGGAGGAAACTGGAGCACCCGGAGGAAACCCACGCAGACACGGGGAGAATGTGCAAACTCCACACAGTCGGTCACCCGGGTCCCTGGCGCTGTGAGGCAACAGTGCTAACCACTATGCCACTGTGTTGCCACCGTGTTGAATGGGAATGGGAGAGATGGGACAAAATGAGTGGGAATGGGAGTGACTGGGACAAAATGAGTGGGAATGGGAGAGACTGGGACAATAGGAATGGGAGAGACTGGAACAATATTAATGGGAGAGAGTGGGAATGGGATTGAGTGGGAGAAAATGAGTGGGAATGGGAGAGAGTGGGGAAGATTGCAATGGAAAATGAATGGGTGTGAAATGTTAGTGATCAGGGTGAAACGGAAATGAGAGAGAGTTAAATTGTAAGGGAGCGTGTGCACGCTGTGATCTGAACTGATGTCTTATTGACGGTTCTGCTGGGTGAACTGACCCTGTTTCTGCAGCTTGAATTTTTTGAATCAGAACCTGACGGGAAAAGGAAACTGAAACTTAAGGTGTGGAAATAATCGAAAGTGGGCTGAACCAGCCCCAGGCGCGGAGCCACCCGAGCTCACATCGCCCATCAGTGCAGTGCAGGGAGGCTGCGGAGTGAGAAGGCAGCGAGTGGCCAGAGGATTCACCGAGCCACCAACCCCGGAACCGCGACTCGATAACGGTGAGAGGGGAAACCGGGAGGGTCGCAGGTCCCATCTCCCCCCACCCGGTGTGGTACTGAGCCCCACTCGGCGCAGGAGGATCCCAGATCCCCCGTCCCACCCGGTGTGGTACTGAGCCCCACTCGGAGCAGGAGGATCCCAGATCCCCCGTCCCACCCGGTGTGGTACTGAGCCCCACTCGGAGCAGGAGGATCCCAGATCCCCCGTCCCACCCGGTGTGGTACTGAGCCCCACTCGGAGCAGGAGGATCCCAGATCCCCCGTCCCAGCCGGACTTCTTGCTCCCAATCGCTGTCCAGTGACTCCCCACCGGCAGACAGGATCGGCGGTGATGCCTGCTATAGTCAAATACCCCGCGGGAAAGGGGAGCGGAAATCATAGAATCTTAGAGCACGGAAGGAGGCCATTCGGCCCGTAGTGCCTGTGCCGGCTCTCTGAACGAGCTGTTCAATGTAGTCCCACACCCCAGCTTTTTCCCCTGCAAGTTAGTCCTCTTCAAGTACATGTACAATTGCCTTTTGAAATTTCCCATAGAATCTGCTTCCTCCACCCTTTCAGGTAGTGCATTCCAGATCTTAACAACCCACTGTGTGGAAAAAAACTTCTCATTTCCCCTCTAATTTGCCAATCACCTTAAATCTGTGTCCTCTGGTTACCGACCCTCCTGCCAGTGGCAACAGCTTCTCCTTATTTACTCTATCAAAACCTCCTCATAATTTTGAACACCTCTACTAAATCTCCTCTTAACCTTCTCTGCTGGAAGGAGAACAACCCCAGCTTCTCCAGTCAACGTGAGTGCGGGCTGTCGAATAAGTGTCCCTGCCACCCTGACCCCAGCCCCAGAGAGCTTCTTTGGCGGGTGGAGGCAGAGAGAGAGAGAGTGTGAGTGTGAGAGAGAGAGAGAATGAAAGAGACACATAGACAGAAAGAGAGAGAGGGAGAGAGACAGGGAGAGTCAGGGGAAAGAGAGACACACAGGCAGACAGAGTGAGACAGAAACACAGACAGAGAGGGAGAGAGGCAAACACATAGATGGGAGAGAGAGAGATATGCACAGACAGACTGAGAGCGAGAGAGACAGAGAGACAGAGAGAAAAAGGCAAAGAACAGGCAAGAGTCCTGTCATCGTGATCCACGTTTGAACCTGTGCCTCTCTTTCCCGCAGTGTTACCCGGACCTCACCCTACACGGCCGAGAACCGCCAGCGAGCGTCATGTTTAACTCAGACGGTAAGTGGTACTTAGGGCGTCGCTGTCTTTCGGTCAGGATGCTTCCCTGCGTGTGAGGGACGCTCAGTCGGACCGGGAGCTGCTCTGAGAGGCTAGAATCCTATTTCCCTCACTTTCAGATGTCTGCTTCTGAACCCTTTTGCTCTCTGCTCCCCTCCTGTTCTCTCTCTGCCTCTCTCTCTGTCTGTCTGTCTGTCTGTGTGCTTCTCTCTCTCTCCCTCTCGCTCTTTCTCTGCCTCTGTCTGTGTCTCTCTCTCCCCGTCTATGTGTCTCTCTCTCCCCGTCTATGTGTCTGTTTCTCTCTCTCTCTCTCAGCCTCTGTCTTTGTCTCTCTCTTTCTCTCTGTCTGTCTTTCTCTCTGACTCTCCCCTCTGTCTGTCTCTGTCTCTCTCTCTCTCTCCCAGCTTCCCCTTGCTGCGCTCTCTCTGTCTCCAACTCTCTCTCAGCTGTGTCTCAGTGGGTAGCACTCTCGCCTCTGAGTCAGAATAGAATCATAGAATGGTTACAGCACAGAAGGAGGCCATTCGGCCCGTCGAGCCCGTGCCAGCTCTCTGCAAGAGCACTTCAGCTAGTCCCACTCCCCCGCCCTTTCCCCATAGCCCTGCAAATTTCTTTCCTTCAGGTACTTATCCAATTCCCTTTTGAAAGCCATGATTGAATCTGCCTCCATCACCCTTTCAGGCCGTGCATTCCAGATCCTAACCACTCGCTGAGTAAAAAAGTTTTTCCTCATGTCGCCTTTGGTTCTTCTGCCAATCACCTTAAATCTGTGTCCTCTGGTTCTCGACCCTTCCGCCAATGGGAACAGTTTCTCTCTATCTACTCTGTCCAGAACCCTCATGATTTTGAACACCTCTATCAAATCTCCTCTCAACCTTCTCTGCTCCAAGGAGAACAACCACAGCTTCTCCAGTCTATCCACATAACTGAAGTCCCTCATCCCTGGAATCATTCTCGTAAATCTTTTCTGCACCCTCTCTAAGGCCTTCACATCTTACCTAAAGTGCGGTGCCCAGAATTGGACACAATACTCCAGTTGAGGCCGAACCAGTGTTTTATAAAGGTTCATCATAATTTCCTTGCTTTTGTACTCTATGCCTCTACTTATGAAGCCCAGGATCCTGTATGTTTTTTTAACCGCTTTCTCAACCTGCCCTGCCACCTTCAACGATTTGTGCACATTTACCCCCAGGTCTCTCTGTTATTGCACCCCCTTTAGGATTGTACCCTTTAGTTTATATTGCCTCTCCTCGTTCGTCCTACCAAAATGTATCACTTCACACTTTTCTATGTTAAACTTCATCTGGAATGTGTCCGCCCATTCCACCAGCCTGTCTATGTTCTCTTGAAGTCAATCACTATCCTCCTCACTGTTCACTATACTTCCAAGTTTTGTGTCATCTGCAAATTTTGAAATTGTGCCCTGTACACCCAAGTCCAAGTCATTAATATATATCAAGAAAAGCAGTGGTCCGAGTACCGACCCCTGGGGAACACCACTGTGTACCTTCCTCCAGTCTGATAAACAACCGTTCACCACTACTCTCCGTTTCCTGTCACTTAGCTAATTTCATATCCATGCTGCCACTGTCCCTTTTATTCCATGGGCTTCAACTTTGCTGACAAGCCTATTATGTGGCACTTTGTCGAACGCCTTTTGGAAATCCATGTACACTACGTCAACCACATTACCCTCATCAACCCTCTCTGTTACCTCATCAAAAAACTCGATCAAGTTGGTTAAACACGATTTGCCTTTAACAAATCCGTGCTGGATTTTCTTAATTAATCCACACTTGTCCAAGTGACTGTTAATTTTGTTCCTGATTATTGTTTCTAAAAGCTTCCCCACTACCGAGGTTAAACTGACTGGCCTGTAGTTGCTGGGTTTATCTTTACACCCTTTTTTGAACAAGGGTGTAACATTTGCAATTCTCCGGTCCTCTGGCACCACCACCGTTTCTAAGGAGGATTGGAAGATTATGGCCAGTACCTCCACGATTTCTTCCTTCACTTCCCTCAGCGTAATAGGATGCATCCCACCTGGTCCTGGTGACTTATCTACTTTCAGTACAGCCAGCCTTTCTAGTGCCTCCTCTTTATCAATTTTTATCCCATCCAGTATCTCCTCTACCTCCTCTTTCACTATGACTTTGGCAGCATCTTCTTCCTTGGTGAAGACAGATGCAAAATACTCATTTAGAACCTCAGCCATGCCCTCTGCCTCCATGTGTAGGTCTCCTTTTTGGTCCCTAATCGGCCCCAGCCTTCCTCTTACTACCTGTTTATTATTTATATACCTATAGAAGACTTTTTGATTCCCTTTTATGTTAGCTGACAATCTATCCTCATACTCTCTCTTTGCCCCTTATTTCCTTTTTCACTTCCGCTCTGATCTTTCTATATTCAGCCTGGTTCTCACTTGTATTGTCAACCTGACATCCGTTTTCTGCTTCATCTTACTCTATCTCTTTCGTCATCCAGGGAGCTCTGGCTTTAGTTGCCCTACCTTTCCCCCTCGTGGGAATGTACCTCGACTGTACCCGAACCATCTCCTCTTTAAAGGCAGCCCATTGTTCGACTACAGTTTTGCCTGCCAGTCTTTGATTCCAATTTACCCGGGCCAGATCCACTCTCAACCCACTGAAATTGGCCTTCCTCCAATTAAGTATTTTTACTCTGGATTGCTCCCTGTCCTTTTCCATAGCTAATCTAAACCTTATGATACTATTACGATAGCAAAATACTGCAGATGCTGGACATCCGAAATAACAACAGAAAACGCTGGAAAAACTCAGCAGGCCAGGCAGCATCCGTGGAGAGAGAAAGAGAGTTGACGTTTCAGGTCGATGACCTTTCATCAGAACTGGGAAGAGCTGCCTTATGATACTATGATCACTGTTCCCTAAATGTTCCCCTACTGACACTTGCTCCACTTTTCTAGATTTGCCGATGACACCAAACTTGGGGGTGTGGCAAACAGTGAGGATGATACCAAATCGACTGCAACAGGACATAGAAAGGCTAACAGAATGGGCAGACAAGGGGCAGATGGAGTTTAATACAGAGAAGTGTGAGGTGATGCATTTTGGCAGAAGGAACAGGGAGAGGCAATATACACTTAATGGCACAGTGTTAAAGAGTGTGCAGGGACAGAGGGACCTGGGAGTTAATGTGCATAGGTCCCTGAAGGTGGCAGAACATATTGAGAGAGTGGTTAGCAAAGCATATGGGATCTTGGGTTTCATAAATAGAGGTATTGAGTACAAAAGTAGAGAAGATATGCTGAATCTTTATAAAGCGCTGGTTAGGCCACAACTGGAGTATTGCATCCGGTTCTGGTCACCACACTTTAGGAAGGATGTGAAGGCCCTTGAGAGGGTGCAGAGGAGATTTACCAGAATCTCTGTCTTTTCTCTCTATCTCTCTCTGTGTCTCCCTCTCTCTGTCTCTTTGTCTCTGTCTCTCTCTTTCTTTCTGTCTCTCTCCCCTGTCTGTCTCTCTCTATCTCTCTCTCTCTCAGCTTTCCCTTCGTGCTGCCTCTCTCTTTCTTTCTCCCTCTCTCTCTCGCTCTCTCTGACTCTCTCTCCCTGCCTCTGTCTCCCTCCCTCCCTCTCACATTCGACAAATTTAAAGTTAATCTCCATTTTCCCTTGAACAGAATTCCTGGGCCCGGCTGAGAAAATGCCGTTGCTTTTCCAGGCAGCTCACCTTCATGTGCTGAAGACCACATATTGCCCAGACGACTTTACTTCCATGGTGAAGAACAGTCAGGTTCTGATGACCTCCTCATGCTCCATGCTATGGCAGGTATGTTTCCAGCGAGGGGGCCAGGGCACTGCATCTTTGAGTCTCGTAACTTTGAAAAAAATATCTCACGGGATGTGGGCGTCGCTGGCAAGGCCAGCATTTATTGCCCGTCCACTAATTGCCCTGAGAAAATGGTGATGAGCCGCCTTCTTGATCCGCTGCAGTCCGTGTAGTGAAGGTGCTCCCACAGTGCTGCTATGTAGGGAGTTAAGAACATAAGAAATAGGAGCAGGAGTGGGCCTTACGGCCCCTCAAGCCTGCAACGCCATTCAATAAGATCATGGCTGATCATCGACCTCAACTCCACTGTCCCGCCCGATCTCCATATACCTTGATTCCCCGTGAGTCAAAAAATCTGTCTATCTCAGCCTTGAAGAGACTCAGCGAGTTGCAGTATTTTAGTCCCAGCGACGATGAAGGAACGGCGATATATTTCCAAGTCAGGATGGTGTGTGACTTGGAGGGGAACTTGGAGGTGGGGTTGTTCCCATGCGCCTGCTGCCCTTGTCCTTCGAGGTGGAAGCGGTCGCGGGTTTGGGAGGTGCTGCTGAAGAAGCCTTGGCGAGTTGCTGCAGTGCATCTTTTAGATGGTACACACTGCAGCCACGGTACGCCGGTGGTGGAGGGAGTGAATGTTTAAGGTGGTGGATGGGGTGCCAATCAAGCGGGCTGCTTTGCCCTGGATGGTGTCGAGCTTCTTGAGTGTTGTTGGAGCTGCACTCATCCAGGCAAGTGGAGAGTATTCCATCACACTCCTGACTTGTACCTTGTAGATGGTCGAAAGGCTTTGGGGAGTGAGGAGGTGAGACACTCGCCACGGAATACCCAGCCTCTGACCTGCTCTTGTAGCCACAGTATTTATGTGGCTGGTCCAGTTAAGTTTCTGGTCAATGTTGACCCCCAGGATGTTGATGGTGGGGGATTCGGCGATGCTAATGCCGTTGAATGTTATGGGGCAGTGGTTAGACTCTCGCTTGTTGGAGATAGTCATTGCCTGGCACTTGTGTGGCGCAAATGCTACCTGCCACTTATCAGCCCAAGCCTGAATATTTAGTTGCATGCGGACATGGACTGCTTCATTATCTGAGGAGTTGCGAATGGCGCTGAACACTGTGCAGTCATCAGCGAACATCCCCACTTCTGACCTTATGTTGGAGGGAAGGTCATTGATGAAGCAGCTGAAGATGGTTGGGCCTGGGCCTTCTCCTGCTCCCATTTCTTTTGTTCTTATGATCTCGCGTGGAGTGAATCGAATTGGCTGAAGATTGGCAACAGCGATGGTGGGGACCTCAGGAGGAGGCTGTTCACAGATTCTAACTGTTATCTCTCATAAAAGATACACAGGACCTATGAGAACATGGCTTCAATGTTCAGCTCGCTACTAGATGCCATCAGTAGCAAACAGGCAGCGATCTCAAGCGCCATAGCCAAGGAGATATCAGAGTGGATCGAGCAGCTGGTGAAGGAAGTGGATAAGATAAAGGAGAGGTAAATGCGGCAGCACGGAATGACCAGGGCTGTCCGATTGGGGTCTCCCATCACCGGGACTGTCCGATTGGAGTGTCCCATCGCCGGGTCTGTCCGATTGGGGTCTCCCATCGCCGGGACTGCTCGATTGGGGTCTCCCATCGCCGGGACTGTCCGATTGGTGTGTCCCATCACCGGGTCTGTCCGATTGGGGTCTCCCATCGCCGGGACTGTCCGATTGGTGTGTCCCATCATCGGGTCTGTCCGATTGGGGTCTCCCATCACCGGGTCTGTCCGATTGGGGTCTCCCATCGCCGGGACTGTCCGATTGGGGTCTCCCATCGCCGGGACTGATGATTGGGGTCTCCCATCACCGGGTCTGTCCGATTGGGGTCTCCCATCGCCGGGACTGTCCGATTGGGGTCTCCCATCGCCGGGACTGTCCGATTGGGGTCTCCCATCGCCGGGACTGTCCGATTGGGGTCTCCCATCGCCGGGACTGATGATTGGGGTCTCCCATCACCGGGTCTGTCCGATTGGGGTCTCCCATCGCCGGGACTGTCCGATTGGGGTCTCCCATCGCCGGGACTGTCCGATTGGTGTGTCCCATCACCGGGTCTGTCCGATTGGGGTCTCCCATCACCGGGTCTGTCCGATTGGGGTCTCCCATCGCCGGGACTGTCCGATTGGGGTCTCCCATCACCGGGTCTGTCCGATTGGGCTCTCCCATCGCCGGGACTGTCCGATTGGGGTCTCCCATCACCGGGACTGTCCGATTGGGATCTCCCATCGCCGGGACTGTCCGATTGGTGTCTCCCATCGCCGGGACTGTCCGATTGGGGTCTCCCATCGCCGGGACTGTCCGATTGGGGTCTCCCATCACCGGGTCTGTCCGATTGTGGTCTCCCATCGCCGGGACTGTCCGATTGTGGTCTCCCATCGCCGGGACTGTCCGATTGTGGTCTCCCATCGCCGGGACTGTCCGATTGTGGTCTCCCATCGCCGGGACTGTCCGATTGTGGTCTCCCATCGCCGGGACTGTCCGATTGGGGTCTCCCATCACCGGGACTGTCCGATTGGAGTCTCCCATCGCCGGGACTGTCCGATTGGGGTCTCCCATCGCCGGGACTGTCCGATTGGGGTCTCCCATCGCCGGGTCTGTCCGATTGGAGTGTCCCATCGCCGGGACTGTCCGATTGGGGTCTCCCATTGCCGGGACTGTCCGATTGGGGTCTCCCATCGCCGGGACTGTCCGATTGGAGTGTCCCATCGCCGGGACTGTCCGATTGGTGTCTCCCATCGCCGGGACTGTCCGATTGGGGTGTCCCATCACCGGGACTGTCCGATTGGGGTCTCCCATCGCCGGGTCTGTCCGATTGGCGTCTCCCATCGCCGGGACTGTCCGATTGGGGTGTCCCATCACCGGGACTGTCCGATTGGGGTCTCCCATCGCCGGGACTGTCCGATTGGGGTCTTCCATCACCGGGTCTGTCCGATTGGGGTCTCCCATCACGGGGTTTACTTACTGTATGCGATGTGTGTGCGTATAGAAGTCTTTCTCTGATTTCTCTCTCACTTTTTAGATGGTCGAAATTTGATGTGAAGTATCATGCTGAGTGGAAAAAAGCAAAGGAACGTAAAGTTAATGGTATGTTAGAGAATGTTTTGAAGTTTTGTTTCTCAGGGTCTGACTGTTACTCTCTATGTCTGTGTGTGTGTCCCTCTCGCTCTGTCTCTCCTTCTCTCTCTCTCTCTCTCTCTCTCTCCATCTGTGTGCCATTCTTTCTACATGTCTGACTCTGTCGCTGTCTGCACTGCATAAACCTGGGGTCATCCAAAACTCGGCTGCCCCATGTCCTAACTCACACCAAGTCCTGTTCACCCATCACCCCTGTGCTCGCTGACCTACATTGGCTCCCGGTTAAGCGACGCCTCGAATTTAAAATTCTCATCCACTTCTTCAAATCCTGCCATACCCCTGTAACCTCCTCCAGCCCTACACTCTCCGAGATATCTGCGCACCACCAATCCTGCCCTCTTGAGCATCCCTGATTATAATCGCTCCAGCATTGGTGGCCGTGCCTTCTGTTGCCGAGGCCCTAAACTCTGGAATTCCCTCCCTAAACCTCTCTACCTCTCTTTCCTCCTTTAAGACGCTCCTTAAAACCTACCTCTTTGACCAAGCTTGTGGTCACCTGCCCCAATTTCTCCTTCTGTGGCTCGGTGTCAAATTTTGTTTGATAATCGCTCCGGAGAAGTTTTACTACGTTAAAGGCGCTCTATAAATACAAGTTGTTGTTGTTGATAATCAAGGTAAGGGGGTAGCAGAATTCCACACACTAGTCCCAACTGTGGCCTGGCCAGTATCTTATACACATTCACTGTCACCACCTTGATATTAAATTCGTTCACCCCCGGGCACCTCCGCTCTCGGACACATTCACTGTCACCACCTTGATATTAAATTCGTTCACCCCCGGGCACCTCCGCTCTCGGATACATTCACTGTCACCACCTTGATTTTAAATTCGTTCCCCCCCGGGCACCTCCACTCTCGGACACATTCACTGTCACCACCTTGATATTAAATTCGTTCACCCCCGGGCACCTCCGCTCTCGGATACATTCACTGTCACCACCTTGATTTTAAATTCGTTCCCCCCCGGGCACCTCCACTCTCGGACACATTCACTGTCACCACCTTGATTTTAAATTCGTTCACCCCCGGGCACCTCCACTCTCGGACAAATCCTGCCAGTTCGGGTATAATCCAGTGTTCTTTTCACTCCAAAATGGCTCACGTCACATTTTTAAAAAATTAGTTCCTGGGATGTGGGCGTCGCTGGCAAGGCCAGCATTTATTGCCCATCCCGAATTGCCCCTTGAGAGGGTGGTGGCGAGCCCCCATTTCAGAGGGCAGTTAAGGGTCAGCCACATTGCTGTGGGTCTGGAGTCACGTATAGGCCAGACCAGGTAAGGACAGCAGATTTCCTTCCCTAAAGGACATTAGTGAACCAGATGGGTTATTTTTTTATGACAATCTGGTAGTTTCATTACTGACACTAGCTTTTTTATTCCAGATTTATTTAATTAACTGAATTTAAATTCCCCGGCTGCCAATGGTGGGATTTGAACTCACGTCTCTGCGGATCATTAGTCCAGGCCTCTAGGATTACCAGTCCAGTAACATAACCACTATGCTACCTTCCATTCAACTGTGTCTACCACTTCCTAGCTACCTTTAAAAAAAAAAATTTATTCATTCACGGGATGTGGGCGTCGCTGGCAAGGCCAGCATTTATTGCCCATTCCTCGTTGCCCTCGAGAAGGTGGTGGTGAACCGCCTTCTTGAACTGCTGCAGTCCGTGAGGTGAAGGATTGTACTTTTGTAGCGGTTTGATACAAACGGAATGGCCATTTCAGTGGGGCAGTTAACCAAGCAAGCAATCCGGTCACTACAGGCCTTATCAATCTGTCATGTGGGATACAATGGGTGAGCACTTGAACAAATCTGAGCTGATCAGAGAGAGTCAACATGGCTTTGTTAAGGGGCAGTCATGTCTGCCTGATCTCGGTCACTAATCAGGTAGATCAGGGAGTGTCTATGGGTGTTATCTATATGGACTTCCAGAAGGTATTCGATAAGGTACTGCACAAGAGTTTATTAGCAAACATAGAAGATAGGTGCAGGAGTAGGCCACTCGGCCCCTCGAGCCTGCTCCGCCATTTAATCAGATCATGGCTGATCATCCAAATTCAGTACCCTGTCCCCTGCTTTCTCCCCATATCCCTTGATCCCTTTAGCCTTAAGAAATATATCCAACTCCTTCTTGAATCTATTTAATGAATTGGCCTCAACTGCCTTCTGTGGTAGAGAATTCCACAGGTTCCCCACCCTCTGGGTGAAGAAATTCCTCCTCATCTCGGTCCTAAATGGCTTACCCATTATCCTTAGACTGTGACCTCTGGTTCTGGACTCCCCCGCCATCGGGAACATCCTTCCTGCATCTAGTCTGTCTAGTCCTGTTAGAATTTTATAAGTTTCAGTGAGATCCCCTCTCATTCTTCTAAACTCCAGTGAATACAAGCCCAATCGTCCCAATCTCTCTTCATACGTCATTCCTGCCATCCATTCCTGCCAAACATGAGAGAGAGCACGGAATTGGAGGTAGAGTTGGAAATTGGTTGGGAGACGGAGAGTGGGGAATAAAGGGTACGTACTTCCGATTGGCAGGTGATTGTAGGGGGTTTTCTCCGATACTGGTCCCCCGTTACCCACAGTTCTTGGACGTCAGGATTTATAAGAATCAAATACATACGGCACAGAGTTTTGGCTTAACCTTTGATTCGTTCGTTTATTGAACACATACACACAATCACCTCCCCAGTATAATCCCTACGATTTATATCAGACTAACAGCCCCAAAATACAAACCCCTACGCAAGGGTCATTTGCATCGACACAATATGACACAGTTCAACCCGTCCGTGATTTGACTGTTACATTTAAAGTTACCCAGACTCAATCACAAAACCCTTATTGTGATCTGAGGGAAACTTACTCAGACTCAATCACAAAAGCCCCCTCTATGACTTGACTGAAACCTACAATCACCACTCCCGATCGGCTGTCTCCTGGAGTTGATTGTAGACCCGAATCCTTCTGCTCGCGGTTCTTGCGTTAGATTCCGATGCTGTCTCTCTTCGAAGTGGCTTTTTTTCCTTTATACCCAAAACCAACTTGCAATATCTTGAAACACATTTCCTGTCCCCTCTTGTGCACACGATGGCCGTATCAAAATGTGTGAATGTCTCCAGCAGAGAACTCTTGATGGCTAATTGGCCCTCGTATTGTCCATTGATTACTTGGGCACCGACTGTCTGTATTGAGGTCCTTTCCGACAATGCAACCTTCCCAAGGTGACTGCATATGCTAATTGTTGGTTTCTGTTAGCATTCGTATTCAAATGGTTCAGGGCCCGGCCCATTGCCTAGGCCTGCACTGATACCAGCTTTTCTAGAGCCATGGTCCAAGGTGAGCTTCTTTAACAATGTAACCCCTTAAGGTAAATGAATACGCGAATGTTCTTGTATCTTCCCTAGACAGAAAACCTAAGTATAGCCTAGAAATTAGAGGGTTAAATTATGGGGAAAAGCTTGCATGAACTAGGTTTGTAGTCCCTCAAGTATAGAAGATTGAGGGATGAGCTAATCGAGATGTTTAAAATGCTAAAAGGATCGGTAGGGTAGATACGGAGCAACAACGATACAGATAACATTCGCGCCACACAAGTGCCAGGCAATGACTATCTCCAACAAGCGAGAGTCTAACCACCGCCCCTTGACATTCAACGGCATTACCATTGCCGAATCCCCCACCATCAACATCCTGGGGGTCACCATTGACCAGAAACTTAACTGGACCAGCCACATAAACACTGTGGCAACAAGAGCAGGTCAGAGGCTGGGTATTCTGCGGCGCGTGTCTCACCTCCTGACTCACCAAAGCCTTTCTACCATCTACAAGGCACAAGTCAGGAGTGTGATGGAATACTCTCCACTTGCCTGGATGAGTGCAGCTCCAACAACACTCAAGAAGCTCGACACCATCCAGGACAAAGCAGCCCGCTTGATTGGCACCCCATCCACCACCTTAAACATTCACTCCCTCCACCGCCGGCGTACCGTGGCTGCAGTGTGTACCATCTACAAGATGCACTGCAGCAACTCGCCAAGGCTTCTTCGGCAGCACCTCCCAAACCCGCAACCTCTTCCACCTAGAAGGACAAGGGCAGCAGGTGCATGGGAACACCATCACCTCCAAGTTCCCCTCCAAGTCACACACCATCCTGACTTGGAAGTATATCCTTCATCGTCGCTGGGTCAAAATCCTGGAACTCCCTCCCTAACAGCACTGTGGGAGCACTTTCACCACACGGACTGCAGCGGTTCAAGAAGGCGGCTCACCACCACCTTCTCAAGGGCAATTAGGGATGGGCAATAAATGCTGGCCTTGCCAGCGACGCCCACATCCCATAAATGAATAGAAAAAAAAACTATTTCCTCTGGTGGGGGGTTGCGGGGGGGGGCGGGGGCGGAGTCCAGAACAAGGGGGACATAATCCATAAAATTAGAGCTAGGCCGTACAGGGGTGATGTGAGAAAGCTCTTCTTCACTCAAAGGGTTCGTGGGAATCAGGAACTCTCTCCCCACAAAAGGCTGTGGAAGAGGGGGATCATTTGAAACTTTCAGGATCGAGGTGGACAGATATTTTGTTGGGTAAGGCTACAGAATCATAGAACAGTACAGCACAGGAGGAGGCCATTCGGCCCATCGAGTCTGTGACGGCTCTTTACAAGAGCGATCCAGTGTTAGTCCCACTCCTCCGCTCTTTCCCCCATATCACTGCAATGGTTTCGCCTTCAGGTATTTATCCAATTCCCTTTTGAAGGCTGCGATTGAATCTGTACCCACTGCCCTATCAGGCAGTGCGTTTCCAAATCCTGACCACAGGCAATCAAGGGATGTGGGCCAAAGGTGGGGAAATGGAGTCGAGATACAGATCAGCCGCAATCTAATTGAATGGCGGAGCAAGCCCGAGGGGCCGAATGGCCTCCTTCTGTTCCTAATGTTTTCGGGAGGAAGGTTATTAGAAGGTTGGAGTGCTTTAACACAAGTGGCTATTGATTATAGTATTGTGCCTTGTACCTGACACTACTCTCCTCCCTCTCCTTGCATTAGCCATTGCTCGCGACCAAAGTCTAGACGTGGACCTTATGTTCGAAGAATGCATGGATGCAAACCCTGATCTCCTCACCAATCTGAGAATGATTTCCCAGTGTCTGGGCCAGGCTGGGGTAGTGCTCCAGGAAATCATTCACTTCCTGGACAAAGTTGGATCCGAACTTCAGGAGCGAAAGCAAGAATGGAGAAAGATCCTGATCCTCTTGAACAGCCAGGACCCCAGCTCAGGGAAAAACGTCAAGATGGCTGAGGAGGTAGGAACTTTGACTGCTTATATCGGACGTGGAGTTAGGGAGCTGCACCATAGGGAACGGACGAGATGTTTCCTCTCTCTCCGATGGGAGAGAGCAGTGAGTCAGAGACTACAAGATGCACTGCAGCAACTCGTCATGGCTTCTTCGGCAGCACCTCCCAAACCCGCGAACTCTTCCACCTAGAAGGACAAGGGCAGCAGGCGCATGGGAACACCACCACCTCCAAGTTCCCCTCCAAGTCACACACCATCCTGACTTAGAAGTATATCGCCGTTCCTTCATTGTCGCTGGGTCAAATTCCTGGAACTCCCTCCCTAACAGCTCTGTGGGAGTACCTTCACCACACAGACTGCAGCGGTTCAAGAAGGCGGCTCACCACCACCTTCTCAAGGGCAATTAGGGATGGGCAATAAATGCTGGTCTTGCCAGCGACGCCCACATCCCATGAATGAATTTTAATAAATGTCCTCAGTGATGTTGTACATCAGGTCTGACCTCTTCCCTGATCGAGATTCCAAGATGTTGCTCCCTTGCTGGTGGGATAGCCCAAGTGTAATTCCCTCTCTCTGATGGGATTGCTCATGTGTAGCTCCCTCTCTGATGGGATTGTCCAGATGTAACTCCCTCTCTGATGGGATTATCCAGGTTAACTCCACCTCTGATGGGATTGTCCAGGTGTTACTCCCTCTCTGATGGGATTGTCCAGGTGTAACTCCCACTCTGATGGGATTGTCCAGGTGTATCTCCCTCTCTGATGGGATTGTCCAGGTGTATCTCCCTCTCTGATGGGATTGTCCAGGTGTAACTCCCACTCTGATGGGATTGTCCAGGTGTATCTCCCTCTCTGATGGGATTGTCCAGGTGTTACTCCCGCTCTGATGGGATTATCCTGGTTAACTTGCTCTCTGATGGGATTGTCCAGATGAAACTTGATCTCTGATGGGATTATACAGGTGTAACTCCCTCTCTGATGGGATTGTCCAGGTGTTACTCCCTCTCTGATGGGATTGTCCAGGCATTACTCGCCCTCTGATGGGATTGTCCAGATGTAACTCCCTCTCTCTAATGAGATTCTCCAGGTGTAACTCCCTCTCTGATGGGATTCTCCAGGCATTACTCACCCTCTGATGGAATTGCCCAGGTGTAACTCCCTCTTTGATGCGATTTTCCGGATGTTACACCCTCTCTGATGAGAATGTCCAAGTGTAACTCCCTCTCTGATGGGATTCTCCAGGTGTAACTCCCTCTCTGATGGGATTGTCCAGATGTTACTCCCCCTCTGATGGGATTCTCCAGGTGTTACTCCCCCTCTGATGTGATTGTCCAGATGTTACTCCCCCTCTGATGGGATTCTCCAGGTGTAACTCCCTCTCTGATGGGATTGTCCAGGTGTTACTCCCCCTCTGATGGGATTCTCCAGGTGTTACTCCCCTCTGATGGGATTGTCCAGATGTAACTCCCCCTCTGATGGGATAGGCCAGAAGTAACTCCCTCTTTGATGGGATTGTCCATATATTACTCCCCCTCTGATGGGATTATCCAGGTAAACTCACTCTCTGATGGGATTGTCCAGATGAAATTCTATCTCTGATGGGATTATACAGGTTAACTCCCTCTCTGATGGGATTGTCCAGGTGGTACTTCCTCTCTGATGGGATTGTCCAGAGGTAGCTCCCTCTCTCCAATGAGATTCTCCAGGTGTAACTCCCTCTCTGATGGGATTCTCCAGGCGTTACTCGCCCTCTGATGGAATTGTCCAGGTGTTACTCCCTCTCTGATGGGATTCTCCAGGTGTAACTCCCTCTCTGATGGGATTCTCCAGGTGTAACTCCCTCTCTGATGGGATTCTCCAGGTGTTACTCCCTCTCTGATGGGATTCTCCAGGTGTAACTCCCTCTCTGATGGGATTCTCCAGGTGTAACTCCCTCTCTGATGGGATTCTCCAGGTGTAACTCCCTCTCTGATGGGATTCTCCAGGCATTACTCGCTCTCTGATGGGATTGTCCAGGTGTAAATCCCTCTTTGATGTGATTTTCCAGGTGTTACACCCTCTCTGATGGGAATTTCCAGGTGTTACTCCCTCTCTGAGGGGACTGTCCAGGTGTATCTCCCTCTCTGATGGGATTGTCCTGATGTTACTACCCCTCTGATGGGATTCTGCAGGTGTTACTCCCTCTCTGATGGGATTCTGCAGGTGTAACTCCCCCTCTGATGGGATTCTGCAGGTGTAACTCCCCCTCTGATGTGATTGTCCAGATGTTACTCCCCCTCTGATGTGATTGTCCAGGTGTTACTCCCTCTCTGATGGGATTGTCCAGGTGTTACTCCCTCTCTGATGGGATTCTCCAGGTGTTACTCCCCTCTGATGGGATTCTCCAGGTGTTACTCCCCCTCTGATGTGATTGTCCAGATGTTACTCCCCCTCTGATGGGATTCTCCAGGTGTTACTCCCCCTCTGATGTGATTGTCCAGATGTTACTCCCCCTCTGATGGGATTCTCCAGGTGTTATACCCCCTCTGATGGGATTCTCCAGGTGTAACTCCCTCTCTGATGGGATTCTCCAGGTGTAACTCCCTCTCTGATGGGATTCTCCAGGTGTAACTCCCCCTCTGATGGAATTCTCCAGGTGTTCTCCTCTGATGGATTCTCCAGGTGTAACTCCCCCTCTGATGGGATTGTCCTGGTGTTACTCCCCCTCTGATGGGATTGTCCTGGTGTTACTCCCCCTCTGATGGAATTCTCCAGGTGTTCTCCTCTGATGGGATTCTCCAGGTGTAACTTCCCCTCTGATGGGATTGTCCTGGTGTTACTCCCCCTCTGATGGGATTCTCCAGGTGTAACTCCCTCTCTGATGGGATTCTCCAGTTCTAACTCCCTCTCTGGTGGGATTGTCTTGGTGTTACCCCAACTCATACTGATGTTCCCACGCTGGGGCTTCCCTGTGTAATGGGGAGGGGGGGGAGGGGGTGGGGGTGAGAAGCCCTGCTGTTGTCTCTGCTCACATTTGCTCTGTTTCCGACAGAATTGGAAACGCTTTTCCTCAGGATGTAAAGAGGTGAAGACGCAGCTAGAAGAGAAACAAATCAATCAGCTCTACAACAAGGTCCTGTATGGGATCCCAGAGATCTGACCAAGGAGCAATGGGCCTCCCAGGAGGCAGCCTGCTTAGCGCGTGTCAACGACATCGAAAAGCTGACTTCTAAATAGGCAGAGAACATACTACGCAGCAATTCGTGATATTCGGCTTTACTCTGTATCTAACCCGTGCTGTACCTGCCCTGGGAGTGTTTGATGGGACAGTGTAGAGGGAGCTTTACTCTGTATCTAACCCGTGCTGTACCTGCCCTGGGAGTGTTTGATGGGACAGTGTAGAGGGAGCTTTACTGTGTATCTAACCCGTGCTGTACCTGCCCTGGGAGTGTTTGATGGGACAGTGTAGAGGGAGCTTTACTCTGTATCTAACCCGTGCTGTACCTGCCCTGGGAGTGTTTGATGGGACAGTGTAGAGGGAGCTTTACTGTGTATCTGAACCATGCTGTACCTGCCCTGGGAGTGTTTGATGGGACAGTGTAGAGGGAGCTTTACTCTATCTAACCCATGCTGTACCTGCCCTGGGAGTGTGTGATGGGACAGTGTAGAGGGAGCTTTACTCTGTATCTAATCCGTGCTGTACCTGCCCTGGGAGTGTTTGATGGGACAGTGTAGAGGGAGCTTTACTCTGTATCTAACCCGTGCTGTACCTGCCCTGGGAGTGTTTGATGGGACAGTGTAGAGGGAGCTTTACTCTGTATCTAACCCGTGCTGTACCTCCTCTGGGAGTGTTTGATGAGCAATGCTTTACACATGCTCTGAATCTGTCTAGTTAGTGAACTCTGTAATCATCAGTGGAATCTTTGAGGGGTCTGAAACCACAAATAATACCTGCTGCAATTCTCTGCTAAACCTTCACACGTGTTGAAATAAAGTTATAAAAGCAGTGTTGTTTACTGACCTTTTCATCCTGCACATCCCATGTTGCATCAAGAAGCCTTTGATTCTCACTGAGGTACAGTTCCTGATGGTGCCGATTCTCACTGAGGTACAGTTCCTGAAGGTGCTGACTCTCACTGGGGTACAGTTCCTGAAAGTGCTGACTCTCACTGGGGTTCAGTTCCTGATGGTGCTGACTCTCACTGGGGTTCAGTTCCTGATGGTGCTGACTCTCACTGGGGTACAGTTCCTGAAGGTGCTGACTCTCACTGGGGTACAGTTCCTGAAGGTGCTGACTCTCACTGGGGTACAGTTCCTGAAGGTGCTGACTCTCACTGGGGTACAGTTCCTGAAAGTGCTGACTCTCACTGGGGTACAGTTCCTGATGGTGCTGATTCTCACTGGGGTACAGTTCCTGAAGGTGCTGACTGTCACTGGTGTAGAATTCGCAATATATCGTGATTTTATTAATAAGGAGAAAAACACATAGTTTCGTTCAAACAGCTTTTATTTCAGCGGAATGCTGTCAGGTTTTCAAAGTGGACACAAGCAGCTTGTAAAATGGCCGCCGCACCTCGTGGTGGAACATTCTAGACTTTTCGACAGGCAGACAAGATGACGTTCCAATAAACATTTGTGCAAGATCGATTAAGACTCAGCACATTGAAGATAATACACGAGACATCATGGGTTTACAGTATACACATAAATACTGAAATCGGTCTCCCAGGTACGAATGAAAGCTATTGTACCAAGTAATCAAGAGCCCATCCAAAGACATTAATATGTAAAATCCCAACGACTCTACGATGAGAGAGCCGTTAGTGGGTAGTTACAGAAAACACTTGGAAGCCCCAAAACCCCTCCAGGGAGAACACCGACCGATTAAACAATGGGAGAAATATTAACAGGTACTCAGACAATTACGAGTAGCCCCGAAACCCATTAAAACGGAGATCACCCTATACAAGACATTTGAGCGCCAAACCCTAACAAAAGAAAAGACATTAAGGTTGGGCGGGAAACGGAAGATTTTGCACTATAATTACAAGCTCCAACCGTCCATCTTTCTCTTATCTTGCTGGTGTTCATCCTCGTGGCTGCTCCTGTGCTCTTGACTCGCCGTCTTGTTCCTGCTTGCCTCGTGTCTCTTTTCAAAAGACTGTTGAACTTTATGATCCGCTCGGATCTACCTCGTGTCGCGAAGACCTGTGTAGAACTGGGCTCTGAAGCCTTGAAGCGGGCGCACCATTCCGATAAGTCGGTAAACGGTGTTGGAACCGAAGGCCCGAGATGAGATGAGATGAGATGAGAAGAGAAGAAGACCATACTTATCGCCACGGTCAGTAAGCCCCGACCGCGCCTGTAGGTCGAATAGACATTTTCCTTGCCAGGAAGACTTCTTTGAGTTCTACAGAACTGCCAGGAAGATTACTTTTTGAATTCTATCGCATCCGTGCGAGGACACAGGAAGACTCTTCTTCGAGTTTTATCGAACCGGTGCGAGGGCACAGGAAGACTCTTTTTTGAGTAGAGTCGGAACTCCGAGGACAACACAGATCTTCATGACAGCAGACATTCCAGCCTGCTAGCCGGAGCAGAACGAGTAAACAAGTGGGGCCAGGAGACCCCCTGATCGACACGTGGGCGCTGCGGTGAAAAACATCCGATCAGAGGTTTCGGAATTCTCCGAGTTATCACGAGTGGTGAGCATGAGTCTCGAATCCTACGAATCTAGCTAGGACAGATATTGATAGGGGAGGGTTTCAAGTATTAAGGATAATTGTAATGTGCGCCCCCATTTACGATGTGTCGTTCGTTCCTCGTTTCCCTGAAATTAATTACATAACTGCGTGCAAGATTGTACTGTCATTAATCTGTGCTTATGACATGTATTTCGTAATCTTAAGTATTATGCAATAAAGATTTTCCATTTCGTACCATTCAACCGAGTCTACTTGAGTTTCATCTCCATTACTGCTCTCGCATCTAAGTCCAGTGTCTAGAACCGTAAGGGCGAGTGGGTCGAACCACTCACAGGGGTGTCTAGTGCTCCCAGACTGGCTGGAGACCAGAACAGGCAACAAGGCCTAAACCCGCACTAGCACCCGGGCTGCACAGAGCCACACGAATCTCACAGGCTGAGAGACATCAAAACCCTTACAGAAAATGGCGACCGCAGCAGGACACTGGCAGCGAGAGGGTAGTGTGTTAGACTTTGGTGTGAATGTACGAAATGTTATGCAGGAAAAGATAGCAGATTATGTGTTCGGAAAGGTAAATCTAACTAAGAAATGGATAAGTGACCTGTTAGCGGATAAGAGTCCACTAGAGGCAGCCGAGAGGTGGACAGATAGTAAGGAACATAAAAAGACAGTCGAGAAAGCAGTCTGGTTAATGTGTTACAAAAGGCAGGTCCAGATTTCAAACCAGGTCATTACAGCGCAAACAGCTTGGATCAGGCATTTAGAGGAGGAAATGGATGAGAAGGTCTCTGGAGGGGAGTTGCTCATTAGGAATTTAAGTGCGCTGCACCAAGAACGCCAGGAAATCACCAGTCACCATAAAACAAGGATAGATTACCTCGAGTGCCAGGTCACTGAGGCAAAGTTAAGTGAGGGCAGACTAAAGGAACGATGTGCCCGCCAAGCTGCCCAGATAAGAACCCAGGAAGAGAGCTTAACGGGGGTTAGGGCGGCATATAAGTTGGCCCTTGAGGATAAGTTTCAGGGGGCCGATCATAGCGCCTGCCAACAGGAGATAGAGCACCTCAAAAGGGCCGTGAACAAAGCGCACGGCATGGTGTGCCTTATCAGTCCGTCAGCACACCAGCCGCTAGTAAATGAGGAGTTTCAGAAATCCCCACCAAGTAAAGCAAAGGAAGTATTAGCCACTGCGCCCTCCACGCCACCCAGCTATTCGGAAACCTGGGTAAGGGAGGAAGTAGTAGAAGAAACAGAAGAGCCCACTGAGGGAGAAGTGGAAAAGGGACCGTTGTGTCCAGTTACGGGTATAAAAAGGGGCCCAAACAGAAACGGTGGGGAGGAACCAGGGGATCTCCTCAACCAGCTTGTGTTGCCTCACAGCTCACACCAGCTGAGAGTTATGATAAATCACGTACGGAAGCTGACCGAGTCAGACGACCCTTCCGTACATTTCAGAGAAGTTGAGCAAACCGCAGCCATCAACGGCTGCGATGATGGGGAAACAGCAAAAATGCTGTTATTTTCATTAGGCAGTTCAATCCTTCAGTGTCTCTCGGACGAGAGCAAGAGGGGAACCAAGACTTATGAGGCATTAAAAAATGAGGTCCTAGAAGTGTTGGGGGCGGACGATGAAGGTCCGTTTGCTAGAGTGGGACAGACAGTGCAGATGGAGGGAGAACCCCCGAAGGTTTTTGCCGACAGGCTGTGGCCAGTATATCAGGGCAGCTGTCCAGGTGCGCCAGAGCGCGACGCTGTGGACGGCGTCAGTTTAACTCATTGGCTCAGGTGTATAGTAGCCAACAGTTTGCCAGCCGTCAGAGAGCAGGCAAAAGCGTGGTTTGATCCCAATGACCCCAACATTACGGAAGAGTCGGTCTTGAATCGACTCACGGTAGGATATCGCAATATAAGGGGTATGGGAACACGTCCCCTTAAGGGAAAAGTACATGAGGTACGACCCGCAGCCCCGGCTCAAAGGGAGTGGCATCAGGAGGGTAACCGCGCCCCGCAGGCAAGTAATGCTTGTTACGGGTGTGGGAGGACAGGGCACTGGCGCAAGAACTGCAGGAACCCTTGGAAGGATTCCAGGGATAAAAATCCCGCAGCCCGAGCCCAGATGCCTGTCTCTGTTAGGGAAGCTAGTGCACCCACCCCTCCCGAAGACCTCGAATCAGTGTTGGGAGCCATGCGCAACTTCATGAGTGCACATGGAAAAGTGGCGGTTGCTACCGGCCCCGCAGGTGCCACAGGTCCGTCTAACCATACCCAATGACTAGAGCCCGCGCAGCCCGTCTACCTGTGTCCGCTCAGCTATGATGCGTGGAAGCGACCCTTGGTGGAGATGGAGGTAGGGAAACAGAAGGGTAGTTATTTGTTGGACACGGGAGCTTCTTGCACCGTGATTCATACAGATAGCCCTTTTGACTCACCGCTATCTACCAAGGTCCCATTCACATTAGCGGGGTTCACGGGAAAAGAACAGGCTGGCGCGTTCTCCTTTCCGCTATCCATTCGTTTGGGGGCACTTCACATCAAGTGGAAGTGCATATTGATGGAATGGCAGGAGGGGGGTGGAAGAGGTATCCTCGGGTCCGATCTCCTATCAGGACACGGGATCCTCGTGGACCTCAGAAATCATTGTCTCTGGGGGGCTAAGAGTGAAAAAGGCGAGGTAGTGGTAATTCCGGGGGAGGAAGAAACAGGGGTCCTGTGTACCATGCAGCCATCCGGAGGCTACGACCTCGGGCTTATGGTCGCAGATGTCCCAACGGACATGCAAACGTACGTGTCAGATAATATGCACGCGTTTGCAACCCACAAGCACGATTGTGGGAGGGTTACCGGGTTTGAGGTCAGCGTAGATGGGGACCCCATGACCCGGCCCCAAAAGCAGTATAACTTCCCCAAAGAAGCAGAACCCGATATGGAGACAGCAATGTCCTCCTTGGTGCAGCAGGGCGTGTTGAGGCCGATAGCCACACACGTGAACTCCCCATTATGGCCGGTTAGGAAGCCGGATAATTCGTGGAGGGCCACGGTGGACTACAGAGTCCTTAACAGTAACATTCCCGCCTGCGCGCCCACGGTAGCAGCAGTCGCTGACCTAATAGGGAGTATCCCAGCGTCCGCGACCACGTTCACGGTGCTGGATATCTCGAACGGTTTTTGGTCCATCCCGCTGCGGCGAGAGGACCAGTACAAGTTTGCCTTTACTTTCAAAGGACAACAGTGCACATGGTTTCTGCCACAGGGTTTCCACAACAGCCCCAGTATTTTCCATCAGTGTATGGCAGGAAGTTTAAAGGAGTTTAGTCAGCCCAATCAGATAGTGCAGTATGTGGACGATTTGCTCCTATTTACGGACTCAAGGGAGGAGCATGGACCACTACTGGACGAGTTATTGGAGCTGCTAGCGAGAAAGGGTTTTAAAGTAACCCCTAAGAAAGCACGTATCGGTCAGCAGGAAGTAAAATTCCTGGGGCTGACCATTCGCGCTGGGGAAAGAGCCATAGATAAGGCTAGGAGGGAGTCGGTGCAAGAGTTACCGATTCCCAACACCATAAGGGGTGTGAGGTCCTTTTTGGGACTGACCGGTTACTGCAGGGATTTTATCGAAGACTATGCGGCCACCGCGGCGCCGCTGCTCCGACTCCTCCATAAGGGAGTGGAGTGGTCTTGGGACGAGGGCTGCCAAGCAGCCTTCGAGAAGTTAAAAAGGGATCTGCAGACCGCGCCAGCTTTAGGGGCCATAGATGGGGGGAAGGAGTTTTTCCTGGAGGTAGCTGCCAGCGGGGACAGCTTGAGCGCTGTGCTGCTCCAAGAGCGCCACGGCAAGCTGAGGCCGGTTGTCTATTCGTCCAGGGTGTTAACGGATGTGGAGAGAAGTTTCTCCAATTGCGAAAGGCACCTTTTAGCCACGCATTGGGCTGTGAAAAGATCAGCGATCTTTACAGGGCTCTCTCCCATCACTCTCCTCACCCATCACACACCAACTAAGATGCTTCTAGATGGGAGGATTAAAGATGGGACCGTAAGCAGCGTGCGTATTGCGCGCTGGACCCTTCTTCTTTCCCAGATGGATCTTAGGGTTAAAGGTCTTTGCGAGCCCAGGCTTGTGGCCAATTTGGTATACCCCGGTACAGCCCACCGATGTTCGGTGGAAGGGGTGTGGGACGTCAACATAGGTTTGCGGGCCGGGATACATCCCACTGGGCGCGAGATTTATGTTGATGGTTCTAGCACAGTATCTGCTGGCGAACGACTCACAGGGTGTGGAGTTTATGACCCTGCGGCAAACCTTGCCCTGGCGATCAAGCTCCCTAGCACCATGAGCGCGCAGCAGGCTGAGCTGTCTGCTGTGGTGTACGTTGTTACCCACCCAGACATTTTCCCAACCCCATACACGATTTGCTCGGACAGTATGTTCACATGCAATTCGTGTACGGAATACCTGGCCATTTGGTCCCGCCGTGGATACACCTCCGCGGACGGGCGACCTTTAACGGTGAAGCCCTTGCTGGAAAAGATCCTAGCAGCAGTAGGGGAGGAAGGGGAGATTTTCATCCATAAGGTGAAAGCTCACTCCTCCACAGAGCCCCGTGGGGAGGGCAACCAGCAGGCGGATGCGCTAGCCAGGGAAGGTGCCCGCAACGGCATTTTCTGGGACCCCTATGGGACCAGACCCATGGCAGCGATCCAAGGCAGGGACGGGAATCCCGGGAACTCCAGGGTAGCATTGCCCCTAGACCTTAAGACCGTCCAAACCCAGGATCCCGCCCTAAAAGCAGTCCTAAAAACCATTGCTGAGGGGAAGCAAGTAGAGGGTCCGTACAGTACGGCAACCCTCTCAGTTAAGGAAGGCATGCTGTTCCGCGAGGAGCAGTGGGTTGTGCCGCAGCAGCACAGGAGGGAATTCCTCCAGTTGGCTCACGAGGGACCAGGGGCAGGGCACCCCGGGCCCGAGGTTACCTGGCAACGGGTAGAGCAAGCGGGATGGTGGCCAGGGCTCAGGGAACAGGTCCGCGAGTTCTGTGCAAACTGTCTCGTGTGTGCTGCAAACAACCCAGACCCCCAGAAAAGGAAAGTGCCCATGGGGCACGTAAGAAGGGTAGAGGGACCATGGCAGTCGATACAGATCGACTATATAGGGCCCCTGCCCACCACCCAGGGAGGCTATAAATACTGCCTCGTCTTGGTGGATGTGTTTTCCAAGTGGGTGGAAGCCTTCCCCTGTCGAACAGCTACGGCACTGGGTACTGCAAAAATCTTGGTCCGGGAAGTGTTCTCGCGGTGGGGACTTCCCCGTTTTGTGGAGTCAGACCAAGGGAGCCATTTCACCGGCCAGGTGATGCAGAACACCCTCATGCTTTTGGGCATTGAAGGGAAGTGGCACGTAGCACACAATCCCCAGTCATCCGGGATTGTTGAACGCATGAACCGGACCCTGAAGGAGAAATTGAGGAAAGAGACTAGGAACTCGCCCCAAAAATGGGCGGAGGTTCTGCCTTTAGTCCTCATGGGGGTCCGGGCCAGTCAGTCGAAAAGTACGGGGTATTCCCCGCACGAGGTGATGACTGGGAGGATCATGCGAACCCCCACCCATGTGCTAGCGCCGGTGCTCACTGAGGGCCAGCTCCAAGAGATAAGCAGGGACAAGTTCGCCCAGACCCTCTTGGAGCGCCTGAAGCAGGTTTATGAGCAGGCGGCTGGGAACATGGGAAGGCAGCATCAGGGCAATCGCTTGTTGCTGGAACCCCGCAAAACGCGGGAGTGGGAAGTAGGAGACCAGGTCATGGTCAGAAACTACGCCAGAGTAGGGAGTCTGGAACCACTGTATATGGGACCCTACAACATTGTAGATAAGGCGAGTCCCATGGTATACGCCGTAAAGGTACCTCGGCGCACTAAGTGGTTCCATGTAAACCAGTGCAAACTGTACAAGCCAGGTGCGCAAGGGAAAACCACAGGGGCAAAACCTGCGAGTGGGGACTCGCAGCCCCAGGTAGGACCACAAGGCACACAGGCAGGCAGAGCAGCTTGCATGAGGGGAGGAGACATCCTGGAAAATTGTGAAACATTTTTGTGGGGTTGGGAGTCAGATGAGGATAGTGATGAGGACGAGTGGGGATCGGGGAACGCAAGGGTCGCCCCCGATTCAGGTATAGGGAGGACAGGGGATGCAGATAGAGATCCACACAGGGTGGACACAGAGGCTGCAGGTCCCGAACACAGGAGGGAGGAGCTAGGGGAGGCGGAGCCAGCCACTGTGAGACCACAGGGCGTGACGGTGAAAACCTCAGAGCCCGAGCCGCCCACCTTGAACGTCCTGCCCTCGGGGGAGGTAGGGACTGCGAGTGAAGGGCCGCCTGCTGGGCCGAGCAGGGCAGTGCCACAAGCTGCAAGTCCCGAGGTCAGGGAGGCGGAGTCAGGGGAGGCGGAGCCAGCGACTGTGGTGGGACCACAGGTCGTCCCGGCGAAAGTCTCGAAACCCGGTCCGTCGGTCCTGGGATTCCTGCCCCCGACAACTCCTCGTAGGTCAAGTAGAGAACCCCAGCCCAGGAAGATGTGGGTATGGCCCCAGACTGTCCCAAGGCGTAGACTCAAGGTTAAGGCAGCCCAGGTAGAACCCGGTCCCATCGCAGCAGCAACAGGCTGTGGCAGATCAGAGGAAGGGGTCAGAGCCCTCCCACCGTCGGGAAGAGCTCGCAGCAGCCTTCTCAGAATTTAAAGGGGCCGCCCTGAGAACGGGCGGCGCTGTACAGTTATAGTTTTAGATAAGTTGATAGGTTTCTAAGTTTATAGTTTAAGGGTAAGAATAAGTTTATAGTTTTAAATCAGGTTAAGTTTGTAGTTTAATTTTAACAGAAAACGGTAAAATGATGGGAGCTTTAGAGATAGGTTTAGTTAAAGTTTATTCAGCGAACATTGAAGTATACGTGAGGCAAGGTCAGGGGACCCGCTCACCCTTCACAAAAGCCAGAGACTCTTGCGAGGCTGGCTACCTCATTCTATCTGATCACAGGAACCAAGGAAGGATGGAACGAATTCTAGTATTGCTCGCGGCAATCGGATGTGGATTGGCCTATCGAGGCCGCACCAAGGATGTCGTGGTGTTTGGATGCTCCGGGGACACGGCCCCCATCGCGGTGGATGGGACCGGAAGACGGGAGGCTGAGGAGACCACCACCTATTTCCACAAGGGAAGGTGGCCAGGATGGCTGGGAACGAACTCAACGGAGTATTCCAGCACATCGGGGTTTGCCTACCAAGAGACTTCTTTAATGTGCCCCAAAGTAAGGATCATCGCACCCAGGATCAGCGTCACCGTCGGCAAACGGATTTGTTTGACTTGTAATGGGAATGTCCCATTGAGCCGATGGTGGTGGCTGCGAAAGCTGAGCAAAAACATGAGGAACTCTTCGGTCGAGTGGGAACGACTGGGTAATAATACCCATCGGACAATTACGGGGACAAACGGACAAGTGAGAGTCTGTTGGGACAAATGGTGGGAACCGGATGAGGGAATTTATGTATGCATGTGGGGGTCAAAGTACGCGTGCCCCAAAGGCATCTCCATATTTTTCATTAATCAATGGCAGGATAACGGACAGGGGATGAGGTGGGATACGAGCACCAGGGGGTGCGCAGCCCCATACTCTTCGATCCCGGTAAATGCCACTGAGCTCATTACGCGCCCACGCAAAGCCCCGCCCACGATTCCGGTGGTTCTAGCTGAAGAGGAAGGGTGCCCTAAAACTAGTAAGGGACCCGGGAATGGTTTGGTACTGGTCCCCACAGACCAGATACTATTTCAGGGGGTACATTACGCGGTGGCCTCGGTGATTTTAAATCTCACCGAGGTGCGGTTACCAGAGTGGTGCCCCAAAAAGACGGAACAGTTATATCAGGTCCTGTTGACCAAGATGTTCAGACAATTTTACGAATTCGATTTCGTGGAAATTGATAAAACAAGTTTGTACACCGCACCACATGAAGTTTTGGATCAAGTAGGGAGGCAAAGAAGGGGTGTAGTGAACGACGCGTTCACTGCTTTTAACATGGGTACATCTGTGGTCAACGCTCTAGACAGTGTGGAGCTGCAGACCCAGATTAATGGTTTAAAGACGCAATTAAAAGACATTCTAACAGATGAGAATAAAGTGGTAGGGTCGGGTTTACACGAGGACCAAGCCATGACTCTTCATTTAAAGGAAATTATAGCAGAGTTAGAGAAACATGCAAAGACGGTAAATGCCCTGATTAGGGAAGATCGGAATGCATCCGATCAAGCTGCGCAGAACGAGGTGTGCGTGCTTTACGGGGCGTGGTTACTGGGCGAGGGCCGCAGTAATTTGGAGGATTTAAAACAAGGTTTGGTCCCGTCCTGGATAAGTAACAAACACCTGCGGGCGCTCCACCCTTTTCAGAACGCATTAAGCCCGTGCCAGCTCAGGTTAGCTTCAGAAGCATACCCAGTCCCCGTGGACTGCGGACGATCAAACCATACTATCATGGGTATAGTACTACGTATGCCGGTTTTGGGTGACACAGCAAAGCCCGCCCCAGTGTATCGGGTAGAGAACATTGGTGTCATTCAGGGGGGAGCCCACATTCGCTATGCAGCGGTTCCACCCTACGTCATCCGCTGGGAGCAAACGATGACAGGTACAGATCTCTCTGGTTGTCGTGGCAGGGGAGCACACATAATACTGTGTCCCCAGCACTTGAATGTCTTTTCAACACCACAGTGCGGGTTCAGAACGGCTGGCGCCAAGTCCATGAATTGCACCATGGAGGCAATGGCACAAGATCATGTGCCTCCGCAGGTAGCATACATCGGGGGTGGAACATATTGTGTTACCACTGCAGCGCAACACTACCAGCATGGAAACCGTAGCCGGTGTCCGGTGAGTGACAGTAGTTTCTGTTTCAAACCCAGGGCGGAAGTTCAAGTAGCACAACGGCGAATTGTCCCAATCCCTGAACCATCCACTGTTCATCTAACGGTAAAAGAGAATTTCACCGACTTGCAGCGATTCGTCGCGCATTTCGGATACCTCATTCCCCCTCTCCCTGAACACCTCACCAAGCTTTTAAAAGCCGTCGCGGTGTCACAAAAACATTTTTACACACTAGAACAGAAAACTGTCGAAATAGGGACAGACATTCTGGATATAGTAATTCCACCGTGGTGGAATCTGTTCACCAATATTGAAGTGCCTTCATGGATCAGAATAGCCTCCCACATTTTAGTCGTATGCCAAGTTTTTATTGTAGTATACCTATTGGTCGTACATTGTAAAAGAGGCAAACGCCTCACCAAGCATGAAAACACGGGAGAGTGGCGAGAACGTTACGTGCGCGTGCACGATGAAAGCACCGTGTGATCGGAAAATGGCGTCACTCCCGCTCGCCACGTGCGCCGCGGAAGTTTGTACTCGATCATGATTTTCAAAGACTGTAAATACGTTTGGAACTCGACATGTTTTAAGAGTTGGTGTTGATTATTTTGGTGATGGTGTTGTAGTTAAAAATGATTGTTTGGTTTTGGGTTTTGTTTTCCCTAAATAAACGATGAATATACAGGTGATACGAGAGGCATCGGCCTGGTCACACCGGGAAGGAAAACAAGTGGTGTAAGTTTAAAGGCAAATGATGCCTACGGTGATATAAAATATAATTTTCTTGGGAAATAAGGACGACGCAAAGACCCTAGATAGTTTAAGTTATGGGATTAAATTTTCTGGATTCGGAGAAAATCGAGATAATATTGCTCGCCACAATATTTTTGATACGATAAGCGGAGTTATTCGCATCAACAGGAGGGACTGTAGAATTCGCAATATATCGCGATTTTATTAATAAGGAGAAAAACACATAGTTTCGTTCAAACAGCTTTTATTTCAGCGGAATGCTGTCAGGTTTTCAAAGTGGACACAAGCAGCTTGTAAAATGGCCGCCGCACCTCGTGGCGGAACATTCTAGACTTTTCGACAGGCAGACAAGATGGCGTTCCAATAAACATTTGTGCAAGATCGATTAAGACTCAGCACATTGAAGATAATACACGAGACATCATGGGTTTACAGTATACACATAAATACTGAAATCGGTCTCCCAGGTACGAATGAAAGCTATTGTACCAAGTAATCAAGAGCCCATCCAAAGACATTAATATGTAAAATCCCAACGACTCTACGATGAGAGAGCCGTTAGTGGGTAGTTACAGAAAACACTTGGAAGCCCCAAAACCCCTCCAGGGAGAACACCGACCGATTAAACAATGGGAGAAATATTAACAGGTACTCAGACAATTACGAGTAGCCCCGAAACCCATTAAAACGGAGATCACCCTATACAAGACATTTGAGCGCCAAACCCTAACAAAAGAAAAGACATTAAGGTTGGGCGGGAAACGGAAGATTTTGCACTATAATTACAAGCTCCAACCGTCCATCTTTCTCTTATCTTGCTGGTGTTCATCCTCGTGGCTGCTCCTGTGCTCTTGACTCGCCGTCTTGTTCCTGCTTGCCTCGTGTCTCTTTTCAAAAGACTGTTGAACTTTATGATCCGCTCGGATCTACCTCGTGTCGTGTCGCGAAGACCTGTGTAGAACTGGGCTCTGAAGCCTTGAAGCGGGCGCACCATTCCGATAAGTCGGTAAACGGTGTTGGAACCGAAGGCCCGAGATGAGATGAGATGAGATGAGAAGAGAAGAAGACCATACTCATCGCCACGGTCAGTAAGCCCCGACCGCGCCTGTAGGTCGAATAGACATTTTCCTTGCCAGGAAGACTTCTTTGAGTTCTACAGAACTGCCAGGAAGATTACTTTTTGAATTCTATCGCATCCGTGCGAGGACACAGGAAGACTCTTCTTCGAGTTTTATCGAACCGGTGCGAGGGCACAGGAAGACTCTTTTTTGAGTAGAGTCGGAACTCCGAGGACAACACAGATCTTCATGACAGCAGACGTTCCAGCCTGCTAGCCGGAGCAGAACGAGTAAACAAGTGGGGCCAGGAGACCCCCTGATCGACACGTGGGCGCTGCGGTGAAAAACATCCGATCAGAGGTTTCGGAATTCTCCGAGTTATCACGAGTGGTGAGCATGAGTCTCGAATCCTACGAATCTAGCTAGGACAGATATTGATAGGGGAGGGTTTCAAGTATTAAGGATAATTGTAATGTGCGCCCCCATTTACGATGTGTCGTTCGTTCCTCGTTTCCCTGAAATTAATTACATAACTGCGTGCAAGATTGTACTGTCATTAATCTGTGCTTATGACATGTATTTCGTAATCTTAAGTATTATGCAATAAAGATTTTCCATTTCGTACCATTCAACCGAGTCTACCTGAGTTTCATCTCCATTACTGCTCTCGCATCTAAGTCCAGTGTCTAGAACCGTAAGGGCGAGTGGGTCGAACCACTCACAGGGGTGTCTAGTGCTCCCAGACTGGCTGGAGGCCAGAACAGGCAACAAGGCCTAAACCCGCACTAGCACCCGGGCTGCACAGAGCCACACGAATCTCACAGGCTGAGAGACATCAAAACCCTTACACTGGGGTACAGTTCCTGATGGTGCTGACTCTCACTGGGGTACAGTTCCTGAAGGTGCTGACTCTCACTGGGGTTCAGTTCCTGAAGGTACACCTTTCAGCAGGGTCTAATTGCTCTCTCTCTTTCTCTCTTTCACTTTCTCTCTCTCTCTCTCCCTCTTCATTTATTTCTCTCTGTTTCTCTGCTTCTTTCTGTCTCTCCCTCTCGTTCTCTGTCTATGCCCCGTTTTCTCTCTCTGTCAATATTGCTCTGTTTAAGAATGTGTATCTCTTTATCACTGCCTCACTCTCTGTATGTCTGTCTCTCTCTCTCTCTCTTGCCTGTGTCTCTCTTTCTTTATCTCTCTCTGTCGCTGTCTGAATCCCTCACTTTCTCTCAGCCACCCTACCTTTCCCAGGACCGTTGTTGCAATAATTACCAGCTGCCCCCACCCCCGCTCCCACCACCCTTCTCCCCTTCCCCCACCCGAAGGCTATGGAGTTTGCCCGCATTATGCAGTCATACAGCACAGAAGCCGGTCATTCGGCCCATCGTGCCTGTGCTGGCTCTTTCTCTAAGAGCTGTCCAATTAGTCCCGTTTCCCTGCTCTTTCCCCTTAGCCCTGTCATTTTTATCCCTTCTGGTATCTATCCAATTCACTATTTGAAAGTTGTTGCTGAATCTGCTTCCACCGCCCTTTCAGGCAGCGCGTTCCAGACCATCGGAGCAGGAGGAGGCCACTCAGCCCCCTCGAGCCTGTTCCGCCATCCAATGAGATCCTGGCTAATCTGTATCCTAACTCCCTATACACGCCTTGGTTCCCTAATCCCTTAATATCCTTGGCTCGCAAAAAATCTATCAATCTCAGATCTAAAATGATTAATTGAGCTCGCATCTACTGCTTATTGTGGGAGAGAGTTCCACACTTCTACCAGCCTTTGCCTGACGAAGTGTTTCCTAACTTCTCTCCTGGATGGCCTGATTTTAAGGTTCTTGTTCTGGACTGACCCAACTCGCAGTGTAAAATATTTCTCCTCCTCTCCCCTCTGGTTCTTTTGCCAATTACCTTCAATCTGTGTCCTCTGGTTACCGACCCTCCTGCCAGTGGAAACAGTTCCCCCCCCCCCATCGACTCTATTAAAAACCCCTCGTAATTTTGAACACCTCTGTTAAATCTCCCCTTAACCTTCTCTGCTCCACTTAAGGTGAAAAATCCCAGCTTCTCCGGTCTCTCCACAGAACTGAAGGCCCTTAATCCCCTGGTGCCATTCCAGCAAACCTCCTCTTCACCCTCTCCGAGGCCTTGACATCCTTCCTAAAGTGCGATGCCCAAGAATTGGACACAAGACTCCAGCTGAGGCCTAGTCAGTGATTTGTAAATGTTACGCGTAACTTCCTTGCGTTTACATCGGAACAGGAGGAGGCCATTCAGCCCCTCGAGCCTGTTCCGCTGTTCAATGAGATCATGACTGATCTGTAACTTAACTTCATCTGCCCGCCTTGGTTCCGTAAGCCTTACTAACCTTCACCCAACAAATCTAGCAATCTCAGTTTTAAATTTTTCAGTTGACCCCCCAGCCTTCACAACTTTTTGGGGGAGAGAGTTCCAGATTTCCACGACCCTTTGTGTGAAGAAGTGCTTCCTGACATCACCCCTGAACGGCCTAGCTCTAATTTTAAGGTTATGTCCTCTTGTTCTGGATTCCCCCACCAGAGGAAATAGTTTCTCCCTATCTACCCTATCAACTCCTTTAATCATCTTCAACACCTCAATCAGATCATCCCTTAATCTTCTATACTCGAGGGAACACATGCCCAGTCTGTGCAACCTGTCCTCATAATTTAACCCTTTTAGCCCCTGTGTCATTCTGGTGAATCTGCGTTGCACCATCTCCAAGGCCAATATATCCTTCCTGAGGTGTGGTGCCCAGAACTGAAGTTGTCCTGCAGATGTGGTCTGACCAGAGCTCTATTCGTAATAAGGTGGATGAATTAGCTGCGCAAATAGATGTAAATGGATATGATATAATTGGGATTACGGAGACATGACTCCAGGGTGACCAAGGCTGGGAATTCAACATCCAGGGGTATTCAATATTCAGGAAGGACAGGCAAAAAGGAAAAGGAGGTGGGGTAGCATTGCTGGTTAAAGAGGAGATTATTGAAGGCTTTCAATAAGGTCCCGCATAAGAGATTAGCGTGCAAAGTTAAAGCACATGGGATTGGGGGTAAGGTACTGACTTGGATAGAAAACTGGTTGACAGACAGGAAAGAGTTGGAATAAACGGGTCTTTTTCCGAGGGGCAGGCAGTGACTAGTGGGGTACCGCAGGGATCGGTGCTAGGACCCCAGCTATTCACAATATATTTTAATGATCTAGACGAGGGAACTAGATGTAATATCTACAAGTTTGCAGACGACACAAAGCTGGGTGAGCGTGTGTGCTGTGAGGAGGATGCAGAGAAACTCCAGTATGATTTGGACAGGTTGGGTGATTTGGCAGATGCAGTATAATGTGGATAAAAGCGAGGTTATCCACTTTGGTGGCAAAAACAGGAAGGCAGGTTATGATCTGAACGGCAATAGATTGGGAAAAAGGGAAGTGCAATGAGACCTGGGAGTCCTTGTGCACCAGTCGTTGAAGGTGCAGCAGCCGGTTAAGAAGGCAAATGATATGTTGGCCTTCATAGCGAGAGGATTCGAGTACAGGAGCAAGTATGTCTTGCTGCAGTTGTACAGGGCTTTGGTGAGACCACACCTTGAGTATTGTGTGCAGTTTTGGTCACCTTATCTGAGGAAGGATGTTCTGGCCATGGAGGGAGTGCAGCGAAGATTCACCAGACTGATACCTGGGATGGCAGGAATGACATATGAAGAGAGATTGGGTCGATTGGGCTTGTATTCGCTAGAGTTTAGAAGAATGAGATGGGATCTCATTGAAACTTATAAAATTCTAACAGGACTAGACAGACTAAATGCAGGAAGGATGTTCCCGATGGCGGGGGAGTCCAGAACCAGGGGTCACAGTCTAAGGATAAGGGGTAAGCCATTTAGGACTGCGATGAGGAGGAATTTCTTCACCCAGAGAGCGGGGAACCTGTGGAATTCTCTACCACAGAAGACAGTGGAGTCCAATTCATTAAATATATTCAAGAAGGAGTTAGATATATTTCTTAAGGCTAAGGGGATCAAGGGATATGGGGAGAAAGCAGGGACAGGGTACTGAGTTTGGATGATCAGCCATGATCGTATTGAATGGCGGAGCAGGCTCGAGGGGTCGAATGGCCAACTCCTGCTCCTATCTTCTATGCTTCTATTGTGGAAATGGAAGAAGCAGTGTAAAACTGAAATAAAATGAAGGAGTCACCATGTGTAAGGGACAGTGGATAAATAATGCAGAGGTTCAGTAATGTTCTGAAACAGAGGGCTCATAGGTAACCTCGTCAGACACGGGTGAGGTCACTACAGACACCAGTTAACAAACAATGGGTCAATTCAAGAAAATGGATGAAGACAGACGTAAACTAATCAAGGAGATGGGACAGGTTGTAGAACAGGATAAACCAGGAGAAAAACCCCAGATAGAGAGCGAGAACCTGGGAGCAACACTCGACAGCAGGGACCTGGGAACAGACACCCTACGCAGAGGTTGGGACAGAGATTGATCGCCTCGGACCAAATCGGGTAATATCAATATAAGTTGTGAGTCTTATATTTTGAAATTGTACTTTAAACTACGAACGGTGTTTGTTAAGCATTTATTAAAGATAAATCTTTGTACGCGAAATCTGTTGCCTGTGTGTTTGTTCAGACCAAACTTACATTTGAACCCTAAAAGGAAAAGTTGCGAACCTATTTGTTCGATCTTTCGAACATCTAGCGAATTCGGACAACAATTGGCAACCCAGATGGGATTTTAGAACTTTGGTTTGGACAAAATATACCACAGTAAGGGGCTGAACAAGCGACAGACAATATCTGTTAGGGTCGGATAAGAAATATCTGTTAGAGTCGGATAAGGAATATCTGTTAGAGTCGGATAAGGAATATCTGTTAGAGTCGGATAAGGAATATCTGTTAGAGTCGGATAAGGAATATCTGTTAGAGTCGGATAAGGAATATCTGTTAGAGTCGGATAAGGTTTTAAAGCAGTAACTATGGTGGAACGTGACGCGTCTAAAGGGGAGACCTCCCAGGATTGGGAAAAACAGTTTAACCAGTTAATGGTAGGAAAATATAAGGACTGGGCGGTGACGATCGCCGGTTCAAGTTTCAAAGGAGGTCAGACCTTCTTTGAGCACAATAATAAAAAGGGAAAAATGAAACGAAAAAAATTTAAATATTTTCTGATGGCAGCCTGTTACTCCGAACTAATGAGCGAGCGAGCATTAACACACAGTCAGGGTCAGACCCAAAACCAATTGCAGTCTGATTTAGACCAGTGCAGATAGAGGCCATTTCGGCCCATCGAGCCTGCACCGACACATATCCCACCCTATCCCCACGTATTTAATCCCCCCTAACACTAAGGGTCAATTTATCATAGCCAAATCAACCTAACCTGCACATCTTTGGACTGTGGGAGGAAACTGGAGCACCCGGAGGAAACCCACGCAGACACGGGGAGAATGTGCAAACTCCACACAGACAGTCACCCGGGTCCCTGGCGCTGTGAGGCAACAGTGCTAACCACTATGCCACTGTGTTGAATGGGAATGGGAGAGACTGGGACAAAATGAGTGGGAATGGGAGCGACTGGGACAAAATGAGTGGGAATGGGAGAGACTGGGACAATAGGAATGGGAGAGACTGGAACAATATTAATGGGAGAGAGTGGGAATGGGATTGAGTGGGAGAAAATGAGTGGGAATGGGAGAGAGTGGGGAAGATTGCAATGGAAAATGAATGGGTGTGAAATGTTAGTGATCAGGGTGGAACGGAAATGAGAGAGAGTTAAATTGTAAGGGAGCGTGTGCACGCTGTGATCTGAACTGATGTCTTATTGACGGTTCTGCTGGGTGAACTGACCCTGTTTCTGCAGCTTGAATTTTTTGAATCAGAACCTGACGGGAAAAGGAAACTGAAACTTAAGGTGTGGAAATAATCGAAAGTGGGCTGAACCAGCCCCAGGCGCGGAGCCACCCGAGCTCACATCGCCCATCAGTGCAGTGCAGGGAGGCTGAGGAGTGAGAAGGCAGCGAGTGGCCAGAGGATTCACCGAGCCACCAACCCCGGAACCGCGACTCGATAACGGTGAGAGGGGAAACCGGGAGGGTCGCAGGTCCCATCTCCCCCCACCCGGTGTGGTACTGAGCCCCACTCGGAGCAGGAGGATCCCAGATCCCCCGTCCCACCCGGTGTGGTACTGAGCCCCACTCGGAGCAGGAGGATCCCAGATCCCCCGTCCCACCCGGTGTGGTACTGAGCCCCACTCGGAGCAGGAGGATCCCAGATCCCCCGTCCCACCCGGACTTCTTGCTCCCAATCGCTGTCCAGTGACTCCCCACCGGCAGACAGGATCGGCGGTGATGCCTGCTATAGTCAAATACCCCGCGGGAAAGGGGAGCGGAAATCATAGAATCTTAGAGCACGGAAGGAGGCCATTCGGCCCGTAGTGCCTGTGCCGGCTCTCTGAACGAGCTGTTCAATTTAGTCCCACACCCCAGCTTTGTCCCCTGCAAGTTAGTCCTCTTCAAGTACATGTACAATTGCCTTTTGAAATTTCCCATAGAATCTGCTTCCTCCACCCTTTCAGGTAGTGCATTCCAGATCTTAACAACCCACTGTGTGGAAAAAAACTTCTCATTTCCCCTCTAATTTGCCAATCACCTTAAATCTGTGTCCTCTGGTTACCGACCCTCCTGCCAGTGGCAACAGCTTCTCCTTATTTACTCTATCAAAACCTCCTCATAATTTTGAACACCTCTACTAAATCTCCTCTTAACCTTCTCTGCTGGAAGGAGAACAACCCCAGCTTCTCCAGTCAACGTGAGTGCGGGCTGTCGAATAAGTGTCCCTGCCACCCTGACCCCAGCCCCAGAGAGCTTCTTTGGCGGGTGGAGGCAGAGAGAGAGAGAGTGTGAGTGTGAGAGAGAGAGAAAGAAAGAGACACATAGACAGAAAGAGAGAGAGGGAGAAAGACAGAGACAGGGAGAGTCAGGGGAAAGAGAGACACACAGGCAGACAGAGTGAGACAGAAACACAGACAGAGAGGGAGAGAGACAAACACATAGATGGGAGAGAGAGAGATATGCACAGACAGACTGAGAGCGAGAGAGAGAGAGAGACAGAGAGAAAAAGACAAAGAACAGGCAAGAGTCCTGTCATCGTGATCCACGTTTGAACCTGTGCCTCTCTTTCCCGCAGTGTTACCCGGACCTCACCCTACACGGCCGAGAACCGCCAGCGAGCGTCATGTTTAACTCAGACGGTAAGTGGTACTTAGGGCGTCGCTGTCTTTCGGTCAGGATGCTTCCCTGCGTGTGAGGGACGCTCAGTCGGACCGGGAGCTGCTCTGAGAGGCTAGAATCCTATTTCCCTCACTTTCAGATGTCTGCTTCTGAACCCTTTTGCTCTCTACTCCCCTCCTGTTCTCTCTCTGCCTCTCTCTCTCTCTCTCTCTGTCTGTCTGTGTGCTTCTCTCTCTCTCCCTCTCGCTCTTTCTCTGCCTCTGTCTGTGTCTCTCTCTCCCCGTCTATGTGTCTGTTTCTCTCTCTCTCTCTCTCAGCCTCTGTCTTTGTCTCTCTCTTTCTCTCTGTCTGTCTTTCTCTCTGACTCTCCCCCCTGTCTGTCTCTGTCTCTCTCTCTCTCTCCCAGCTTCCCCTTGCTCCCTCTGTCTCCAACTCTCTCTCAGCTGTGTCTCAGTGGGTAGCACTCTCGCCTCTGAGTCAGAATAGAATCGTAGAACGGTTACAGCACAGAAGGAGGCCATTCGGCCCGTCGAGCCCGTGCCGGCTCTCTGCAAGAGCACTTCAGCGAGTCCCACTCCCCCGCCCTTTCCCCGTAGCCCTGCAAATTTCTTTACTTCAGATACTTATCCAATTCCCTTTTGAAAGCTGTGATTGAATCTGCCTCCACCACCCTTTCAGGCAGTGCATTCCAGATCCTAACCACTCGCTGAGTAAAAAAGTTTTTCCTCATGTCGCCTTTGGTTCTTCTGCAAATCACCTTAAATCTGTGTCCTCTGGTTCTCGACCCTTCCGCCAATGGGAACAGTTTCTCTCTCTCTCTGCTCTGTCTAGAACCCTCATGATTTTGAACACCTCTATCAAATCTCCTCTCAACCTTCTCTGCTCCAAGGAGAACAACCACAACTTCTCCAGTCTATCCACGTAACTGAAGTCCCTCATCCCTGGAATCATTCTCGTAAATCTTTTCTGCACCCTCTCTAAGGCCTTCACATCCTTCCTAAAGTGCGGTGCCCAGAGTTGGACACAATACTCCAGTTGAGGCCGAACCAGTGTTTTATAAAGGTTCATCATAATTTCCTTGCTTTTGTACTCTATGCCTCTATTTATAAAGCCCAGGATCCTGTATGTTTTTTTAACCGCTTTCTCAACCTGCCCTGCCACCTTCAACGATTTGTGCACATTTACCCCCAGGTCTCTCTGTTATTGCACCCCCTTTAGGATTGTACCCTTTAGTTTATATTGCCTCTCCTCGTTCTTCCTACCAAAATGTATCACTTCACACTTTTCTATGTTAAACTTCATCTGGAATGTGTCCGCCCATTCCACCAGCCTGTCTATGTTCTCTTGAAGTCAATCACTATCCTCCTCACTGTTCACTATACTTCCAAGTTTTGTGTCTTCTGCAAATTTTGAAATTGTGCCCTGTACACCCAAGTCCAAGTCATTAATATATATCAAGAAAAGCAGTGATCCTAGTACCGACCCCTGGGGAACACCACTGTGTACCTTCCTCCGGTCTGATAAACAACCGTTCACCACTACTCTCCGTTTCCTGTCACTTAGCTAATTTCATATCCATGCTGCCACTGTCCCTTTTATTCCATGGGCTTCAACTTTGCTGACAAGCCTATTATGTGGCACTTTGTCGAACGCCTTTTGGAAATCCATGTACACCACGCCAACCACATTACTCTCATCAACCCTCTCTGTTACCTCATCAAAAAACTCAATTAAGTTGGTTAAACACGATTTGCCTTTAACAAATCCGTGCTGGATTTTCTTAATTAATCCACACTTGTCCAAGTGACTGTTAATTTTGTTCCTGATTATTGTTTCTAAAAGCTTCCCCACTACTGAGGTTAAACTGACTGGCCTGTAGTTGCTGGGTTTATCTTTACACCCTTTTTTGAACAAGGGTGTAACATTTGCAATTCTCCGGTCCTCTGGCACCACCACCGTTTCTAAGGAGGATTGGAAGATTATGGCCAGTACCTCCACGATTTCTTCCTTCACTTCCCTCAGCGTAATAGGATGCATCCCACCTGGTCCTGGTGACTTATCTACTTTCAGTACAGCCAGCCTTTCTTGTACCTCCTCTTTATCAATTTTTATCCCATCCAGTATCTCCTCTACCTCCTCTTTCACTATGACTTTGGCAGCATCTTCTTCCTTGGTGAAGACAGATGCAAAATACTCATTTAGAACCTCAGCCATGCCCTCTGCCTCCATGTGTCGGTCTCCTTTTTGGTCCCTAATCGGCCCCAGCCTTCCTCTTACTATCTGTTTATTATTTATATACCTATAGAAGACTTTTTGATTCCCTTTTATGTTAGCTGACAATCTATCCTCATACTCTCTCTTTGCCCCTTATTTCCTTTTTCACTTCCGCTCTGATCTTTCTATATTCAGCCTGGTTCTCACTTGTATTGTCAACCTGACATCCGTTTTCTGCTTCATCTTACTCTATCTCTTTCGTCATCCAGGGAGCTCTGACTTTAGTTGCCCTACCTTTCCCCCTCGTGGGAATGTACCTCGACTGTACCCGAACCATCTCCTCTTTAAAGGCAGCCCATTGTTCGACTACAGTTTTGCCTGCCAATCTTTGATTCCAATTTACCCGGGCCAGATCCACTCTCAACCCACTGAAATTGGCCTTCCTCCAATTAAGTATTTTTACTCTGGATTGCTCCCTGTCCTTTTCCATAGCTAATCTAAACCTTATGATACTATTACGATAGCAAAATACTGCAGATGCTGGACATCCGAAATAACAACAGAAAACGCTGGAAAAACTCAGCAGGCCAGGCAGCATCCGTGGAGAGAGAAAGAGAGTTGACGTTTCAGGTCGATGACCTTTCATCAGAACTGGGAAGAGCTGCCTTATGATACTATGATCACTGTTCCCTAAATGTTCCCCTACTGACACTTGCTCCACTTTTCTAGATTTGCCGATGACACCAAACTTGGGGGTGTGGCAAACAGTGAGGATGATACCAAATCGACTGCAACAGGACATAGAAAGGCTAACAGAATGGGCAGACAAGGGGCAGATGGAGTTTAATACAGAGAAGTGTGAGGTGATGCATTTTGGCAGAAGGAACAGGGAGAGGCAATATACACTTAATGGCACAGTGTTAAAGAGTGTGCAGGGACAGAGGGACCTGGGAGTTAATGTGCATAGGTCCCTGAAGGTGGCAGAACATATTGAGAGAGTGGTTAGCAAAGCATATGGGATCTTGGGTTTCATAAATAGAGGTATTGAGTACAAAAGTAGAGAAGATATGCTGAATCTTTATAAAGCGCTGGTTAGGCCACAACTGGAGTATTGCATCCGGTTCTGGTCACCACACTTTAGGAAGGATGTGAAGGCCCTTGAGAGGGTGCAGAGGAGATTTACCAGAATCTCTGTCTTTTCTCTCTATCTCTCTCTGTGTCTCCCTCTCTCTGTCTCTTTGTCTCTGTCTCTCTCTTTCTTTCTGTCTCTCTCCCCTGTCTGTCTCTCTCTATCTCTCTCTCTCTCAGCTTTCCCTTCGTGCTGCCTCTCTCTTTCTTTCTCCCTCTCTCTCTCGCTCTCTCTGACTCTCTCTCCCTGCCTCTGTCTCCCTCCCTCCCTCTCACATTCGACAAATTTAAAGTTAATCTCCATTTTCCCTTGAACAGAATTCCTGGGCCCGGCTGAGAAAATGCCGTTGCTTTTCCAGGCAGCTCACCTTCATGTGCTGAAGACCACATATTGCCCAGACGACTTTACTTCCATTGTGAAGAACAGTCAGGTTCTGATGACCTCCTCATGCTCCATGCTATGGCAGGTATGTTTCCAGCGAGGGGGCCAGGGCACTGCATCTTTGAGTCTCGTAACTTTGAAAAAAATATCTCACGGGATGTGGGCGTCGCTGGCAAGGCCAGCATTTATTGCCCGTCCACTAATTGCCCTGAGAAAATGGTGATGAGCCGCCTTCTTGATCCGCTGCAGTCCGTGTAGTGAAGGTGCTCCCACAGTGCTGCTATGTAGGGAGTTAAGAACATAAGAAATAGGAGCAGGAGTGGGCCTTATGGCCCCTCAAGCCTGCAACGCCATTCAATAAGATCATGGCTGATCATCGACCTCAACTCCACTGTCCCGCCCGATCTCCATATACCTTGATTCCCCGTGAGTCAAAAAATCTGTCTATCTCAGCCTTGAAGAGACTCAGCGAGTTGCAGTATTTTAGTCCCAGCGACGATGAAGGAACGGCGATATATTTCCAAGTCAGGATGGTGTGTGACTTGGAGGGGAACTTGGAGGTGGGGTTGTTCCCCTGCGCCTGCTGCCCTTGTCCTTCGAGGTGGAAGCGGTCGCGGGTTTGGGAGGTGCTGCTGAAGAAGCCTTGGCGAGTTGCTGCAGTGCATCTTGTAGATGGTACACACTGCAGCCACGGTACGCCGGTGGTGGAGGGAGTGAATGTTTAAGGTGGTGGATGGGGTGCCAATCAAGCGGGCTGCTTTGCCCTGGATGGTGTCGAGCTTCTTGAGTGTTGTTGGAGCTGCACTCATCCAGGCAAGTGGAGAGTATTCCATCACACTCCTGACTTGTACCTTGTAGATGGTAGAAAGGCTTTGGGGAGTGAGGAGGTGAGACACTCGCCACAGAATACCCAGCCTCTGACCTGCTCTTGTAGCCACAGTATTTATGTGGCTGGTCCAGTTAAGTTTCTGGTCAATGGTGACCCCCAGGATGTTGATGGTGGGGGATTCGGCGATGGTAATGCCGTTGAATGTTATGGGGCAGTGGTTAGACTCTCGCTTGTTGGAGATGGTCATTGCCTGGCACTTGTGTGGCGCAAATGCTACCTGCCACTTATCAGCCCAAGCCTGAATATTTAGTTGCATGCGGACATGGACTGCTTCATTATCTGAGGAGTTGCGAATGGCGCTGAACACTGTGCAGTCATCAGCGAACATCCCCACTTCTGACCTTATGTTGGAGGGAAGGTCATTGATGAAGCAGCTGAAGATGGTTGGGCCTGGGCCTTCTCCTGCTCCCATTTCTTATGTTCTTATGATCTCGCGTGGAGTGAATCGAATTGGCTGAAGATTGGCGACAGCGATGGTGGGGACCTCAGGAGGAGGTTGTTCACAGATTCTAACTGTTATCTCTCATAAAAGATACACAGGACCTATGAGAACATGGCTTCAATGTTCAGCTCGCTACTAGATGCCATCAGTAGCAAACAGGCAGCGATCTCAAGCGCCATAGCCAAGGAGATATCAGAGTGGATCGAGCAGCTGGTGAAGGAAGTGGATAAGATAAAGGAGAGGTAAATGCGGCAGCACGGAATGACCAGGGCTGTCCGATTGGGGTCTCCCATCACCGGGACTGTCCGATTGGAGTGTCCCATCGCCGGGTCTGTCCGATTGGGGTCTCCCATCGCCGGGACTGCTCGATTGGGGTCTCCCATCGCCGGGACTGTCCGATTGGTGTGTCCCATCACCGGGTCTGTCCGATTGGGGTCTCCCATCGCCGGGACTGTCCGATTGGGGTCTCCCATCGCCGGGACTGTCCGATTGGTGTGTCCCATCACCGGGTCTGTCCGATTGGGGTCTCCCATCACCGGGTCTGTCCGATTGGGGTCTCCCATCGCCGGGACTGTCCGATTGGGGTCTCCCATCACCGGGTCTGTCCGATTGGGCTCTCCCATCGCCGGGACTGTCCGATTGGGGTCTCCCATCGCCGGGACTGTCCGATTGGGATCTCTCATCGCCGGGACTGTCCGATTGGTGTCTCCCATCGCCGGGACTGTCCGATTGGGGTCTCCCATCGCCGGGACTGTCCGATTGGGGTCTCCCATCACCGGGTCTGTCCGATTGGTGTGTCCCATCGCCGGGTCTGTCCGATTGTGGTCTCCCATCGCCGGGACTGTCCGATTGTGGTCTCCCATCGCCGGGACTGTCCGATTGTGGTCTCCCATCGCCGGGACTGTCCGATTGTGGTCTCCCATCGCCGGGACTGTCCGATTGTGGTCTCCCATCGCCGGGACTGTCCGATTGGGGTCTCCCATCACCGGGACTGTCCGATTGGAGTCTCCCATCGCCGGGACTGTCCGATTGGGGTCTCCCATCGCCGGGTCTGTCCGATTGGGGTCTCCCATCGCCGGGTCTGTCCGATTGGAGTGTCCCATCGCCGGGACTGTCCGATTGGGGTCTCCCATCGCCGGGACTGTCCGATTGGGGTCTCCCATCGCCGGGACTGTCCGATTGGAGTGTCCCATCGCCGGGACTGTCCGATTGGTGTCTCCCATCGCCGGGACTGTCCGATTGGGGTGTCCCATCACCGGGACTGTCCGATTGGTGTCTCCCATCGCCGGGACTGTCCGATTGGGGTGTCCCATCACCGGGACTGTCCGATTGGGGTGTCCCATCACCGGGACTGTCCGATTGGGGTCTCCCATCGCCGGGACTGTCCGATTGGGGTCTCCCATCACCGGGTCTGTCCGATTGGGGTCTCCCATCACGGGGTTTACTTACTGTATGCGATGTGTGTGCGTATAGAAGTCTTTCTCTGATTTCTCTCTCACTTTTTAGATGGTCGAAATTTGATGTGAAGTTTCATGCTGAGTGGAGAAAAGCAAAGGAACGTAAAGATAATGGTATGTTAGAGAATGTTTTGAAGTTTTGTTTCTCAGGGTCTGACTGTTACTCTCTATGTCTCTGTGTGTGTCCCTCTCGCTCTGTCTCTCCTTCTCTCTCTCTCTCTCTCTCTCTCTCTCCATCTGTGTGCCATTCTTTCTACATGTCTGACTCTGTCGCTGTCTGCCCTGCATAAACCTGGGGTCATCCAAAACTCGGCTGCCCCGTGTCCTAACTCACACCAAGTCCCGTTCACCCATCACCCCTGTGCTCGCTGACCTACATTGGCTCCCGGTTTAAGCGACGCCTCGAATTTAAAATTCTCATCCAATTCTTCAAATCCTGCCATACCCCTGTAACCTCCTCCAGCCCTACACGCTCCGAGATATCTGCGCACCACCAATTCTGCCCTCTTGAGCATCCCTGATTATAATCGCTCCAGCATTGGTGGCCGTGCCTTCTGTTGCCTAGGCCCTAAACTCTGGAATTCCCTCCCTAAACCTCTCTATCTCTCTTTCCTCCTTTAAGACGCTCCTTAAAACCTACCTCTTTGACCAAGCTTGTGGTCACCTGCCCCAATTTCTCCTGATGTGGCTCGGTGTCAAATTTTGTTTGATAATCGCTCCTGTGAAGTTTTACTACGTTAAAGGCGCTCTATAAATACAAGTTGTTGTTGTTGATAATCAAGGTAAGGGGGTAGCAGAATTCCACACACTAGTCCCAACTGTGGCCTGGCCAGTATCTTATACACATTCACTGTCACCACCTTGATATTAAATTCGTTCACCCCCGGGCACCTCCGCTCTCGGACACATTCACTGTCACCACCTTGATATTAAATTCGTTCACCCCCGGGCACCTCCGCTCTCGGATACATTCACTGTCACCACCTTGATTTTAAATTCGTTCCCCCCCGGGCACCTCCACTCTCGGACACATTCACTGTCACCACCTTGATATTAAATTCGTTCACCCCCGGGCACCTCCGCTCTCGGATACATTCACTGTCACCACCTTGATTTTAAATTCGTTCCCCCCCGGGCACCTCCACTCTCGGACACATTCACTGTCACCACCTTGATTTTAAATTCGTTCACCCCCGGGCACCGCCACTCTCGGACAAATCCTGCCAGTTCGGGTATAATCCAGTGTTCTTTTCACTCCAAAATGGCTCACGTCACATTTTTAAAAAATTAGTTCCTGGGATGTGGGCGTCGCTGGCAAGGCCAGCATTTATTGCCCATCCCGAATTGCCCCTTGAGAGGGTGGTGGCGAGCCCCCATTTCAGAGGGCAGTTAAGGGTCAGCCACATTGCTGTGGGTCTGGAGTCACGTATAGGCCAGACCAGGTAAGGACGGCAGATTTCCTTCCCTAAAGGACATTAGTGAACCAGATGGGTTATTTTTTTATGACAATCTGGTAGTTTCATTACTGACACTAGCTTTTTTATTCCAGATTTATTTAATTAACTGAATTTAAATTCCCCGGCTGCCAATGGTGGGATTTGAACTCACGTCTCTGCGGATCATTAGTCCAGGCCTCTAGGATTACCAGTCCAGTAACATAACCACTATGCTACCTTCCATTCAACTGTGTCTACCACTTCCTAGCTACCTTTAAAAAAAAAAATTTATTCATTCACGGGATGTGGGCGTCGCTGGCAAGGCCAGCATTTATTGCCCATTCCTCGTTGCCCTCGAGAAGGTGGTGGTGAACCGCCTTCTTGAACTGCTGCAGTCCGTGAGGTGAAGGATTGTACTTTTGTAGCGGTTTGATACAAACGGAATGGCCATTTCAGTGGGGCAGTTAACCAAGCAAGCAATCCGGTCACTACAGGCCTTATCAATCTGTCATGTGGGATACAATGGGTGAGCACTTGAACAAATCTGAGCTGATCAGAGAGAGTCAACATGGCTTTGTTAAGGGGCAGTCATGTCTGCCTGATCTCGGTCACTAATCAGGTAGATCAGGGAGTGTCTATGGGTGTTATCTATATGGACTTCCAGAAGGTATTCGATAAGGTACTGCACAAGAGTTTATTAGCAAACATAGAAGATAGGTGCAGGAGTAGGCCACTCGGCCCCTCGAGCCTGCTCCGCCATTTAATCAGATCATGGCTGATCATCCAAATTCAGTACCCTGTCCCTGCTTTCTCCCCATATCCCTTGATCCCTTTAGCCTTAAGAAATATATCCAACTCCTTCTTGAATCTATTTAATGAATTGGCCTCAACTGCCTTCTGTGGTAGAGAATTCCACAGGTTCCCCACCCTCTGGGTGAAGAAATTCCTCCTCATCTCGGTCCTAAATGGCTTACCCATTATCCTTAGACTGTGACCTCTGGTTCTGGACTCCCCCGCCATCGGGAACATCCTTCCTGCATCTAGTCTGTCTAGTCCTGTTAGAATTTTATAAGTTTCAGTGAGATCCCCTCTCATTCTTCTAAACTCCAGTGAATACAAGCCCAATCGTCCCAATCTCTCTTCATACGTCATTCCTGCCATCCATTCCTGCCAAACATGAGAGAGAGCACGGAATTGGAGGTAGAGTTGGAAATTGGTTGGGAGACGGAGAGTGGGGAATAAAGGGTACGTACTTCCGATTGGCAGGTGATTGTAGGGGGTTTTCTCCGATACTGGTCCCCCGTTACCCACAGTTCTTGGACGTCAGGATTTATAAGAATCAAATACATACGGCACAGAGTTTTGGCTTAACCTTTGATTCGTTCGTTTATTGAACACATACACACAATCACCTCCCCAGTATAATCCCTACGATTTATATCAGACTAACAGCCCCAAAATACAAACCCCTACGCAAGGGTCATTTGCATCGACACAATATGACACAGTTCAACCCGTCCGTGATTTGACTGTTACATTTAAAGTTACCCAGACTCAATCACAAAACCCTTATTGTGATCTGAGGGAAACTTACTCAGACTCAATCACAAAAGCCCCCTCTATGACTTGACTGAAACCTACAATCACCACTCCCGATCGGCTGTCTCCTGGAGTTGATTGTAGACCCGAATCCTTCTGCTCGCGGTTCTTGCGTTAGATTCCGATGCTGTCTCTCTTCGAAGTGGCTTTTTTTTCCTTTATACCCAAAACCAACTTGCAATATCTTGAAACACATTTCCTGTCCCCTCTTGTGCACACGATGGCCGTATCAAAATGTGTGAATGTCTCCAGCAGAGAACTCTTGATGGCTAATTGGCCCTCGTATTGTCCATTGATTACTTGGGCACCGACTGTCTGTATTGAGGTCCTTTCCGACAATGCAACCTTCCCAAGGTGACTGCATATGCTAATTGTTGGTTTCTGTTAGCATTCGTATTCAAATGGTTCAGGGCCCGGCCCATTGCCTAGGCCTGCACTGATACCAGCTTTTCTAGAGCCATGGTCCAAGGTGAGCTTCTTTAACAATGTAACCCCTTAAGGTAAATGAATACGCGAATGTTCTTGTATCTTCCCTAGACAGAAAACCTAAGTATAGCCTAGAAATTAGAGGGTTAAATTATGGGGAAAAGCTTGCATGAACTAGGTTTGTAGTCCCTCAAGTATAGAAGATTGAGGGATGAGCTAATCGAGATGTTTAAAATGCTAAAAGGATCGGTAGGGTAGATACGGAGCAACAACGATACAGATAACATTCGCGCCACACAAGTGCCAGGCAATGACTATCTCCAACAAGCGAGAGTCTAACCACCGCCCCTTGACATTCAACGGCATTACCATTGCCGAATCCCCCACCATCAACATCCTGGGGGTCACCATTGACCAGAAACTTAACTGGACCAGCCACATAAACACTGTGGCAACAAGAGCACGTCAGAGGCTGGGTATTCTGCGGCGCGTGTCTCACCTCCTGACTCACCAAAGCCTTTCTACCATCTACAAGGCACAAGTCAGGAGTGTGATGGAATACTCTCCACTTGCCTGGATGAGTGCAGCTCCAACAACACTCAAGAAGCTCGACACCATCCAGGACAAAGCAGCCCGCTTGATTGGCACCCCATCCACCACCTTAAACATTCACTCCCTCCACCGCCGGCGTACCGTGGCTGCAGTGTGTACCATCTACAAGATGCACTGCAGCAACTCGCCAAGGCTTCTTCGGCAGCACCTCCCAAACCCGCAACCTCTTCCACCTAGAAGGACAAGGGCAGCAGGTGCATGGGAACACCATCACCTCCAAGTTCCCCTCCAAGTCACACACCATCCTGACTTGGAAGTATATCCTTCATCGTCGCTGGGTCAAAATCCTGGAACTCCCTCCCTAACAGCACTGTGGGAGCACTTTCACCACACGGACTGCAGCGGTTCAAGAAGGCGGCTCACCACCACCTTCTCAAGGGCAATTAGGGATGGGCAATAAATGCTGGCCTTGCCAGCGACGCCCACATCCCATAAATGAATAGAAAAAAAAACTATTTCCTCTGGTGGGGGGTAGCGGGGGGGGGGGGGGCGGAGTCCAGAACAAGGGGGACATAATCCATAAAATTAGAGCTAGGCCGTACAGGGGTGATGTGAGAAAGCTCTTCTTCACTCAAAGGGTTCGTGGGAATCAGGAACTCTCTCCCCACAAAAGGCTGTGGAAGAGGGGGATCATTTGAAACTTTCAGGATCGAGGTGGACAGATATTTTGTTGGGTAAGGCTACAGAATCATAGAACAGTACAGCACAGGAGGAGGCCATTCGGCCCATCGAGTCTGTGACGGCTCTTTACAAGAGCGATCCAGTGTTAGTCCCACTCCTCCGCTCTTTCCCCCATATCACTGCAATGGTTTCGCCTTCAGGTATTTATCCAATTCCCTTTTGAAGGCTGCGATTGAATCTGTACCCACTGCCCTATCAGGCAGTGCGTTTCCAAATCCTGACCACAGGCAATCAAGGGATGTGGGCCAAAGGTGGGGAAATGGAGTCGAGATACAGATCAGCCGCAATCTAATTGAATGGCGGAGCAAGCCCGAGGGGCCGAATGGCCTCCTTCTGTTCCTAATGTTTTCGGGAGGAAGGTTATTAGAAGGTTGGAGTGCTTTAACACAAGTGGCTATTGATTATAGTATTGTGCCTTGTACCTGACACTACTCTCCTCCCTCTCCTTGCATTAGCCATTGCTCGCGACCAAAGTCTAGACGTGGACCTTATGTTCGAAGAATGCATGGATGCAAACCCTGATCTCCTCACCAATCTGAGAATGATTTCCCAGTGTCTGGGCCAGGCTGGGGTAGTGCTCCAGGAAATCATTCACTTCCTGGACAAAGTTGGATCCGAACTTCAGGAGCGAAAGCAAGAATGGAGAAAGATCCTGATCCTCTTGAACAGCCAGGACCCCAGCTCAGGGAAAAACGTCAAGATGGCTGAGGAGGTAGGAACTTTGACTGCTTATATCGGACGTGGAGTTAGGGAGCTGCACCATAGGGAACGGACGAGATGTTTCCTCTCTCTCCGATGGGAGAGAGCAGTGAGTCAGAGACTACAAGATGCACTGCAGCAACTCGTCATGGCTTCTTCGGCAGCACCTCCCAAACCCGCGAACTCTTCCACCTAGAAGGACAAGGGCAGCAGGCGCATGGGAACACCACCACCTCCAAGTTCCCCTCCAAGTCACACACCATCCTGACTTAGAAGTATATCGCCGTTCCTTCATTGTCGCTGGGTCAAATTCCTGGAACTCCCTCCCTAACAGCTCTGTGGGAGTACCTTCACCACACAGACTGCAGCGGTTCAAGAAGGCGGCTCACCACCACCTTCTCAAGGGCAATTAGGGATGGGCAATAAATGCTGGTCTTGCCAGCGACGCCCACATCCCATGAATGAATTTTAATAAATGTCCTCAGTGATGTTGTACATCAGGTCTGACCTCTTCCCTGATCGAGATTCCAAGATGTTGCTCCCTTGCTGGTGGGATAGCCCAAGTGTAATTCCCTCTCTCTGATGGGATTGCTCATGTGTAGCTCCCTCTCTGATGGGATTGTCCAGATGTAACTCCCTCTCTGATGGGATTATCCAGGTTAACTCCACCTCTGATGGGATTGTCCAGGTGTTACTCCCTCTCTGATGGGATTGTCCAGGTGTAACTCCCACTCTGATGGGATTGTCCAGGTGTATCTCCCTCTCTGATGGGATTGTCCAGGTGTATCTCCCTCTCTGATGGGATTGTCCAGGTGTAACTCCCACTCTGATGGGATTGTCCAGGTGTATCTCCCTCTCTGATGGGATTGTCCAGGTGTTACTCCCGCTCTGATGGGATTATCCTGGTTAACTTGCTCTCTGATGGGATTGTCCAGATGAAACTTGATCTCTGATGGGATTATACAGGTGTAACTCCCTCTCTGATGGGATTGTCCAGGTGTTACTCCCTCTCTGATGGGATTGTCCAGGCATTACTCGCCCTCTGATGGGATTGTCCAGATGTAACTCCCTCTCTCTAATGAGATTCTCCAGGTGTAACTCCCTCTCTGATGGGATTCTCCAGGCATTACTCACCCTCTGATGGAATTGCCCAGGTGTAACTCCCTCTTTGATGCGATTTTCCGGATGTTACACCCTCTCTGATGAGAATGTCCAAGTGTAACTCCCTCTCTGATGGGATTCTCCAGGTGTAACTCCCTCTCTGATGGGATTGTCCAGATGTTACTCCCCCTCTGATGGGATTCTCCAGGTGTTACTCCCCCTCTGATGTGATTGTCCAGATGTTACTCCCCCTCTGATGGGATTCTCCAGGTGTAACTCCCTCTCTGATGGGATTGTCCAGGTGTTACTCCCCCTCTGATGGGATTCTCCAGGTGTTACTCCCCTCTGATGGGATTGTCCAGATGTAACTCCCCTCTGATGGGATAGGCCAGAAGTAACTCCCTCTTTGATGGGATTGTCCATATATTACTCCCCCTCTGATGGGATTATCCAGGTAAACTCACTCTCTGATGGGATTGTCCAGATGAAATTCTATCTCTGATGGGATTATACAGGTTAACTCCCTCTCTGATGGGATTGTCCAGGTGGTACTTCCTCTCTGATGGGATTGTCCAGAGGTAGCTCCCTCTCTCCAATGAGATTCTCCAGGTGTAACTCCCTCTCTGATGGGATTCTCCAGGCGTTACTCGCCCTCTGATGGAATTGTCCAGGTGTTACTCCCTCTCTGATGGGATTCTCCAGGTGTAACTCCCTCTCTGATGGGATTCTCCAGGTGTAACTCCCTCTCTGATGGGATTCTCCAGGTGTTACTCCCTCTCTGATGGGATTCTCCAGGTGTAACTCCCTCTCTGATGGGATTCTCCAGGTGTAACTCCCTCTCTGATGGGATTCTCCAGGTGTAACTCCCTCTCTGATGGGATTCTCCAGGCATTACTCGCTCTCTGATGGGATTGTCCAGGTGTAAATCCCTCTTTGATGTGATTTTCCAGGTGTTACACCCTCTCTGATGGGAATTTCCAGGTGTTACTCCCTCTCTGAGGGGACTGTCCAGGTGTATCTCCCTCTCTGATGGGATTGTCCTGATGTTACTACCCCTCTGATGGGATTCTGCAGGTGTTACTCCCTCTCTGATGGGATTCTGCAGGTGTAACTCCCCCTCTGATGGGATTCTGCAGGTGTAACTCCCCCTCTGATGTGATTGTCCAGATGTTACTCCCCCTCTGATGTGATTGTCCAGGTGTTACTCCCTCTCTGATGGGATTGTCCAGGTGTTACTCCCTCTCTGATGGGATTCTCCAGGTGTTACTCCCCTCTGATGGGATTCTCCAGGTGTTACTCCCCCTCTGATGTGATTGTCCAGATGTTACTCCCCCTCTGATGGGATTCTCCAGGTGTTACTCCCCCTCTGATGTGATTGTCCAGATGTTACTCCCCCTCTGATGGGATTCTCCAGGTGTTATACCCCCTCTGATGGGATTCTCCAGGTGTAACTCCCTCTCTGATGGGATTCTCCAGGTGTAACTCCCTCTCTGATGGGATTCTCCAGGTGTAACTCCCCCTCTGATGGAATTCTCCAGGTGTTCTCCTCTGATGGGATTCTCCAGGTGTAACTCCCCCTCTGATGGGATTGTCCTGGTGTTACTCCCCCTCTGATGGGATTGTCCTGGTGTTACTCCCCCTCTGATGGAATTCTCCAGGTGTTCTCCTCTGATGGGATTCTCCAGGTGTAACTTCCCCTCTGATGGGATTGTCCTGGTGTTACTCCCCCTCTGATGGGATTCTCCAGGTGTAACTCCCTCTCTGATGGGATTCTCCAGTTCTAACTCCCTCTCTGGTGGGATTGTCTTGGTGTTACCCCAACTCATACTGATGTTCCCACGCTGGGGCTTCCCTGTGTAATGGGGAGGGGGGGGAGGGGGTGGGGGTGAGAAGCCCTGCTGTTGTCTCTGCTCACATTTGCTCTGTTTCCGACAGAATTGGAAACGCTTTTCCTCAGGATGTAAAGAGGTGAAGACGCAGCTAGAAGAGAAACAAATCAATCAGCTCTACAACAAGGTCCTGTATGGGGATCCCAGAGATCTGACCAAGGAGCAATGGGCCTCCCAGGAGGCAGCCTGCTTAGCGCGTGTCAACGACATCGAAAAGCTGACTTCTAAATAGGCAGAGAACATACTACGCAGCAATTCGTGATATTCGGCTTTACTCTGTATCTAACCCGTGCTGTACCTGCCCTGGGAGTGTTTGATGGGACAGTGTAGAGGGAGCTTTACTCTGTATCTAACCCGTGCTGTACCTGCCCTGGGAGTGTTTGATGGGACAGTGTAGAGGGAGCTTTACTGTGTATCTAACCCGTGCTGTACCTGCCCTGGGAGTGTTTGATGGGACAGTGTAGAGGGAGCTTTACTCTGTATCTAACCCGTGCTGTACCTGCCCTGGGAGTGTTTGATGGGACAGTGTAGAGGGAGCTTTACTGTGTATCTAACCCATGCTGTACCTGCCCTGGGAGTGTTTGATGGGACAGTGTAGAGGGAGCTTTACTCTATCTAACCCATGCTGTACCTGCCCTGGGAGTGTGTGATGGGACAGTGTAGAGGGAGCTTTACTCTGTATCTAATCCGTGCTGTACCTGCCCTGGGAGTGTTTGATGGGACAGTGTAGAGGGAGCTTTACTCTGTATCTAACCCGTGCTGTACCTGCCCTGGGAGTGTTTGATGGGACAGTGTAGAGGGAGCTTTACTCTGTATCTAACCCGTGCTGTACCTCCTCTGGGAGTGTTTGATGAGCAATGCTTTACACATGCTCTGAATCTGTCTAGTTAGTGAACTCTGTAATCATCAGTGGAATCTTTGAGGGGTCTGAAACCACAAATAATACCTGCTGCAATTCTCTGCTAAACCTTCACACGTGTTGAAATAAAGTTATAAAAGCAGTGTTGTTTACTGACCTTTTCATCCTGCACATCCCATGTTGCATCAAGAAGCCTTTGATTCTCACTGAGGTACAGTTCCTGATGGTGCCGATTCTCACTGAGGTACAGTTCCTGAAGGTGCTGACTCTCACTGGGGTACAGTTCCTGAAAGTGCTGACTCTCACTGGGGTTCAGTTCCTGATGGTGCTGACTCTCACTGGGGTACAGTTCCTGAAGGTGCTGACTCTCACTGGGGTACAGTTCCTGAAGGTGCTGACTCTCACTGGGGTACAGTTCCTGAAGGTGCTGACTCTCACTGGGGTACAGTTCCTGAAGGTGCTGACTCTCACTGGGGTACAGTTCCTGAAAGTGCTGACTCTCACTGGGGTACAGTTCCTGATGGTGCTGATTCTCACTGGGGTACAGTTCCTGAAGGTGCTGACTGTCACTGGTGTAGAATTCGCAATATATCGTGATTTTATTAATAAGGAGAAAAACACATAGTTTCGTTCAAACAGCTTTTATTTCAGCGGAATGCTGTCAGGTTTTCAAAGTGGACACAAGCAGCTTGTAAAATGGCCGCCGCACCTCGTGGCGGAACATTCTAGACTTTTCGACAGGCAGACAAGATGGCGTTCCAATAAACATTTGTGCAAGATCGATTAAGACTCAGCACATTGAAGATAATACACGAGACATCATGGGTTTACAGTATACACATAAATACTGAAATCGGTCTCCCAGGTACGAATGAAAGCTATTGTACCAAGTAATCAAGAGCCCATCCAAAGACATTAATATGTAAAATCCCAACGACTCTACGATGAGAGAGCCGTTAGTGGGTAGTTACAGAAAACACTTGGAAGCCCCAAAACCCCTCCAGGGAGAACACCGACCGATTAAACAATGGGAGAAATATTAACAGGTACTCAGACAATTACGAGTAGCCCCGAAACCCATTAAAACGGAGATCACCCCATACAAGACATTTGAGCGCCAAACCCTAACAAAAGAAAAGACATTAAGGTTGGGCGGGAAATGGAAGATTTTGCACTATAATTACAAGCTCCAACCGTCCATCTTTCTCTTATCTTGCTGGTGTTCATCCTCGTGGCTGCTCCTGTGCTCTTGACTCGCCGTCTTGTTCCTGCTTGCCTCGTGTCTCTTTTCAAAAGATTGTTGAACTTTATGATCCGCTCGGATCTACCTCGTGTCGCGAAGACCTGTGTAGAACTGGGCTCTGAAGCCTTGAAGCGGGCGCACCATTCCGATAAGTCGGTAAACGGTGTTGGAACCGAAGGCCCGAGATGAGATGAGATGAGATGAGAAGAGAAGAAGACCATACTTATCGCCACGGTCAGTAAGCCCCGACCGCGCCTGTAGGTCGAATAGACATTTTCCTTGCCAGGAAGACTTCTTTGAGTTCTACAGAACTGCCAGGAAGATTACTTTTTGAATTCTATCGCATCCGTGCGAGGACACAGGAAGACTCTTCTTCGAGTTTTATCGAACCGGTGCGAGGGCACAGGAAGACTCTTTTTTGAGTAGAGTCGGAACTCCGAGGACAACACAGATCTTCATGACAGCAGACATTCCAGCCTGCTAGCCGGAGCAGAACGAGTAAACAAGTGGGGCCAGGAGACCCCCTGATCGACACGTGGGCGCTGCGGTGAAAAACATCCGATCAGAGGTTTCGGAATTCTCCGAGTTATCACGAGTGGTGAGCATGAGTCTCGAATCCTACGAATCTAGCTAGGACAGATATTGATAGGGGAGGGTTTCAAGTATTAAGGATAATTGTAATGTGCGCCCCCATTTACGATGTGTCGTTCGTTCCTCGTTTCCCTGAAATTAATTACATAACTGCGTGCAAGATTGTACTGTCATTAATCTGTGCTTATGACATGTATTTCGTAATCTTAAGTATTATGCAATAAAGATTTTCCATTTCGTACCATTCAACCGAGTCTACTTGAGTTTCATCTCCATTACTGCTCTCGCATCTAAGTCCAGTGTCTAGAACCGTAAGGGCGAGTGGGTCGAACCACTCACAGGGGTGTCTAGTGCTCCCAGACTGGCTGGAGACCAGAACAGGCAACAAGGCCTAAACCCGCACTAGCACCCGGGCTGCACAGAGCCACACGAATCTCACAGGCTGAGAGACATCAAAACCCTTACAGAAAATGGCGACCGCAGCAGGACACTGGCAGCGAGAGGGTAGTGTGTTAGACTTTGGTGTGAATGTACGAAATGTTATGCAGGAAAAGATAGCAGATTATGTGTTCGGAAAGGTAAATCTAACTAAGAAATGGATAAGTGACCTGTTAGCGGATAAGAGTCCACTAGAGGCAGCCGAGAGGTGGACAGATAGTAAGGAACATAAAAAGACAGTCGAGAAAGCAGTCTGGTTAATGTGTTACAAAAGGCAGGTCCAGATTTCAAACCAGGTCATTACAGCGCAAACAGCTTGGATCAGGCATTTAGAGGAGGAAATGGATGAGAAGGTCTCTGGAGGGGAGTTGCTCATTAGGAATTTAAGTGCGCTGCACCAAGAACGCCAGGAAATCACCAGTCACCATAAAACAAGGATAGATTACCTCGAGTGCCAGGTCACTGAGGCAAAGTTAAGTGAGGGCAGACTAAAGGAACGATGTGCCCGCCAAGCTGCCCAGATAAGAACCCAGGAAGAGAGCTTAACGGGGGTTAGGGCGGCATATAAGTTGGCCCTTGAGGATAAGTTTCAGGGGGCCGATCATAGCGCCTGCCAACAGGAGATAGAGCACCTCAAAAGGGCCGTGAACAAAGCGCACGGCATGGTGTGCCTTATCAGTCCGTCAGCACACCAGCCGCTAGTAAATGAGGAGTTTCAGAAATCCCCACCAAGTAAAGCAAAGGAAGTATTAGCCACTGCGCCCTCCACGCCACCCAGCTATTCGGAAACCTGGGTAAGGGAGGAAGTAGTAGAAGAAACAGAAGAGCCCACTGAGGGAGAAGTGGAAAAGGGACCGTTGTGTCCAGTTACGGGTATAAAAAGGGGCCCAAACAGAAACGGTGGGGAGGAACCAGGGGATCTCCTCAACCAGCTTGTGTTGCCTCACAGCTCACACCAGCTGAGAGTTATGATAAATCACGTACGGAAGCTGACCGAGTCAGACGACCCTTCCGTACATTTCAGAGAAGTTGAGCAAACCGCAGCCATCAACGGCTGCGATGATGGGGAAACAGCAAAAATGCTGTTATTTTCATTAGGCAGTTCAATCCTTCAGTGTCTCTCGGACGAGAGCAAGAGGGGAACCAAGACTTATGAGGCATTAAAAAATGAGGTCCTAGAAGTGTTGGGGGCGGACGATGAAGGTCCGTTTGCTAGAGTGGGACAGACAGTGCAGATGGAGGGAGAACCCCCGAAGGTTTTTGCCGACAGGCTGTGGCCAGTATATCAGGGCAGCTGTCCAGGTGCGCCAGAGCGCGACGCTGTGGACGGCGTCAGTTTAACTCATTGGCTCAGGTGTATAGTAGCCAACAGTTTGCCAGCCGTCAGAGAGCAGGCAAAAGCGTGGTTTGATCCCAATGACCCCAACATTACGGAAGAGTCGGTCTTGAATCGACTCACGGTAGGATATCGCAATATAAGGGGTATGGGAACACGTCCCCTTAAGGGAAAAGTACATGAGGTACGACCCGCAGCCCCGGCTCAAAGGGAGTGGCATCAGGAGGGTAACCGCGCCCCGCAGGCAAGTAATGCTTGTTACGGGTGTGGGAGGACAGGGCACTGGCGCAAGAACTGCAGGAACCCTTGGAAGGATTCCAGGGATAAAAATCCCGCAGCCCGAGCCCAGATGCCTGTCTCTGTTAGGGAAGCTAGTGCACCCACCCCTCCCGAAGACCTCGAATCAGTGTTGGGAGCCATGCGCAACTTCATGAGTGCACATGGAAAAGTGGCGGTTGCTACCGGCCCCGCAGGTGCCACAGGTCCGTCTAACCATACCCAATGACTAGAGCCCGCGCAGCCCGTCTACCTGTGTCCGCTCAGCTATGATGCGTGGAAGCGACCCTTGGTGGAGATGGAGGTAGGGAAACAGAAGGGTAGTTATTTGTTGGACACGGGAGCTTCTTGCACCGTGATTCATACAGATAGCCCTTTTGACTCACCGCTATCTACCAAGGTCCCATTCACATTAGCGGGGTTCACGGGAAAAGAACAGGCTGGCGCGTTCTCCTTTCCGCTATCCATTCGTTTGGGGGCACTTCACATCAAGTGGAAGTGCATATTGATGGAATGGCAGGAGGGGGGTGGAAGAGGTATCCTCGGGTCCGATCTCCTATCAGGACACGGGATCCTCGTGGACCTCAGAAATCATTGTCTCTGGGGGGCTAAGAGTGAAAAAGGCGAGGTAGTGGTAATTCCGGGGGAGGAAGAAACAGGGGTCCTGTGTACCATGCAGCCATCCGGAGGCTACGACCTCGGGCTTATGGTCGCAGATGTCCCAACGGACATGCAAACGTACGTGTCAGATAATATGCACGCGTTTGCAACCCACAAGCACGATTGTGGGAGGGTTACCGGGTTTGAGGTCAGCGTAGATGGGGACCCCATGACCCGGCCCCAAAAGCAGTATAACTTCCCCAAAGAAGCAGAACCCGATATGGAGACAGCAATGTCCTCCTTGGTGCAGCAGGGCGTGTTGAGGCCGATAGCCACACACGTGAACTCCCCATTATGGCCGGTTAGGAAGCCGGATAATTCGTGGAGGGCCACGGTGGACTACAGAGTCCTTAACAGTAACATTCCCGCCTGCGCGCCCACGGTAGCAGCAGTCGCTGACCTAATAGGGAGTATCCCAGCGTCCGCGACCACGTTCACGGTGCTGGATATCTCGAACGGTTTTTGGTCCATCCCGCTGCGGCGAGAGGACCAGTACAAGTTTGCCTTTACTTTCAAAGGACAACAGTGCACATGGTTTCTGCCACAGGGTTTCCACAACAGCCCCAGTATTTTCCATCAGTGTATGGCAGGAAGTTTAAAGGAGTTTAGTCAGCCCAATCAGATAGTGCAGTATGTGGACGATTTGCTCCTATTTACGGACTCAAGGGAGGAGCATGGACCACTACTGGACGAGTTATTGGAGCTGCTAGCGAGAAAGGGTTTTAAAGTAACCCCTAAGAAAGCACGTATCGGTCAGCAGGAAGTAAAATTCCTGGGGCTGACCATTCGCGCTGGGGAAAGAGCCATAGATAAGGCTAGGAGGGAGTCGGTGCAAGAGTTACCGATTCCCAACACCATAAGGGGTGTGAGGTCCTTTTTGGGACTGACCGGTTACTGCAGGGATTTTATCGAAGACTATGCGGCCACCGCGGCGCCGCTGCTCCGACTCCTCCATAAGGGAGTGGAGTGGTCTTGGGACGAGGGCTGCCAAGCAGCCTTCGAGAAGTTAAAAAGGGATCTGCAGACCGCGCCAGCTTTAGGGGCCATAGATGGGGGGAAGGAGTTTTTCCTGGAGGTAGCTGCCAGCGGGGACAGCTTGAGCGCTGTGCTGCTCCAAGAGCGCCACGGCAAGCTGAGGCCGGTTGTCTATTCGTCCAGGGTGTTAACGGATGTGGAGAGAAGTTTCTCCAATTGCGAAAGGCACCTTTTAGCCACGCATTGGGCTGTGAAAAGATCAGCGATCTTTACAGGGCTCTCTCCCATCACTCTCCTCACCCATCACACACCAACTAAGATGCTTCTAGATGGGAGGATTAAAGATGGGACCGTAAGCAGCGTGCGTATTGCGCGCTGGACCCTTCTTCTTTCCCAGATGGATCTTAGGGTTAAAGGTCTTTGCGAGCCCAGGCTTGTGGCCAATTTGGTATACCCCGGTACAGCCCACCGATGTTCGGTGGAAGGGGTGTGGGACGTCAACATAGGTTTGCGGGCCGGGATACATCCCACTGGGCGCGAGATTTATGTTGATGGTTCTAGCACAGTATCTGCTGGCGAACGACTCACAGGGTGTGGAGTTTATGACCCTGCGGCAAACCTTGCCCTGGCGATCAAGCTCCCTAGCACCATGAGCGCGCAGCAGGCTGAGCTGTCTGCTGTGGTGTACGTTGTTACCCACCCAGACATTTTCCCAACCCCATACACGATTTGCTCGGACAGTATGTTCACATGCAATTCGTGTACGGAATACCTGGCCATTTGGTCCCGCCGTGGATACACCTCCGCGGACGGGCGACCTTTAACGGTGAAGCCCTTGCTGGAAAAGATCCTAGCAGCAGTAGGGGAGGAAGGGGAGATTTTCATCCATAAGGTGAAAGCTCACTCCTCCACAGAGCCCCGTGGGGAGGGCAACCAGCAGGCGGATGCGCTAGCCAGGGAAGGTGCCCGCAACGGCATTTTCTGGGACCCCTATGGGACCAGACCCATGGCAGCGATCCAAGGCAGGGACGGGAATCCCGGGAACTCCAGGGTAGCATTGCCCCTAGACCTTAAGACCGTCCAAACCCAGGATCCCGCCCTAAAAGCAGTCCTAAAAACCATTGCTGAGGGGAAGCAAGTAGAGGGTCCGTACAGTACGGCAACCCTCTCAGTTAAGGAAGGCATGCTGTTCCGCGAGGAGCAGTGGGTTGTGCCGCAGCAGCACAGGAGGGAATTCCTCCAGTTGGCTCACGAGGGACCAGGGGCAGGGCACCCCGGGCCCGAGGTTACCTGGCAACGGGTAGAGCAAGCGGGATGGTGGCCAGGGCTCAGGGAACAGGTCCGCGAGTTCTGTGCAAACTGTCTCGTGTGTGCTGCAAACAACCCAGACCCCCAGAAAAGGAAAGTGCCCATGGGGCACGTAAGAAGGGTAGAGGGACCATGGCAGTCGATACAGATCGACTATATAGGGCCCCTGCCCACCACCCAGGGAGGCTATAAATACTGCCTCGTCTTGGTGGATGTGTTTTCCAAGTGGGTGGAAGCCTTCCCCTGTCGAACAGCTACGGCACTGGGTACTGCAAAAATCTTGGTCCGGGAAGTGTTCTCGCGGTGGGGACTTCCCCGTTTTGTGGAGTCAGACCAAGGGAGCCATTTCACCGGCCAGGTGATGCAGAACACCCTCATGCTTTTGGGCATTGAAGGGAAGTGGCACGTAGCACACAATCCCCAGTCATCCGGGATTGTTGAACGCATGAACCGGACCCTGAAGGAGAAATTGAGGAAAGAGACTAGGAACTCGCCCCAAAAATGGGCGGAGGTTCTGCCTTTAGTCCTCATGGGGGTCCGGGCCAGTCAGTCGAAAAGTACGGGGTATTCCCCGCACGAGGTGATGACTGGGAGGATCATGCGAACCCCCACCCATGTGCTAGCGCCGGTGCTCACTGAGGGCCAGCTCCAAGAGATAAGCAGGGACAAGTTCGCCCAGACCCTCTTGGAGCGCCTGAAGCAGGTTTATGAGCAGGCGGCTGGGAACATGGGAAGGCAGCATCAGGGCAATCGCTTGTTGCTGGAACCCCGCAAAACGCGGGAGTGGGAAGTAGGAGACCAGGTCATGGTCAGAAACTACGCCAGAGTAGGGAGTCTGGAACCACTGTATATGGGACCCTACAACATTGTAGATAAGGCGAGTCCCATGGTATACGCCGTAAAGGTACCTCGGCGCACTAAGTGGTTCCATGTAAACCAGTGCAAACTGTACAAGCCAGGTGCGCAAGGGAAAACCACAGGGGCAAAACCTGCGAGTGGGGACTCGCAGCCCCAGGTAGGACCACAAGGCACACAGGCAGGCAGAGCAGCTTGCATGAGGGGAGGAGACATCCTGGAAAATTGTGAAACATTTTTGTGGGGTTGGGAGTCAGATGAGGATAGTGATGAGGACGAGTGGGGATCGGGGAACGCAAGGGTCGCCCCCGATTCAGGTATAGGGAGGACAGGGGATGCAGATAGAGATCCACACAGGGTGGACACAGAGGCTGCAGGTCCCGAACACAGGAGGGAGGAGCTAGGGGAGGCGGAGCCAGCCACTGTGAGACCACAGGGCGTGACGGTGAAAACCTCAGAGCCCGAGCCGCCCACCTTGAACGTCCTGCCCTCGGGGGAGGTAGGGACTGCGAGTGAAGGGCCGCCTGCTGGGCCGAGCAGGGCAGTGCCACAAGCTGCAAGTCCCGAGGTCAGGGAGGCGGAGTCAGGGGAGGCGGAGCCAGCGACTGTGGTGGGACCACAGGTCGTCCCGGCGAAAGTCTCGAAACCCGGTCCGTCGGTCCTGGGATTCCTGCCCCCGACAACTCCTCGTAGGTCAAGTAGAGAACCCCAGCCCAGGAAGATGTGGGTATGGCCCCAGACTGTCCCAAGGCGTAGACTCAAGGTTAAGGCAGCCCAGGTAGAACCCGGTCCCATCGCAGCAGCAACAGGCTGTGGCAGATCAGAGGAAGGGGTCAGAGCCCTCCCACCGTCGGGAAGAGCTCGCAGCAGCCTTCTCAGAATTTAAAGGGGCCGCCCTGAGAACGGGCGGCGCTGTACAGTTATAGTTTTAGATAAGTTGATAGGTTTCTAAGTTTATAGTTTAAGGGTAAGAATAAGTTTATAGTTTTAAATCAGGTTAAGTTTGTAGTTTAATTTTAACAGAAAACGGTAAAATGATGGGAGCTTTAGAGATAGGTTTAGTTAAAGTTTATTCAGCGAACATTGAAGTATACGTGAGGCAAGGTCAGGGGACCCGCTCACCCTTCACAAAAGCCAGAGACTCTTGCGAGGCTGGCTACCTCATTCTATCTGATCACAGGAACCAAGGAAGGATGGAACGAATTCTAGTATTGCTCGCGGCAATCGGATGTGGATTGGCCTATCGAGGCCGCACCAAGGATGTCGTGGTGTTTGGATGCTCCGGGGACACGGCCCCCATCGCGGTGGATGGGACCGGAAGACGGGAGGCTGAGGAGACCACCACCTATTTCCACAAGGGAAGGTGGCCAGGATGGCTGGGAACGAACTCAACGGAGTATTCCAGCACATCGGGGTTTGCCTACCAAGAGACTTCTTTAATGTGCCCCAAAGTAAGGATCATCGCACCCAGGATCAGCGTCACCGTCGGCAAACGGATTTGTTTGACTTGTAATGGGAATGTCCCATTGAGCCGATGGTGGTGGCTGCGAAAGCTGAGCAAAAACATGAGGAACTCTTCGGTCGAGTGGGAACGACTGGGTAATAATACCCATCGGACAATTACGGGGACAAACGGACAAGTGAGAGTCTGTTGGGACAAATGGTGGGAACCGGATGAGGGAATTTATGTATGCATGTGGGGGTCAAAGTACGCGTGCCCCAAAGGCATCTCCATATTTTTCATTAATCAATGGCAGGATAACGGACAGGGGATGAGGTGGGATACGAGCACCAGGGGGTGCGCAGCCCCATACTCTTCGATCCCGGTAAATGCCACTGAGCTCATTACGCGCCCACGCAAAGCCCCGCCCACGATTCCGGTGGTTCTAGCTGAAGAGGAAGGGTGCCCTAAAACTAGTAAGGGACCCGGGAATGGTTTGGTACTGGTCCCCACAGACCAGATACTATTTCAGGGGGTACATTACGCGGTGGCCTCGGTGATTTTAAATCTCACCGAGGTGCGGTTACCAGAGTGGTGCCCCAAAAAGACGGAACAGTTATATCAGGTCCTGTTGACCAAGATGTTCAGACAATTTTACGAATTCGATTTCGTGGAAATTGATAAAACAAGTTTGTACACCGCACCACATGAAGTTTTGGATCAAGTAGGGAGGCAAAGAAGGGGTGTAGTGAACGACGCGTTCACTGCTTTTAACATGGGTACATCTGTGGTCAACGCTCTAGACAGTGTGGAGCTGCAGACCCAGATTAATGGTTTAAAGACGCAATTAAAAGACATTCTAACAGATGAGAATAAAGTGGTAGGGTCGGGTTTACACGAGGACCAAGCCATGACTCTTCATTTAAAGGAAATTATAGCAGAGTTAGAGAAACATGCAAAGACGGTAAATGCCCTGATTAGGGAAGATCGGAATGCATCCGATCAAGCTGCGCAGAACGAGGTGTGCGTGCTTTACGGGGCGTGGTTACTGGGCGAGGGCCGCAGTAATTTGGAGGATTTAAAACAAGGTTTGGTCCCGTCCTGGATAAGTAACAAACACCTGCGGGCGCTCCACCCTTTTCAGAACGCATTAAGCCCGTGCCAGCTCAGGTTAGCTTCAGAAGCATACCCAGTCCCCGTGGACTGCGGACGATCAAACCATACTATCATGGGTATAGTACTACGTATGCCGGTTTTGGGTGACACAGCAAAGCCCGCCCCAGTGTATCGGGTAGAGAACATTGGTGTCATTCAGGGGGGAGCCCACATTCGCTATGCAGCGGTTCCACCCTACGTCATCCGCTGGGAGCAAACGATGACAGGTACAGATCTCTCTGGTTGTCGTGGCAGGGGAGCACACATAATACTGTGTCCCCAGCACTTGAATGTCTTTTCAACACCACAGTGCGGGTTCAGAACGGCTGGCGCCAAGTCCATGAATTGCACCATGGAGGCAATGGCACAAGATCATGTGCCTCCGCAGGTAGCATACATCGGGGGTGGAACATATTGTGTTACCACTGCAGCGCAACACTACCAGCATGGAAACCGTAGCCGGTGTCCGGTGAGTGACAGTAGTTTCTGTTTCAAACCCAGGGCGGAAGTTCAAGTAGCACAACGGCGAATTGTCCCAATCCCTGAACCATCCACTGTTCATCTAACGGTAAAAGAGAATTTCACCGACTTGCAGCGATTCGTCGCGCATTTCGGATACCTCATTCCCCCTCTCCCTGAACACCTCACCAAGCTTTTAAAAGCCGTCGCGGTGTCACAAAAACATTTTTACACACTAGAACAGAAAACTGTCGAAATAGGGACAGACATTCTGGATATAGTAATTCCACCGTGGTGGAATCTGTTCACCAATATTGAAGTGCCTTCATGGATCAGAATAGCCTCCCACATTTTAGTCGTATGCCAAGTTTTTATTGTAGTATACCTATTGGTCGTACATTGTAAAAGAGGCAAACGCCTCACCAAGCATGAAAACACGGGAGAGTGGCGAGAACGTTACGTGCGCGTGCACGATGAAAGCACCGTGTGATCGGAAAATGGCGTCACTCCCGCTCGCCACGTGCGCCGCGGAAGTTTGTACTCGATCATGATTTTCAAAGACTGTAAATACGTTTGGAACTCGACATGTTTTAAGAGTTGGTGTTGATTATTTTGGTGATGGTGTTGTAGTTAAAAATGATTGTTTGGTTTTGGGTTTTGTTTTCCCTAAATAAACGATGAATATACAGGTGATACGAGAGGCATCGGCCTGGTCACACCGGGAAGGAAAACAAGTGGTGTAAGTTTAAAGGCAAATGATGCCTACGGTGATATAAAATATAATTTTCTTGGGAAATAAGGACGACGCAAAGACCCTAGATAGTTTAAGTTATGGGATTAAATTTTCTGGATTCGGAGAAAATCGAGATAATATTGCTCGCCACAATATTTTTGATACGATAAGCGGAGTTATTCGCATCAACAGGAGGGACTGTAGAATTCGCAATATATCGCGATTTTATTAATAAGGAGAAAAACACATAGTTTCGTTCAAACAGCTTTTATTTCAGCGGAATGCTGTCAGGTTTTCAAAGTGGACACAAGCAGCTTGTAAAATGGCCGCCGCACCTCGTGGCGGAACATTCTAGACTTTTCGACAGGCAGACAAGATGGCGTTCCAATAAACATTTGTGCAAGATCGATTAAGACTCAGCACATTGAAGATAATACACGAGACATCATGGGTTTACAGTATACACATAAATACTGAAATCGGTCTCCCAGGTACGAATGAAAGCTATTGTACCAAGTAATCAAGAGCCCATCCAAAGACATTAATATGTAAAATCCCAACGACTCTACGATGAGAGAGCCGTTAGTGGGTAGTTACAGAAAACACTTGGAAGCCCCAAAACCCCTCCAGGGAGAACACCGACCGATTAAACAATGGGAGAAATATTAACAGGTACTCAGACAATTACGAGTAGCCCCGAAACCCATTAAAACGGAGATCACCCTATACAAGACATTTGAGCGCCAAACCCTAACAAAAGAAAAGACATTAAGGTTGGGCGGGAAACGGAAGATTTTGCACTATAATTACAAGCTCCAACCGTCCATCTTTCTCTTATCTTGCTGGTGTTCATCCTCGTGGCTGCTCCTGTGCTCTTGACTCGCCGTCTTGTTCCTGCTTGCCTCGTGTCTCTTTTCAAAAGACTGTTGAACTTTATGATCCGCTCGGATCTACCTCGTGTCGTGTCGCGAAGACCTGTGTAGAACTGGGCTCTGAAGCCTTGAAGCGGGCGCACCATTCCGATAAGTCGGTAAACGGTGTTGGAACCGAAGGCCCGAGATGAGATGAGATGAGATGAGAAGAGAAGAAGACCATACTCATCGCCACGGTCAGTAAGCCCCGACCGCGCCTGTAGGTCGAATAGACATTTTCCTTGCCAGGAAGACTTCTTTGAGTTCTACAGAACTGCCAGGAAGATTACTTTTTGAATTCTATCGCATCCGTGCGAGGACACAGGAAGACTCTTCTTCGAGTTTTATCGAACCGGTGCGAGGGCACAGGAAGACTCTTTTTTGAGTAGAGTCGGAACTCCGAGGACAACACAGATCTTCATGACAGCAGACGTTCCAGCCTGCTAGCCGGAGCAGAACGAGTAAACAAGTGGGGCCAGGAGACCCCCTGATCGACACGTGGGCGCTGCGGTGAAAAACATCCGATCAGAGGTTTCGGAATTCTCCGAGTTATCACGAGTGGTGAGCATGAGTCTCGAATCCTACGAATCTAGCTAGGACAGATATTGATAGGGGAGGGTTTCAAGTATTAAGGATAATTGTAATGTGCGCCCCCATTTACGATGTGTCGTTCGTTCCTCGTTTCCCTGAAATTAATTACATAACTGCGTGCAAGATTGTACTGTCATTAATCTGTGCTTATGACATGTATTTCGTAATCTTAAGTATTATGCAATAAAGATTTTCCATTTCGTACCATTCAACCGAGTCTACCTGAGTTTCATCTCCATTACTGCTCTCGCATCTAAGTCCAGTGTCTAGAACCGTAAGGGCGAGTGGGTCGAACCACTCACAGGGGTGTCTAGTGCTCCCAGACTGGCTGGAGGCCAGAACAGGCAACAAGGCCTAAACCCGCACTAGCACCCGGGCTGCACAGAGCCACACGAATCTCACAGGCTGAGAGACATCAAAACCCTTACACTGGGGTACAGTTCCTGATGGTGCTGACTCTCACTGGGGTACAGTTCCTGAAGGTGCTGACTCTCACTGGGGTTCAGTTCCTGAAGGTACACCTTTCAGCAGGGTCTAATTGCTCTCTCTCTTTCTCTCTTTCACTTTCTCTCTCTCTCTCTCCCTCTTCATTTATTTCTCTCTGTTTCTCTGCTTCTTTCTGTCTCTCCCTCTCGTTCTCTGTCTATGCCCCGTTTTCTCTCTCTGTCAATATTGCTCTGTTTAAGAATGTGTATCTCTTTATCACTGCCTCACTCTCTGTATGTCTGTCTCTCTCTCTCTCTCTTGCCTGTGTCTCTCTTTCTTTATCTCTCTCTGTCGCTGTCTGAATCCCTCACTTTCTCTCAGCCACCCTACCTTTCCCAGGACCGTTGTTGCAATAATTACCAGCTGCCCCCACCCCCGCTCCCACCACCCTTCTCCCCTTCCCCCACCCGAAGGCTATGGAGTTTGCCCGCATTATGCAGTCATACAGCACAGAAGCCGGTCATTCGGCCCATCGTGCCTGTGCTGGCTCTTTCTCTAAGAGCTGTCCAATTAGTCCCGTTTCCCTGCTCTTTCCCCTTAGCCCTGTCATTTTTATCCCTTCTGGTATCTATCCAATTCACTATTTGAAAGTTGTTGCTGAATCTGCTTCCACCGCCCTTTCAGGCAGCGCGTTCCAGACCATCGGAGCAGGAGGAGGCCACTCAGCCCCCTCGAGCCTGTTCCGCCATCCAATGAGATCCTGGCTAATCTGTATCCTAACTCCCTATACACGCCTTGGTTCCCTAATCCCTTAATATCCTTGGCTCGCAAAAAATCTATCAATCTCAGATCTAAAATGATTAATTGAGCTCGCATCTACTGCTTATTGTGGGAGAGAGTTCCACACTTCTACCAGCCTTTGCCTGACGAAGTGTTTCCTAACTTCTCTCCTGGATGGCCTGATTTTAAGGTTCTTGTTCTGGACTGACCCAACTCGCAGTGTAAAATATTTCTCCTCCTCTCCCCTCTGGTTCTTTTGCCAATTACCTTCAATCTGTGTCCTCTGGTTACCGACCCTCCTGCCAGTGGAAACAGTTCCCCCCCCCCCATCGACTCTATTAAAAACCCCTCGTAATTTTGAACATCTCTGTTAAATCTCCCCTTAACCTTCTCTGCTCCACTTAAGGTGAAAAATCCCAGCTTCTCCGGTCTCTCCACAGAACTGAAGGCCCTTAATCCCCTGGTGCCATTCCAGCAAACCTCCTCTTCACCCTCTCCGAGGCCTTGACATCCTTCCTAAAGTGCGATGCCCAAGAATTGGACACAAGACTCCAGCTGAGGCCTAGTCAGTGATTTGTAAATGTTACGCGTAACTTCCTTGCGTTTACATCGGAACAGGAGGAGGCCATTCAGCCCCTCGAGCCTGTTCCGCTGTTCAATGAGATCATGACTGATCTGTAACTTAACTTCATCTGCCCGCCTTGGTTCCGTAAGCCTTACTAACCTTCACCCAACAAATCTAGCAATCTCAGTTTTAAATTTTTCAGTTGACCCCCCAGCCTTCACAACTTTTTGGGGGAGAGAGTTCCAGATTTCCACGACCCTTTGTGTGAAGAAGTGCTTCCTGACATCACCCCTGAACGGCCTAGCTCTAATTTTAAGGTTATGTCCTCTTGTTCTGGATTCCCCCACCAGAGGAAATAGTTTCTCCCTATCTACCCTATCAACTCCTTTAATCATCTTCAACACCTCAATCAGATCATCCCTTAATCTTCTATACTCGAGGGAACACATGCCCAGTCTGTGCAACCTGTCCTCATAATTTAACCCTTTTAGCCCCTGTGTCATTCTGGTGAATCTGCGTTGCACCATCTCCAAGGCCAATATATCCTTCCTGAGGTGTGGTGCCCAGAACTGAAGTTGTCCTGCAGATGTGGTCTGACCAGAGCTCTATTCGTAATAAGGTGGATGAATTAGCTGCGCAAATAGATGTAAATGGATATGATATAATTGGGATTACGGAGACATGACTCCAGGGTGACCAAGGCTGGGAATTCAACATCCAGGGGTATTCAATATTCAGGAAGGACAGGCAAAAAGGAAAAGGAGGTGGGGTAGCATTGCTGGTTAAAGAGGAGATTATTGAAGGCTTTCAATAAGGTCCCGCATAAGAGATTAGCGTGCAAAGTTAAAGCACATGGGATTGGGGGTAAGGTACTGACTTGGATAGAAAACTGGTTGACAGACAGGAAAGAGTTGGAATAAACGGGTCTTTTTCCGAGGGGCAGGCAGTGACTAGTGGGGTACCGCAGGGATCGGTGCTAGGACCCCAGCTATTCACAATATATTTTAATGATCTAGACGAGGGAACTAGATGTAATATCTCCAAGTTTGCAGACGACACAAAGCTGGGTGAGCGTGTGTGCTGTGAGGAGGATGCAGAGAAACTCCAGTATGATTTGGACAGGTTGGGTGATTTGGCAGATGCAGTATAATGTGGATAAAAGCGAGGTTATCCACTTTGGTGGCAAAAACAGGAAGGCAGGTTATGATCTGAACGGCAATAGATTGGGAAAAAGGGAAGTGCAATGAGACCTGGGAGTCCTTGTGCACCAGTCGTTGAAGGTGCAGCAGCCGGTTAAGAAGGCAAATGATATGTTGGCCTTCATAGCGAGAGGATTCGAGTACAGGAGCAAGTATGTCTTGCTGCAGTTGTACAGGGCTTTGGTGAGACCACACCTTGAGTATTGTGTGCAGTTTTGGTCACCTTATCTGAGGAAGGATGTTCTGGCCATGGAGGGAGTGCAGCGAAGATTCACCAGACTGATACCTGGGATGGCAGGAATGACATATGAAGAGAGATTGGGTCGATTGGGCTTGTATTCGCTAGAGTTTAGAAGAATGAGATGGGATCTCATTGAAACTTATAAAATTCTAACAGGACTAGACAGACTAGATGCAGGAAGGATGTTCCCGATGGCGGGGGAGTCCAGAACCAGGGGTCACAGTCTAAGGATAAGGGGTAAGCCATTTAGGACTGCGATGAGGAGGAATTTCTTCACCCAGAGAGCGGGGAACCTGTGGAATTCTCTACCACAGAAGACAGTGGAGTCCAATTCATTAAATATATTCAAGAAGGAGTTAGATATATTTCTTAAGGCTAAGGGGATCAAGGGATATGGGGAGAAAGCAGGGACAGGGTACTGAGTTTGGATGATCAGCCATGATCGTATTGAATGGCGGAGCAGGCTCGAGGGGTCGAATGGCCAACTCCTGCTCCTATCTTCTATGCTTCTATTGTGGAAATGGAAGAAGCAGTGTAAAACTGAAATAAAATGAAGGAGTCACCATGTGTAAGGGACAGTGGATAAATAATGCAGAGGTTCAGTAATGTTCTGAAACAGAGGGCTCATAGGTAACCTCGTCAGACACGGGTGAGGTCACTACAGACACCAGTTAACAAACAATGGGTCAATTCAAGAAAATGGATGAAGACAGACGTAAACTAATCAAGGAGATGGGACAGGTTGTAGAACAGGATAAACCAGGAGAAAAACCCCAGATAGAGAGCGAGAACCTGGGAGCAACACTCGACAGCAGGGACCTGGGAACAGACACCCTACGCAGAGGTTGGGACAGAGATTGATCGCCTCGGACCAAATCGGGTAATATCAATATAAGTTGTGAGTCTTATATTTTGAAATTGTACTTTAAACTACGAACGGTGTTTGTTAAGCATTTATTAAAGATAAATCTTTGTACGCGAAATCTGTTGCCTGTGTGTTTGTTCAGACCAAACTTACATTTGAACCCTAAAAGGAAAAGTTGCGAACCTATTTGTTCGATCTTTCGAACATCTAGCGAATTCGGACAACAATTGGCAACCCAGATGGGATTTTAGAACTTTGGTTTGGACAAAATATACCACAGTAAGGGGCTGAACAAGCGACAGACAATATCTGTTAGGGTCGGATAAGAAATATCTGTTAGAGTCGGATAAGGAATATCTGTTAGAGTCGGATAAGGAATATCTGTTAGAGTCGGATAAGGAATATCTGTTAGAGTCGGATAAGGAATATCTGTTAGAGTCGGATAAGGAATATCTGTTAGAGTCGGATAAGGTTTTAAAGCAGTAACTATGGTGGAACGTGACGCGTCTAAAGGGGAGACCTCCCAGGATTGGGAAAAACAGTTTAACCAGTTAATGGTAGGAAAATATAAGGACTGGGCGGTGACGATCGCCGGTTCAAGTTTCAAAGGAGGTCAGACCTTCTTTGAGCACAATAATAAAAAGGGAAAAATGAAACGAAAAAAATTTAAATATTTTCTGATGGCAGCCTGTTACTCCGAACTAATGAGCGAGCGAGCATTAACACACAGTCAGGGTCAGACCCAAAACCAATTGCAGTCTGATTTAGACCAGTGCAGATAGAGGCCATTTCGGCCCATCGAGCCTGCACCGACACATATCCCACCCTATCCCCACGTATTTAATCCCCCCTAACACTAAGGGTCAATTTATCATAGCCAAATCAACCTAACCTGCACATCTTTGGACTGTGGGAGGAAACTGGAGCACCCGGAGGAAACCCACGCAGACACGGGGAGAATGTGCAAACTCCACACAGACAGTCACCCGGGGTCCCTGGCGCTGTGAGGCAACAGTGCTAACCACTATGCCACTGTGTTGAATGGGAATGGGAGAGACTGGGACAAAATGAGTGGGAATGGGAGCGACTGGGACAAAATGAGTGGGAATGGGAGAGACTGGGACAATAGGAATGGGAGAGACTGGAACAATATTAATGGGAGAGAGTGGGAATGGGATTGAGTGGGAGAAAATGAGTGGGAATGGGAGAGAGTGGGGAAGATTGCAATGGAAAATGAATGGGTGTGAAATGTTAGTGATCAGGGTGGAACGGAAATGAGAGAGAGTTAAATTGTAAGGGAGCGTGTGCACGCTGTGATCTGAACTGATGTCTTATTGACGGTTCTGCTGGGTGAACTGACCCTGTTTCTGCAGCTTGAATTTTTTGAATCAGAACCTGACGGGAAAAGGAAACTGAAACTTAAGGTGTGGAAATAATCGAAAGTGGGCTGAACCAGCCCCAGGCGCGGAGCCACCCGAGCTCACATCGCCCATCAGTGCAGTGCAGGGAGGCTGAGGAGTGAGAAGGCAGCGAGTGGCCAGAGGATTCACCGAGCCACCAACCCCGGAACCGCGACTCGATAACGGTGAGAGGGGAAACCGGGAGGGTCGCAGGTCCCATCTCCCCCCACCCGGTGTGGTACTGAGCCCCACTCGGAGCAGGAGGATCCCAGATCCCCCGTCCCACCCGGTGTGGTACTGAGCCCCACTCGGAGCAGGAGGATCCCAGATCCCCCGTCCCAGCCGGACTTCTTGCTCCCAATCGCTGTCCAGTGACTCCCCACCGGCAGACAGGATCGGCGGTGATGCCTGCTATAGTCAAATACCCCGCGGGAAAGGGGAGCGGAAATCATAGAATCTTAGAGCACGGAAGGAGGCCATTCGGCCCGTAGTGCCTGTGCCGGCTCTCTGAACGAGCTGTTCAATTTAGTCCCACACCCCAGCTTTGTCCCCTGCAAGTTAGTCCTCTTCAAGTACATGTACAATCGCCTTTTGAAATTTCCCATAGAATTTGCTTCCTCCACCCTTTCAGGTAGTGCATTCCAGATCTTAACAACCCACTGTGTGGAAAAAAACTTCTCATTTCCCCTCTAATTTGCCAATCACCTTAAATCTGTGTCCTCTGGTTACCGACCCTCCTGCCAGTGGCAACAGCTTCTCCTTATTTACTCTATCAAAACCTCCTCATAATTTTGAACACCTCTACTAAATCTCCTCTTAACCTTCTCTGCTGGAAGGAGAACAACCCCAGCTTCTCCAGTCAACGTGAGTGCGGGCTGTCGAATAAGTGTCCCTGCCACCCTGACCCCAGCCCCAGAGAGCTTCTTTGGCGGGTGGAGGCAGAGAGAGAGAGAGTGTGAGTGTGAGAGAGAGAGAACGAAAGAGACACATAGACAGAAAGAGAGAGAGGGAGAAAGACAGAGACAGGGAGAGTCAGGGGAAAGAGAGACACACAGACAGACAGAGTGAGACAGAAACACAGACAGAGAGGGAGAGAGACAAACACATAGATGGGAGAGAGAGAGATATGCACAGACAGACTGAGAGCGAGAGAGAGAGAGAGACAGAGAGAAAAAGACAAAGAACAGGCAAGAGTCCTGTCATCGTGATCCACGTTTGAACCTGTGCCTCTCTTTCCCGCAGTGTTACCCGGACCTCACCCTACACGGCCGAGAACCGCCAGCGAGCGTCATGTTTAACTCAGACGGTAAGTGGTACTTAGGGCGTCGCTGTCTTTCGGTCAGGATGCTTCCCTGCGTGTGAGGGACGCTCAGTCGGACCGGGAGCTGCTCTGAGAGGCTAGAATCCTATTTCCCTCACTTTCAGATGTCTGCTTCTGAACCCTTTTGCTCTCTACTCCCCTCCTGTTCTCTCTCTGCCTCTCTCTCTCTCTCTCTCTCTCTGTCTGTCTGTGTGCTTCTCTCTCTCTCCCTCTCGCTCTTTCTCTGCCTCTGTCTGTGTCTCTCTCTCCCCGTCTATGTGTCTCTCTCTCCCCGTCTATGTGTCTCTCTCTCCCCGTCTATGTGTCTGTTTCTCTCTCTCTCTCTCTCTGTCTGTCTGTGTGCTTCTCTCTCTCTCCCTCTCGCTCTTTCTCTGCCTCTGTCTGTGTCTCTCTCTCCCCGTCGATGTGTCTGTTTCTCTCTCTCTCTCTCTCAGCCTCTGTCTTTGTCTCTCTCTTTCTCTCTGTCTGTCTTTCTCTCTGACTCTCCCCCCTGTCTGTCTCTGTCTCTCTCTCTCTCTCTCCCAGCTTCCCCTTGCTGCGCTCTCTCTGTCTCCAACTCTCTCTCAGCTGTGTCTCAGTGGGTAACACTCTCGCCTCTGAGTCAGAATAGAATCGTAGAACGGTTACAGCACAGGAGGAGGCCATTCAGCCCGTCGAGCCCGTGCCGGCTCTCTGCAAGATCACTTCAGCTAGTCCCACTCTCCCGCCCTTTCCCCATAGCCCTGCAAATTTCTTTCCTTCAGGTCCTTATCCAATTCCCTTTTGAAAGCTGTGATTGAATCTGCCTCCACCACCCTTTCAGGCAGTGCATTCCAGATCCTAACCACTCGCTGTGTAAAAAAGTTTTTCCTCATGTCGCCTTTGGTTCTTCTGCCAATCACCTTAAATCTGTGTCCTCTGGTTCTCGACCCTTCCGCCAATGGGAACAGTTTCTCTCTATCTACTCTGTCCAGAACCCTCATGATTTTGAACACCTCTATCAAATCTCCTCTCAACCTTCTCTGCTCCAAGGAGAACAACCCCAAGTTCTCCAGTCTATCCACGTAACTGAAGTCCCTCATCCCTGGAATCATTCTCGTAAATCTTTTCTGCACCCTCTCTAAGGCCTTCACATCCTTCCTAAAGTGCGGTGCCCAGAGTTGGACACAATACTCCCAGTTGAGGCCGAACCATTGTTTTATAAAGGTTCATCATAACTTCCTTGCTTTTGTACTCTATGCCTCTATTTATAAATGATGCGGAGATGCCGGTGTTGGACTGGGGTGGACAAAATTGAGAGGTCGCACAACACCAGGTTATAGTCCAACAGTTTTATTTGAAATCACAAGCTTTCGGAGCTATCGATTGCTCCTTCCTCAGGTGAAGTAAATTAGATACAGAATATATATGCTTTGGCGATTCTGTATCTAATTTACTTCACCTGAGGAAGGAGCAATCGATAGCTCCGAAAGCTTGTGATTTCAAATAAAACTGTTGGACTATAACCTGGTGTTGTGCGACCTCTCTATTTATAAAGCCCAGGATCCTGTATGTTTTTTTAACCGCTTTCTCAACCTGCCCTGCCACCTTCAACGATTTGTGCACATTTACCCCCAGGTCTCTCTGTTATTGCACCCCCTTTAGGATTGTACCCTTTAGTTTATATTGCCTCTCCTCGTTCTTCCTACCAAAATGTATCACTTCACACTTTTCTATGTTAAACTTCATCTGGAATGTGTCCGCCCATTCCACCAGCCTGTCTATGTTCTCTTGAAGTCTATCACTATCCTCCTCACTGTTCACTATACTTCCAAGTTTTGTGTCATCTGCAAATTTTGAAATTGTGCCCTGTACACCCAAGTCCAAGTCATTAATATATATCAAGAACACCACTGTATACCTTCCTCCAGTCCGATAAACAACCGTTCACCACTACTCTCCGTTTCCTGTCACTTAGCTAATTTCATATCCATGCTGCCACTGTCCCTTTTATTCCATGGGCTTCAACTTTGCTGACAAGCCTATTATGTGGCACTTTGTCGAACGCCTTTTGGAAATCCATGTACACCACATCAACCACATTACCCTCATCAACCCTCTCTGTTACCTCATCAAAAAACTCGATCAAGTTGGTTAAACACGATTTGCCTTTAACAAATCCGTGCTGGATTTTCTTAATTAATCCACACTTGTCCAAGTGACTGTTAATTTTGTTCCTGATTATTGTTTCTAAAAGCTTCCCCACTACTGAGGTTAAACTGACTGGCCTGTAGTTGCTGGGTTTATCTTTATACCCTTTTTTGAACAAGGGTGTAACATTTGCAATTCTCCGGTCCTCTGGCACCACCACCGTTTCTAAGGAGGATTGGAAGATTATGGCCAGTACCTCCACGATTTCTTCCTTCACTTCCCTCAGCGTAATAGGATGCATCCCACCTGGTCCTGGTGACTTATCTACTTTCAGTACAGCCAGCCTTTCTAGTGCCTCCTCTTTATCAATTTTTATCCCATCCAGTATCTCCTCTACCTCCTCTTTCACTATGACTTTGGCAGCATCTTCTTCCTTGGTGAAGACAGATGCAAAATACTCATTTAGAACCTCAGCCATGCCCTCTGCCTCCATGTGTAGGTCTCCTTTTTGGTCCCTAATCGGCCCCAGCCTTCCTCTTACTACCTGTTTATTATTTATATGCCTATAGAAGACTTTTGGATTCCCTTTTATGTTAGCTGACAATCTATCCTCATACTCTCTCTTTGCCCCTTATTTCCTTTTTCACTTCCGCTCTGATCTTTCTATATTCAGCCTGGTTCTCACTTGTATTGTCAACCTGACATCCGTTTTCTGCTTCATCTTACTCTATCTCTTTCGTCATCCAGGGAGCTCTGACTTTAGTTGCCCTACCTTTCCCCCTCGTGGGAATGTACCTCGACTGTACCCGAACCATCTCCTCTTTAAAGGCAGCCCATTGTTCGACTACAGTTTTGCCTGCCAATCTTTGATTCCAATTTACCCGGGCCAGATCCACTCTCAACCCACTGAAATTGGCCTTCCTCCAATTAAGTATTTTTACTCTAGATTGCTCCCTGTCCTTTTCCATAGCTAATCTAAACCTCATGATACTATGATCACTGTTCCCTAAATGTTCCCCTACTGACACTTGCTCCACTTTTCTAGATTTGCCGATGACACCAAACTTGGGGGTGTGGCAAACAGTGAGGATGATACCAAATCAACTGCAACAGGACATAGAAAGGGTAGCAGAATGGGCAGACAAGGGGCAGATGGAGTTTAATACAGAGAAGTGTGAGGTGATGCATTTTGGCAGAAGGAACAGGGAGAGGCAATATACACTTAATGGCACAGTTTTAAAGAGTGAGCAGGGACAGAGGGACCTGGGGGTTAATGTGCATAGGTCCCTGAAGGTGGCAGGACATATTGAGAGAGTGGTTAGCAAAGCATATGGGATCTTGGGTTTCATAAACAGAGGTATTGAGTACAAAAGTAGAGAAGATATGCTGAACCTTTATAAAACGCTGGTTAGGCCACAACTGGAGCATTGCGTCCAGTTCTGGTCACCGCACTTTAGGAAGGATGTGAAGGCCCTTGAGAGGGTGCAGAGGAGATTTACCAGAATCTCTCTCTGTCTTTTCTCTCTATCTCTCTCTGTGTCTCCCTCTCTCTGTCTCTTTGTCTCTGTCTCTCTCTTTCTTTCTGTCTCTCTCCCCTGTCTGTCTCTCTCTATCTCTCTCTCTCCCAGCTTTCCCTTTGTGCTGCCTCTCTCTCTCTTTCTCCCTCTCTCTCTCGCTCTCTCTGACTCTCCCTGCCTCTGTCTCCCTCCCTCCCTCTCACATTCGACAAATTTAAAGTTAATCTCCATTTTCCCTTGAACAGAATTCCTGGGCCCGGCTGAGAAAATGCCGTTGCTTTTCCAGGCAGCTCATCTTCATGTGCTGAAGACCTCAAATTCCACAGACGACTTTACTTCCATGGTGAAGAACAGTCAGGTTCTGATGACCTCCTCATGCTCCATGCTATGGCAGGTATGTTTCCAGCGAGGGGGCCAGGGCACTGCATCTTTGAGTCTCGTAACTTTGAAAAAAATATCTCACTGGATGTGGGCGTCGCTGGCAAGGCCAGCATTTATTGCCCGTCCACTAATTGCCCTGAGAAAATGGTGATGAGCCGCCTTCTTGATCCGCTGCAGTCCGTGTAGTGAAGGTGCTCCCACAGTGCTGCTATGTAGGGAGTTAAGAACATAAGAAATAGGAGCAGGAGTGGGCCTTACGGCCCCTCAAGCCTGCAACGCCATTCAATAAGATCATGGCTGATCATCGACCTCAACTCCACTGTCCCGCCCAATCTCCATATACCTTGATTCCCCGTGAGTCAAAAAATCTGTCTATCTCAGCCTTGAAGAGACTCAGTGAGTTGCAGTATTTTAGTCCCAGCGACGATGAAGGAACGGCCGATATATTTCCAAGTCAGGATAGTGTGTGTGACTTGGAGGGGAACTTGGAGGTGGTGGTGGTCCCATGCGACTGCTGCCCTTGTCCTTCTAGGTGGAAGAGGTCGCGGGTTTGGGAGGAGCTGTCGAAGAAGCCTTGGCGAGTTGCTGCAGTGCATCTTGTAGATGGTACACACTTCAGCCACGGTACGCTGATGGTGGAGGGAGTGAATGTTTAAGGTGGTGGATGGGGTGCCAATCAAACGGGCTGCTTTGTCCTGGATGGTGTCGAGCTTCTTGAGTGTTGTTGGAGCTGCACTCATCCAGGTGAGTGGAGAGTATTCCATCACACTCCTGACCTGTGCCTTGTAGATGGTAGAAAGGCTTTGGGGAGTCAGGAGGTGAGACACTCGCCGCAGAATACCCAGGCTCTGACCTGCTCTTTTTGCCACAGTATTTATGTGGCTGGTCCAGTTAAGTTTCTGGTCAATGTTGACCCCAGGATGTTGATGGTGGGGGATTCGGCGATGGTAATGCCGTTGAATGTTATGGGGCAGTGGTTAGACTCTCGCTTGTTGGAGATGGTCATTGCCTGGCACTTGTGTGGCGCAAATGCTACCTGCCACTTATCAGCCCAAGCCTGAATATTTAGCTGCATGCGGACATGGACTGCTTCATTATCTGAGGAGTTGTGAATGGCGCTGAACACTGTGCAGTCATCAGCGAACATCCCCACTTCTGACCTTATGTTGGAGGGAAGGTCATTGATGAAGCAGCTGAAGATGGTTGGGCCTAGGCCTTCTCCTGCTCCCATTTCTTTTGTTCTTATGATCTCGCGTGGAGTGAATCGAATTGGCTGAAGATTGGCAACAGCGATGGTGGGGACCTCAGGAGGAGGCTGTTCACAGATTCTAACTGCTTTCTCTCATAAAAGATACACAGGACCTATGAGAACATGGCTTCAATGTTCAGCTCGCTACTAGATGCCATCAGTAGCGAACCGGCAGCGATCTCAATCGCCATAGCCAAGGAGATATCAGAGTGGATCGAGCAGCTGGTGAAGGAAGTGGATAAGATAAAGGAGAGGTAAATGCGGCAGCACGGAATGACCAGGGCTGCTCGATTAGGGTCTCCCATCACCGGGTCTGTCCGATTGGGGTGTCCCATCACCGGGACTGTCCGATTGGGGTCTCCCATCACCGGGTCTGTCCGATTGGGGTGTCCCATCACCGGGACTGTCCGATTAGGGTCTCCCATCACCGGGACTGTCCGATTGGGGTGTCCCATCACCGGGACTGTCCGATTGGGGTCTCCCATCACCGGGACTGTCCGATTGGGGTCTCCCATCACCGGGACTGTCCGATTGGTGTGTCCCATCACCGGGACTGTCCGATTGGGGTGTCCCATCACCGGGACTGTCCGATTGGGGTGTCCCATCACCGGGACTGTCCGATTGGGGTCTCCCATCACCGGGACTGTCCGATTGGGGTCTCCCATCACGGGGTTTACTTACTGTATGCGATGTGTGTGCGTATAGAAGTCTTTCTCTGATTTCTCTCTCACTTTTTAGATGGTCGAATTTTGATGTGACGCATCATGCTGTGTGGAACAAAGCAAATGAACGTAAAAATAATGGTATGTTAGAGAATGTTTTGAAGTTTTGTTTCTCAGGGTCTGACTGTTACTCTCTCTCTATGTCTCTGTGTGTGTCCCTCTCGCTCTGTCTCTCCTTCTCTCTCTCTCTGTCTCCATCTGTGTGCCATTCTTTCTACATATCTGACTCTGTCGCTGTCTGCCCTGCATAAACCTGGGGTCATCCAAAATTCGGCTGTCCATGTCCTAACTCACACCAAGTCCCGTTCACCCTTCTCCCCTGTGCTCGCTGACCTACATTGGCTCCCGGTTAAGCGACGCCTCGAATTTAAAATTCTCATCCACTTCTTCAAATCCCGCCATACCCCTGTAACCTCCTCCAGCCCTACACTCTCTGAGATATCTGTGCGCCACCAATTCTGCCCTCTTGAGCATCCCTGATTATAATCGCTCCAGCATTGGTGGCCGTGCCTTCTGTTGTCTAGGCCCCAAGCTCTGGAATTCCCTCCCTAAACCTCTCCGCCTCTCTCTCCTCCTTTAAGACGCTCCTTAAAACCTCTTTGACCAAGCTTGTGGTCACCTGCCCCAATTTCTCCTTATGTGGCTCGGTGTCAAATTTTGTTTGATAATCGCTGCTGTGAAGTTTTACTACGTTAAAGGCACTCTATAAATACAAGTAGTTGTTGTTGATAATCAAGGTAAGGGGGCAGCAGAATTCTAGTCCCAACTGTGGCCTGGCCAGTATCTTATACACATTCACTGTCACCACCTTGATTTTAAATTCGTTCACCCCCGGGCACCTCCACTCTCGGACAAATCCTGCCAGTTCGGGTATAATCCAGTGTTCTTTTCACTCCAAAATGGCTCACGTCACATTTTTTAAAAATTCGTTCCTCGGATGTGGGCGTCGCTGGCAAGGCCAGCATTTATTGCCCATTCCTAGTTGCCCTCGAGAAGGTGGTGGTGAACCGCCTTCTTGAACTGCTGCAGTCCGTGAGGTGAAGGATTGTACTTTCTTTTGTAGCGGTTTGATACAAACGGAATGGCCATTTCAGTGGGGCAGTTAACCAAGCAAGCAATCCGGTCACTACAGGCCTTATCAATCTGTCATGTGGGATACAATGGGTGAGCACTTGAACAAATCTGAGCTGATCAGAGAGAGTCAACATGGCTTTGTTAAGGGGAAGTCATGTCTGCCTGATCTCGGTCACTAATCAGGTAGATCAGGGAGTGTCTATGGGTGTTATCTATATGGACTTCCAGAAGGCATTCGATAAGGTACCGCACAAGAGTTTATTAGCAAACATAGAAGATAGGTGCAGGAGTAGGCCACTCGGCCCCTCGAGCCTGCTCCGCCATTCGATGAGATCATGGCTGATCATCCAAATTCAGTACCCTGTCCCTGCTTTCTCCCCATATCCCTTGATCCCTTTAGCCTTAAGAAGTATATCTAACTCCTTCTTGAATATATTTAATAAATTGGCCTCAACTACCTTCTGTGGTAGAGAATTCCACAGGTTCCCCACCCTCTGGGTGAAGAAATTCCTCCTCATCTCAGTCCTAAATGGCTTACCCCTTATCCTTAGACTGTGACCCCTGGTTCTGGACTCCCCCGCCATCGGGAACATCCTTCCTGCATCTAGTCTGTCTAGTCCTGTTAGAATTTTATAAGTTTCAGTGAGATCCCCTTTCATTCTTCTAAACTCTAGCGAATACAGGCCCAATCGACTCAATCTCTCTTCATACGTCATTCCTGCCATCCATTCCTGCCAAACATGAGAGAGAGCACGGAATTGGAGGTAGAGTTGGAAATTGGTTGGGAGACGGAGAGTGGGGAATAAAGGGTATGTACTTCCGATTGGCAGGTGATTGTAAGGGGTTTTCTCCGACACTGATCCCCCGTTACCCACAGTTCTTGGACGTCAGGATTTATAAGAACAAAATACACACGGCACAGAGTTTTGGCTTAACCTTTGATTCGTTCGTTTATTGAACACACACACACAATTACCTCCCCAGTATAATCCCTACGATTTATATCAGACTAACAGCCCCAAAATACAAACCCCTACGCAAGGGTCATTTGCAGCGACACAATATGACACAGTTAAACCCGTGGTGGGGTGGGGGGAGTCCAGAACAAGGGGGACATAATCCATAAAATTAGAGCTAGGCCGTACAGGGGTGATGTGAGAAAGCTCTTCTTCACTCAAAGGGTTCGTGGGAATCAGGAACTCTCTCCCCACAAAAGGCTGTGGAAGAGGGGGATCATTTGAAACTTTCAGGATCGAGGTGGACAGATATTTTGTTGGGTAAGGCTACAGAATCATAGAACAGTACAGCACAGGAGGAGGCCATTCGGCCCATCGAGTCTGCGACGGCTCTTTACAAGAGCAATCCAGTGTTAGTCCCACTCCTCCGCTCTTTCCCCCAAATCACTGCAATGGTTTCGCCTTCAGGTATTTATCCAATTCCCTTTTGAAGGCTGCGATTGAATCTGTACCCACTGCCCTATCAGGCAGTGCGTTTCCAAATCCTGACCACAGGCTATCAAGGGATGTGGGCCAAAGGTGGGGAAATGGAGTCGAGGTACAGATCAGCCGCAATCTAATTGAATGGCGGAGCAAGCCCGAGGGGCCGAATGGCCTCCTTCTGTTCCTAATGTTTTTGGGAGGAAGGTTATTAGAAGGTTGGAGTGCTTTAACACAAACATAGAAACATAGAATCTAGGAGCAGGAGTAGGCCATTCGGCCCGTCGAGCCTGCTCCGCCATTCAATACGATCATGGCTGATCATCCAAATCCAGTACCCTGTCCCTGCTTTAATCCCCACAGTACACATATCCCACCCTACCCCCGTAACCCCACGTATTTAATTCCCCCTAACATATCCCATCCTAGCCCCATAACCCCACATATTTAATCCCCCCTAACACTAAGGTCAATTTATCATAGCCAAATCAACCTAACCCACACACAAGTGGCTATTGATTATAGTATTGTGCCTTGTACCTGACACTACTCTCCTCCCTCTCCTTGCATTAGCCGTGGCTCGCGACATGAGTCTAGACATGGACCCTATGGATGCAAACCCTGATCTCCTCACCAATCTGAGAATGATTTCCCAGTGTCTGGGCCAGGCTGGGGTAGTGCTCCAGGAAATCATTCACTTCCTGGACAAAGTTGGATCCGAACTTCAGGAGCGAAAGCAAGAATGGAGAAAGATCCTGATCCTCTTGAACAGCCAGGACCTCAGCTCAGACAAAAACATCAAGATGGCTGAGGAGGTAGGAACTTTGACTGCTTATATCGGACGTGGAGTTAGGGAGCTGCACCATAGGGAACGGACGAGATGTTTCCTCTCTCTCCGATGGGAGAGAGCAGTGGGTCAGAGACTGATCTCTCAAACCTCTGGGACGGGGGGTGGTCAAGACAGAGGGGATGAAGGTCTCCTGTCTCTGGAAAGGGCCGATGGGTCAGATACTGACCTCTGAACCCTTTGGGGCCTGGGATCATATCCACAATTAGCACCTTGCAGACGTGACTACAAGGTACAAGTAAGGAGTGTGATGGAATACTCTCCACTTGCCTGGATGAGTGCAGCTCCAACAACACTCAAGAAGCTCGACACCATCCAGGACAAAGCAGCCCGCTTGATTGGCACCCCATCCACCACCTTAAACATTCACTCCCTCCACCACCGGCGCACCGTGGCTGCAGTGTGTACCATCTACAAGATGCACTGCAGCAACTCGCCAAGGCTTCTTCGGCAGCACCTCCCAAACCCGCGACCTCTTCCACCTAGAAGGACAAGGGCAGCAGGCGCAGGGGAACACCACCACCTCCAAGTTCCCCTTCAAGTCACACACCATCCTGACTTGGAAATATATCGCCGATCCTTCATTGTCGCTGGGTCAAAATCCTGGAACTCCCTCCCTAACAGCACTGTGGGAGTACCTTCACCACACGGACTGCAGCGGTTCAAGAAGGCGGCTCACCACCACCTTCTCAAGGGCAATTAGGGATGGGCAATAAATGCTGGCCTTGCCAGCGACGCCCACATCTCATGAATGAATTTTAATAAATGTCCTCAGTGATGTTGTACATCAGGTCTGACCTGTTCCCTGATCGAGATTCCAAGATGTTGCTCCCTTGCTGGTGGGATAGCCCAAGTGTAATTCCCTCTCTCTGATGGATTGCTCATGTGTAGCTCCCTCTCTGATGGGATTGTCCAGAGGTAACTCCCTCTCTCCAATGAGATTCTCCAGGTGTAACTCCCTCTCTCTAATGAGATTCTCCAGGCGTTACTCGCCCTCTGATGGAATTGTCCAGGTGTTACACCCTCTCTGATGGGAATTTCCGGGTGTTACTTCCTCTCTGAGGGGACTGTCCAGGTGTAACTCCCTCTCTGATGGGATTGTCCTGATGTTACAGCCCCTCTGATGGGATTCTGCAGGTGTAGCTCCCTCTCTGATGGGATTCTGCAGGTGTAACTCCCCCTCTGATGGGATTCTGCAGGTGTAACTCCCTCTCTGATGTGATTGTCCAGGTGTTACTCCCCCTCTGATGGGATTCTCCAGACGTTACTCCCCCTCTGATGGGATTCTCCAGGTGTAACTCCCCCTCTGATGGGATTCTCCAGGTGTTACTCCCCCTCTGATGGGATTCTCCAGGTGTAACTCCCCCTCTGATGGGATTCTCCATGTGTAACTCCCCCTCTGATGGGATTCTGCAGATGTTACTCCGCCTCTGATGGGATTCTCCAGGTGTAACTCCCCCTCTGATGGGATTCTCCAGGTGTAACTCCCCCTCTGATGGGATTCTCCAGGTGTAACTCCCCCTCTGATGGGATTCTCCAGGTGTTACTCCCCCTCTGATGGGATTCTCCAGGTGTAACTCCCCCTCTGATGGGATTCTCCAGGTGTAACTCCCTCTCTGATGGGATTCTCCAGGTGTTACTCCCCCTCTGATGGGATTCTCCAGTTCTAACTCCCTCTCTGATGGGATTCTCCAGTTCTAACTCCCTCTCTGGTGGGATTGTCTTGGTGTTACCCCAACTCATACTGATGTTCCAACGCTGGGGCTTCCCTGTGTAATGGGGAGGGGGGGGAGGGGGTCGGGGTGAGAAGCCCTGCTGTTGTCTCTGCTCACCTTTGCTCTGTTTCCGACAGAATTGGAAACGCTTTTCCTCAGGATGTAAAGAGGTGAAGACGCAGCTAGAAGAGAAACAAATCATTCAGCTCTACAACAAGGCCCTGTATGGGGATCCCAGAGATCTGACCAAGGAGCAATGGGCCTCCCAGCAGGCAGCCTGCTTAGCGCGTGTCAACGACATCGAAAAGCTGACTTCTAATTAGGCAGAGAACATACTATGCAGCAATTCGTGATATTCGGCTTTACTCTGCTTTACTCTGCTCCTACTTGTGTTCTTTAGAGTTGAGGTTGGATCAGATCAGCCATGATCTCATTGAATGGCGGAGCAGGCTCGAGGGGCCGATTGGTCTACTCCTGCTCCTATTTCTTATGTTCTTATGCATCTAACCCTTGCTGTACCTGCCCTGGGAGTGTTTGATGGACAAAATTGAGAGGTCGCACAACACCAGGTTATAGTCCAACAGTTTTATTTGAAATCACAAGTGTTTCATGGGACAGTGTAGAAGGAGCTTTACTCTGTATCTAACCCGTGCTGTACCTGCCCTGGGAGTGTTTGATGGGACAGTGTAGAGAGAGCTTTACTCTGTATCTAACCCGTGCTGTACCTGCCCTGGGAGTGTTTGATGGGACAGTGTTGAGGGAGCTTTACTCTGTATCTAACCCGTGCTGTACCTGCCCTGGGAGTGTTTGATGGGACAGTGTAGAGGGAGCTTTACTCTGTATCTAACCCGTGCTGTACCTGCCCTGGGAGTGTTTGATGGGACAGTGTAGAGGGAGCTTTACTCTGTATCTAACCTGTGCTGTACCTGCCCTGAGAGTGTTTGATGGGACAGTGTAGAGGGATCTTTACTCTGTATCTAACCCGTGCTATACCTGCCCTGGGAGTGATTGATGGGACAGTGTAGAGGGAGCTTTACTCTGTATCTAACCCGTGCTGTACCTGCCCTGGGAGTGTTTGATGGGACAGTGTAGAGGGAGCTTTACTCTGTATCTAACTCATGCTGTCCCTGCCCTGGGAGTGTTTGATGGGACAGTGCAGAGGGAGCTTTACTCTGTATCTAACACGTGCTGCACCTGCCCTGGGAGTGTTTGATGGGACAGTGTAGAGGGAGCTTTACTCTGTATCTAACCCGTGCTGTACCTGCCCTGAGAGTGTTTGATGGGACAGTGTAGAGGGATCTTTACTCTGTATCTAACCCGTGCTATACCTGCCCTGGGAGTGATTGATGGGACAGTGTAGAGGGAGCTTTACTCTGTATCTAACCCGTGCTGTACCTGCCCTGGGAGTGTTTGATGGAACGGTGTAGAGGGAGCTTTACTCTGTATCTAACCCGTGCAGTACCTGCTCTGGGAGTGTTTGATGGGACAGTGTAGAGGGAGCTTTACTCTGTATCTAACCTCGTGCTGCACCTGCCCTCGGAGTGTTTGATGGAACAGTGTAGAGGGAGCTTTACTCTGTATCTAACCCATGCTGTACCTGCCCTGGGAGTGTTTGATGGGACAGTGTAGACGGAGTTTTACTCTATCTAAACCGTGCTGTACCTGCCCTGCGAGTGTTTGATGGGACAGTGTAGAGGGAGCTTTACTCTGTATCTAACCCGTGCTGTACCTGCCCTGGGAGTGTTTGATGGGACAGTGTAGAGGGAGCTTTACTGTGTATCTAACCCGTGCTGTACCTGCCCTGGGAGTGTTTGATGGGACAGTGCAGAGGGTGCTTTACTCTGTATCTAACCCGTGCTGTACCTGCCCTGGGAGTGTTTGATGGGACAGTGTAGAGGGATCTTTACTCTGTATCTAACCCGTGCTGTACCTCCTCTGGGAGTGTTTGATGAGCAATGCTTTGCACATGCTCTGAATCTGTCTAGTTAGTGAACTCTGTAATCATCAGTGGAATCTTTGAGGGGTCTGAAACCACAAATAATACCTGCTGCAATTCTCTGCTAAACCTTCACACGTGTTGAAATAAAGTTATAAAAGCAGTGTTGTTTACTGACCTTTTCATCCTGCACATCCCATGTTGCATCAAGAAGCCTTTGATTCTCACTGGGGGACAGTTCCTGATGGTGCCGATTCTCACTGGGGTACAGCTCCTGATGGTGCTGACTCTCACTGAGGTACAGTTCCTGATGGTGCCGATTCTCACTGGGGTACAGTTCCTGAAAGTGCTGACTCTCACTGGGGTACAGTTCCTGAAGGTGCTGACTCTCACTGGGGTACAGTTCCTGAAAGTGCTGACTCTCACTGGGGTACAGTTCCTGAAGGTGCTGACTCTCACTGGGGTACAGTTCCTGAAAGTGCTGACTCTCACTGGGGTACAGTTCCTGAAGGTGCTGACTCTCTCTGGGGTACAGTTCCTGAAAGTGCTGACTCTCACTGGGGTTCAGTTCCTGAAGGTGCTGACTCTCACTGGGGTACAGTTCCTGAAGGTGCTGACTCTCACTGGGGTACAGTTCCTGAAGGTGCTGACTCTCACTGGGGTACAGTTCCTGATGGTGCTGACTCTCATTGGGGTACAGTTCCTGAAAGTGCTGACTCTCACTGGGGTTCAGTTCCTGATGGTGCTGATTCTCACTGGGGTACAGTTCCTGAAAGTGCTGACTCTCACTGGGGTTCAGTTCCTGAAGGTGCTGACTCTCACTGGGGTACAGTTCCTGAAGGTGCTGACTCTCACTGGGGTACAGTTCCTGAAGGTGCTGACTCTCACTGGGGTACAGTTCCTGATGGTGCTGACTCTCATTGGGGTACAGTTCCTGAAAGTGCTGACTCTCACTGGGGTTCAGTTCCTGATGGTGCTGATTCTCACTGGGGTACAGTTCCTGAAGGTGCTGACTCTCACTGGGGTTCAGTTCCTGAAGGTGCTGACTCTCACTGGGGTACAGTTCCTGAAGGTGCTGACTCTCACTGGGGTACAGTTCCTGAAGGTGCTGACTCTCACTGGGGTACAGTTCCTGATGGTGCTGACTCTCATTGGGGTACAGTTCCTGAAAGTGCTGACTCTCACTGGGGTTCAGTTCCTGATGGTGCTGATTCTCACTGGGGTACAGTTCCTGAAAGTGCTGACTCTCACTGGGGTACAGTTCCTGAAGGTGCTGACTCTCACTAGGGTACAGTCCCTGAAGGTGCTGACTCTCACTGGGGTACAGTTCCTGAAGGTGCTGACTCTCACTGGGGTACAGTTCCTGATGGTGCTGATTCTCACTGGGGTACAGTTCCTGAAGGTGCTGACTCTCATTGGGGTACAGTCCCTGAAAGTGCTGATTCTCACTGGGGTACAGTTCCTGAAGGTGCTGACTGTCACTGGGGTACAGTTCCTGATGGTGCTGACTCTCACTGGGGTACAGTCCCTGAAGGTGCTGACTGTCACTGGGGTACAGTTCCTGATGGTGCTGACTCTCACTGGGGTACTGTTCCTGATGGTGCTGACTCTCACTGGGGTACAGTTCCTGCAGGTGCTGACTGTCACTGGGGTACAGTTCCTGAAGGTGCTGACTCTCACTGGGGTACAGTCCCTGATGGTGCTGACTCTCACTGGGGTACAGTTCCTGAAGGTGCTGACTCTCACTGGGGTTCAGTTCCTGAAGGTGCTGACTCTCACTGGGGTATAGTTCCTGAAGGTGCTGATTCTCACTGGGGTTCAGTTCCTGAAGGTGCTGACTGTCACTGGGGTACAGTTCCTGATGGTGCTGACTCTCATTGGGGTTCAGTTCCTGAAGGTGCTGACTCTCTCTGGGGTTCAGTTCCTGAAGGTACACCTTTCAGCAGGGTCTAATTGCTCTCTTTCTCTCTTTCACTTTCTCTCTCTCTCTCTCACTCTTCATTTATTTCTCTCTGTTTCTCTGCTTCTTTCTGTCTCTCCCTCTCGTTCTCTGTCTATGCCCCGTTTTCTCTCTCTGTCAATATTGCTCTGTTTAAGAATGTGTATCTCTTTATCACTGCCTCACTCTCTGTATGTCTGTCTCTCTCTCTCTCTCTCTTGCCTGTGTCTCTCTTTCTTTATCTCTCTCTGTCGCTGTCTGAATCCCTCACTTTCTCTAAGCCACCCTACCTTTCCCAGGACCGTTTTTGGAATAATTACCAGCTGCCCCCACCCCCCCACCCCCGCTCCCACCACCCTTCTCCCCTTCCCCCACCCGAAGACTATGGAGCCTGCCCGCATTATGCAGTCATACAGCACAGAAGCCGGTCATTTGGCCCATCGTGCCTGTGCTGGCTCTTTCTCTAAGAGCTGTCCAATTAGTCCCGTTTCCCTGCTCTTTCCCCTTAGCCCTGTCATTTTTATCCCTTCTGGTATCTATCCAATTCACTATTTGAAAGTTGTTGCTGAATCTGCTTCCACCGCCCTTTCAGGCAGCGCGTTCCAGACCATCGGAGCAGGAGGAGGCCACTCAGCCCCCTCGAGCCTGTTCCGCCATCCAATGAGATCCTGGCTGATCTGTATCCTAACTCCATATACACGCCTTGGTTCCCTAATCCCTTAATATCCTTGGCTCGCAAAAAATCTATCAATCTCAGATCTAAAATGATTAATTGAGCTCGCATCTACTGCTTATTGTGGGAGAGAGTTCCACACTTCTACCAGCCTTTGCCTGACGAAGTGTTTCCTAACTTCTCTCCTGGATGGCCTGATTTTAAGGTTCTTGTTCTGGACTGACCCAACTCGCAGTGTAAAATATTTCTCCTCCTCTCCCCTCTGGTTCTTTTGCCAATTACCTTCAATCTGTGTCCTCTGGTTACCGACCCTCCTGCCAGTGGAAACAGTTCCCCCCCCCCCATCGACTCTATTAAAAACCCCTCGTAATTTTGAACACCTCTGTTAAATCTCCCCTTAACCTTCTCTGCTCCACTTAAGGTGAAAAATCCCAGCTTCTCCGGTCTCTCCACAGAACTGAAGGCCCTTAATCCCCTGGTGCCGTTCCAGCAAACCTCCTCTTCACCCTCTCCGAGGCCTTGACATCCTTCCTAAAGTGCGATGCCCAAGAATTGGACACAAGACTCCAGCTGAGGCCTAGTCAGTGATTTGTAAACATTACGCGTAACTTCCTTGCGTTTACATCGGAACAGGAGGAGGCCATTCAGCCCCTCGAGCCTGTTCCGCTGTTCAATGAGATCATGACTGACCTGTAACTTAACTTCATCTGCCCGCCTTGGTTCCGTAAGCCTTACTAACCTTCACCCAACAAATCTAGCAATCTCAGTTTTAAATTTTTCAGTTGACCCCCCAGCCTTCACAACTTTTTGGGGGAGAGAGTTCCAGATTTCCACGACCCTTTGTGTGAAGAAGTGCTTCCTGACATCACCCCTGAACGGCCTGGCTCTAATTTTAAGATGATGTCCTCTTGTTCTGGATTCCCCCACCAGAGGAAATAGTTTCTCTCTATCTACCCTATCAACTCCTTTAATCATCTTCAACACCTCAATCAGATCATCCCTTAATCTTCTATACTCGAGGGAACACATGCCCAGTCTGTGCAACTGGTTCTCATAATTTAACCCTTTTAGCCCCTGTATCACTCTGGTGAATCTGCGTTGTACCATCTCCAAGGCCAATATATCCTCCCTGAGGTGTGGTGCCCAGAACTGAAGTTGTCCTGCAGATGTGGTCTGACCAGAGCTCTATTCGTAATAAGGTGGATGAATTAGCTGCGCAAATAGATGTAAATGGATATGATATAATTGGGATTACGGAGACATGGCTCCAGGGTGACCAAGGCTGGGAATTCAACATCCAGGAATATTCAATATTCAGGAAGGACAGACAAAAAGGAAAAGGAGGTGGGGTAGCATTGCTGGTTAAAGAGGAGATTAACACAATAGTAAGGAAGGATATTAGCTCAGATGATGTGGAATCTGTATGGGCAGAGCTGAGAAATACCAAGAGGCAGAAAACGTTAGTGGGATTTGTATACAGACCCCCAAACAGTAATGCTGAGGTTGGGGATGGCATTAAGCGGGAAATTAGAGACGCGTGCAATAAGGGCACAGCAGTTATCATGGGTGACTTTAATTTACATATAGATTGGGCTAACCAAATTAGTAACAATACTGCGGAGGAGGAATTCCTAGAGTGTATACGGGATGGTTTCCTGGACCAATATGTCGAGGAACCAACTAGAGATCAGGCCACCTTAGACTGGGTATTATGTAATGAGAAAGGATTAATTAGCAATCTTGTTGTGCGAGGCCCCTTGGGGAGGAGCGATCATAATATGATAGAATTCTTCATCAGGATGGAGAGTGAAGTAGTTGACTCAGAGACTAGGGTCCTGAATTTAAATAAAGGAAACTACAATGGTATGAGGCACGAGTTGGCTAGGATGGATTGGGGAGCGCTACTTAAAGGGTTGACGGTGGATAGGCAATGGCAAACATTTAAAGATCGCATGGATGAATGACAGAATTTGTTCATCCCTGTTTGGCATAAAAATAAAACAAAAAAGGTGACTCAACTGTGGCTAACAAGGGAAATTAGGGATAGCATAAGATCCAAGGAGAGGACATATAAATTGGCCAGAAAAAGCAGCAAACCTGAGGATTGGGAGCAGTTTAGGATTCAGCAAAGGAGGGCAAAGGGATTAATTAAGAGGGGGAAAATAGAGTATGAGAGTAAGCTTGCAGGGAACATAAAAACTGACTAAAAGCTTCTATAGATATGTGAAGAGAAAAAGATTGGTGAAGTCAAGCGTAGGTCCCTTGCAGTCAGAATCAGGGGAATTTATAATGGGGAACAAAGAAATGGCAGACCAATTAAATACATACTTTGGTTCTGTCTTCACAATGAAAGACACAAATAAACTCCCAGAGATGTCGGGGAACATAGGGTCTAATGAGAGGGAGGAATTGAATGAAATCAGTATTTGTAGGGAAATTGACGGGATTAAATGCTGATAAATCCCCAGGGCCTGATAATTTACATCCTAGGGTACTTAAGGAAGTGGCCCTAGAAATAATAGATGCATTACTGGTCATCTTTCAAAATTCTATAGACTCTGGAACAGTTCCCATGGATTGGAGGGTAGCTAATGTAACCCCACTATTTAAAAAAGGTGGCAAAGAAAAAACGGAGAATTATAGACCGGTTAGCATGACATTGGTAGTGGGGAAAATGCTAGAGTCCATTATAAAAAATGTAATAGCAGAGCACTTGGAAAACAGTGACAGGATCGGACAAAGTCAACATGGATTTACAAAAGGTAAATCATGCCTGACTAATCTACTGGAATTTTTTGAGGATGTAACTGGTAGAATAGATAAGGGAGAACCAGTGGATGTGGTGTATTTGGACTTTCAGAAGGCTTTCGATAAGGTCCCGCATAAGAGATTAGTGTGCAAAGTTAAAGCACATGGGATTGGGGGTAAGGTACTGATTTGGACAGAGAACTGGTTGGCAGACAGGAAGCAAAGAGTTGGAATAAATGGGTCTTTTTCCGAGTGGCAGGCAGTGACTAGTGGGGTACCGCAGGGATCGGTGCTAGGACCCCAGCTATTCACAATATATATTAATGATCTAGACAAGGGAACTAGATCTAATATCTCTAAGTTTGCAGATGACACAAAGCTGGGTGGGCGTGTGTGCTGTGAGGAGGATGCAGAGAAACTCCAGTATGATTTGGACAGGTTGGGTGATTGGGCAGGTGCCCAAAAGAAAGGGAGGTGGGGTAGAATTGCTGGTTAAAGAGGGGATTAACACAATTGAAAGGAAGGATATTAGCTCTGATGATGCGGAATCTGTATGGGTAGAACTGAGAAATAACAAGGGGCAGAAAACATTAGTGGGAGTGGTATATAGACCTCCAAACAGTAATACGGAGGTTGGGGACGGCATTAAAAGGGAAATTAGAGAAGCATGCAGTAAGGGCACAGCAGTCATCATGGGTGACTTTAATTTACATATAGATTGGGCTAACCAAATTAGTAAAAATACTGTGGAGGAGGAATTCCTAGAATGTTTACGAGATGGTTTTCTGGAACAATATGTCGAGGAACCAACCAGAGATCAGGCCATCTTAGACTGGGTATTATGTAACGAGAAAGGATTAATTAGCAATCTTGTTGTACGAGGCCCCTTGGGTCAGAGTGATCATAATATGATAGAATTCTTCATTAGGATGGAGAGTGAAGTAGTTGAATCAGAGACTAGGGTCCTGAATTTAAAGGAAACTACGATGGTATGAGGCGCGAATTGGGTAGGATTGATTGGGGAATGTCACTCAAGGGGTTGACGGTGGATAGGCAATGGCAAACATTCAAAGACTGCATGGATGAACTACAGAATTTGTTCATCCCAGTGTGGCATAAGAATAAAACAAAAAGGGTGACTCAACCGTGGCTAACAAGGGAAATTAGGGATAGCATAAGATCCAAGGAGAGGGCATATAAATTGGCCAGAAAAAGCAGTAGCCCTGAGGATTGGGAGCAGTTTAGGATTCAACAAAGGAGGACAAAGGGATTAATTAAGAAGGGGAATATAGAATATGAAAGTAAGCTTGCTGGGAACATAAAAACTGACTGTAAGAGCTTTTATAGATATGTGAAGAGAAAAAGATTAGTGAAATCAAGTGTAGGTCCCTTGCAGTCAGAAGCGGGGGAAGTTATAATGGGGAACAAAGAAATGGCAGCCCAATTAAATGCATATTTTGGTTCTGTCTTCACAAAGGAGGACACAAATAACCTCCCAGAGATGTTGGAGAACATACGGTCTGATGAAAGGGAGGAACTGAAAGAAATCAGTATTTGCAGGGAAATGGTGTTAGGGAAATTGACGGTATTGAAGGCCGATAAATCCCCAGGGCCTGATAATCTACATCCTAGGGTACTTAAGGAAGTGGCCCTAGAAATAGTAGATGCATTGCTGATCATCTTCCAACATTCGATGGAATCTGGAACTGTACCCATGGATTGGAGGGTAGCTAATGTTACCCCACTATTCAAAAAGGGTGGGAGAGAGAAAGCGGGGAATTACAGACCGGTAAGCCTGACATCGGTATTAGGGAAAATGCTAGAGTCCATTATAAAGAATGTAATAGCTGAGCACTTGAAAAACAGTGACAGGATTGGACAAAGTCAACATGGATTTACAAAAGGTAAATCGTGCTTGACTAATCTACTGGAATTTTTTGAGGATGTAACTGGGAAAATAGATAAGGGAGAACCAGTAGATGTGGTGTATTTGGACTTTCAAAAGGCTTTCGATAAGGTCCCGCATAAGAGATTAGCATGTAAAGTTAAGGCACATGGGATTGGGGGCAAGGTATTGACTTGGATAGAGAACTGGTTGGCGGACAGAAAGCAGAGAGTAGGAATTAATGGGTCTTTTTCCGAGTGGCAAGCAGTGACTAGTGGGGTACCGCAGGGATCGGTCCTTGGACCCCAGCTATTCACAATATACATTAATGATCTAGATAAGGGAACTAAATGTAATATCTCCAAGTTTGCAGATGACACAAAGCTGGGTGGGTGTGTGTGCTGCGAGGAGGATACCGAGAAACTCCAGGATGATTTGGACAGGTTGGGTGAGTGGGCAGAAGCGTGGCAGATGCAATATAACGTGGATAATTGCGAGGTTATCCACTTTGGTGTCAAAAACAGAAAGGCAGACTATTATCTGAATGGCAATAGATTGGGAGAAGGGGAAGTGCAACGAGACCTGGGTGTCCTTGTGCACCAGTCGCTGAAAGTAAGCATGCAGGTGCAGCAGGCGGTGAAGAAGGCAAATGGTATGTTGGCCTTCATAGCGAAAGGGTTTGAGTATAGGAACAGGGATGTCCTGCTGCAGTTGTACAGGGCCTTGGTGAGACCACATCTTGAGTACTGTGTGCAATTTTGGTCGCCTTATCTGAGGAAGGATGTTCTTGCCATGGAAGGAGTTCAACGAAGATTCACAAGGCTGATACCTGGGATGGCAGGAATGACATATGAGGAGAGATTGGGTCGATTGGGCTTATACTCGCTGGACTATAGAAGAATGAGAGGGGATCTCATCGAAACATATAAAATTCTGACAGGTCTGGACAAACTAGATGCAGGAAGAATGTTCCCGATGGTCGGAGAGTCCAGAACCAAGGTTCATAATCTAAGGATAAGGGGTAAGCCATTTAGGACAGAAATGAGGAAGAATTTCTTCACCCAGAGAGTGGTGAACCTGTGGAATTCTCTACCACAGAAGGTAGTTGAGGCCAAGTCATTAAATATATTCAAGAATGAGTTAGATATATTTCTTAAAGCTAAAGGTATCAAGGGATATGGGGAGAAGGCACGTACAGGGTACTGAGTTTGGATGATCAGCCATGATCTCATCGAATGGCGGAGCAGGCTTGAGGGGCCAAGTGGCCTACTCCTGCTCCTATCTTCTATGTTTCTATGTTTCTATGCATGGCAGATGCAGTATAATGTGGATAAATGCGAGGTTATCCACTTTGGTGTCAAAAACGGGAAGGCAGATTATTATCTGAAAGGCAATAGATTGGGGAAAAGGGAAGTGCAACGAGACCTGGGTGTCCTTGTGCACCAGTCGCTGAAGGTAAGCATGCAGGTGCAGCTGGCGGTTAAGAAGGCAATTGGTATGTTGGCCTTCATAGCGAGAGGATTCGAGTACAGAAGCAAGGATGTCTTGCTGCAGTTGTACAGGTGAGACCACACCTTGAGTATTGTGTGCAGTTTTGGTCGCCTTATCTGAGGAAGGATGTTCTTGCCATGGAGGGAGTGCAGCGAACATTCACCAGACTGATACCTGGGATGGCAGGAATGACGTATGAAGAGAGATTGGGTCGATTAGGCTTTTATTCACCAGAGTTTCGAAGAATGAGAGGGGATCTCATTGAAACTTATAAAATTCTAACAGGACTAGACAGACTAGATGCAGGAAGGATGTTCCCGATGGCGGGGGAGTCCAGAACCAGGGGTCACAGTCTAAGGATAAGGGGTAAGCCATTTAGGACTGAGATGAGGAGGAATTTCTTCACCCAGAGAGTGGTGAACCTGTGGAATTCCCTATCACAGAAAGCAGTTGAGGCCAATTCATTAAATATATTCAAGAAGGAGTTAGATATATTTCTTAAGGCTAAAGGGATCAAGGGATATGGGGAGAAGGCAGGGACAGGGTACTGAGTTTGGATAATCAGCCATGATCTCATTGAATGGCGGAGCAGGCTCGAGGGGCCGAATGGCCTACTCCTGCTCCTATCTTCTATGTTTCTATTCCAGCCTCCTCGAGATAAAGGCAAGCATCCCATTCGCCTTTTAAATTAAATGTTGTACTTGTCCACTAGCTGTCCACCTGGAGTATTGTGTACAGTTTTGGTCTCCTTACCTAAGGAAGGATATACTTGCCATAGAGGGAGTGCAACGAAGGTTCACCAGACTGATTCCTGGGATGGGGGGATTGTCCTATGAGGACAGATTGAGTAGACTAGGCCTATATTCTCTGGAGTTTAGAAGAATGAGAGGTGATCTCATTGAAACGTATAAAATTCTGACAGGGCTTGACAGGGTAGATGCAGGGAGGATGTTTCCCCTGGCTGGGGAATCTAGAACCAGGGATCACAGTCTCAGAATAAGGGGTCGGCCATTTGGGACTGAGATGAGGAGGAATGTCTTCACTCAGAGGGTGGTGAATCTTTGGAATTCTCTACCCCAGAGGGCTGTGGAGGCTCAGCCATTGAGTATATTCAAGACAGAAGTCGATAGATTTTTGAATATTAAGGGAACCAAGGGATATGGGGATAGTGCAGGAAAGTGGAGATGAGGTAGAAAATCAGCCATGATCTTGTTGAATGGCCGAGCAGGCTCGAAGGGGCCAAATGGCCGACTCCTGCTCCTATTTCTTATGTTAGTGATTTAGGTACTGAATGCAGAGCTGGAACATCAAACGGGTTCAGGGGTGCATTTTCCAGGGTGGTGGGTTTGTGGGGGTGGGGGGGTTGCTGAGGTAGCAGTAGTCAAAGTAAAACCCCAATTCCACAGCAGTGAGAAATGTCGCACTGGTTGCCCCCTGAACGTCATGCCCTGCTCCACCGGAGGGCAGCAGACACCAGCCCAGGGCTGTCGAGTGGCAGTTACACAGCCGCGGCCAGCAGAGGGCAGCACACTCCCAGATATCAGCGGCAGCTCAAGCCGACCTTCCCAAGATGGCGGATTCACTGGAGGATCATGGGATAATGACGGACGAGGATGGCCGTTCGGCCCACCTTAGTCCCTCCACCCGCAAACCCCCCCCCACTACCGTGGTGGCACCTAATTGGTCTTAATTTCACATTCCACCCTACGTAAACTTGAGGTCATCCAAAACTTGGCTGCCCCGTGTCCTAACTCGCACCAAGTCCCGTTCACCCATCTCCCCTGTGCTCGCTGACGTACATTGGCTCCCGGCTAAGCAACACCTCGATTTCAAAATTCTCATCCTTGTTTCCAAAACCCTCCATGGCCCCGCCCCTTCCTATCTCTGTAATCTCCTTCAGCCTCACAACCCCCAGAGATATCTGCGCTCCTCTAATTCTGCCCTCTTGAGCATCCCTGATTATAATCGCTCAACCTTTGGCGGCCGTGCCTTCTGTTGCCTAGGCCCTAAGCTCTGGAATTCCCTGCCTAAACCTGTCCGCCTCTCTATCTCTCTTTCCTCCTTTAAGACGCTCCTTAAAACCTACCTCTTTGACCAAGCTTTTGGTCACCTGCCCTAATTTCTACTTTATGTGGATCGGTGTCAAATTTTTTGTCTTATAATACTCCTGTGCAGCGCCTTGGGACGTTTTACTACGTTAAAGGCGCTATCTAAATACAAGTTGTTGTTGCTGTTGTGGCATCTAATTGGTCTTAATACCTATCAGGAAAGTTTGATCGGGCTGGGGTTCTATTCTCTAGAAAAGGGAAGGCTGAGGGGTGACCTGATAGGGCAACACGGTGGCATAGTGGTTAGCACTGTTGCCTCACAGCGCCAGGGACCCGGGTTCGAATCCGGCCTCGGGTGACTGTCTGTGTGGAGTTTGCACATTCTCCCCGTGTCTGCGTGGGTGTGCTCCGGTTTCCTCCCACAGTCCAAAGATGTGCGGGTTAGGTTGATTTGGCTATGATAAATTGACCCTTAGTGTTAGGGGGGATTAAATACGTGGGGTTACGGGGATAGGGTGGGATATGTGTCGGTGCAGGCTCGATGGGCCGAAATGGCCTCTATCTGCGCTGTGGGGATTCTGTGATTATGAAGGGGTTCGATAGGGTAGACGTAGAGAAGATGCTCCCACTTGTGGGGTGAGACCAGAACTAGGGGCCATCAATATAAGATAGTCACTAATAAATCCAATCGGGAACTCGGGAGAAACTTCTTTACCCAGAGAGTGGTGAGAATGTGGAACTCGCTACCACAGGGAGTAGTTGAGGCGAATAGTATCGAGGCATTTAAGGGGAAGCGAGATAAACACATGAGGGAGAAAGGAAAAGAGGGATATGTTGATGGGGTGAGATGAAGAGGTTGGGAGGAGGATTGTGTGGAGCATAAACACCGGCATAGACCGGTTGGGCCGAATGGCCTGTTTCTGTGCTGTAAATACTTTGTATTTACTTTGTAAGTGATTCCAAGTGTTTCATCCTCCCCTGCCTTATCTGGGACTTGCTAGACAAGGAAAAGGCCAAGGTCAGAGGAACATAGAAAGAAAGACTTGCACTTATATAACGCCTTTCACGACCACCGGACGTCTCAAAGCGCTTTACAGCCAATTAAGTATTTCTGGAGTGTAGTCACTGTTGTAATGCGGGAAACGCGGCAGCCAATTTGTGCACAGCAAGCTCCCACAAACAGCAATGTGATAATGACCAGATAATCTGTTTTAGTTATGTTGATTGAAGGATAAATATTGGCCAGGACACTGGGAATAACTCCCCTGCTTTTCTTCAAAATAGTGGCCATGGGATCTTTTCCGTCCACCTGAGAGAGCAGGCGGGGCCTCGGTTTAACGTCTCATCCGAAAGACGGCACCTCCGACAGTGCAGCACTCCCTCAGCACTGGCACTGGAGTGTCAGCCTAACTTTTTGTGCTCAAGCCCCTGGAGTGGGACTTGAACCCACAACCTTCTGACTCAGAGGCGAGTGTGCTACCCACTGAGCCACAGGAACAGGAGGAGGCCATTCGGCCCACCGTGCCTGTGCCGGCTCTTTGAAAGAGCGATCTAATTAGTTCCACTCCCCCTGCTCTTTCCCATAGCCCTGGAAAATTTATGCCTTACAAGTATTTACCCAATTCCCCTTTGAAGGTTATTATTCATTCTGCCCTTTCAGGCAGTGCATTCCACATCATAGGGACAGGAGGAGGCCATCCAGCCCCTCGAGCCTGCTCCGCCATTCAATAAGATCATGGCTGATCTTCTACCTCAACTCCACTTTCCCGCATATCTCCATATCCCTTGATTCCCTTAATATTCAAAAATCTATCGATCTCTGTCTTGAATATACTCAATGACTGAGCCTCCACAGCCCCCTGGGGTAGAGAATTCCAAAGATTCACCACCCTCTGAGTGAAGACATTTCTCCTCATCTCAGTCCCAAATGGCCGACCCCTTATTCTGAGGCTGTGACCCCTGGTTCTGGATTCCCCAGCCAAGGGAAACATCCTCCCTGCATCTACCCTGTCAAGCCCTGTAAGAATTTTGTATGTTTCAATGAGATCACCTCTCATTCTTCCAAACTCTAGAGAATATAGGCCTAGTCTACTCAATCTGTCCTCATAGGACAATCCCTCCATCCCAGGAATCAGTTTGGTGAACCTTTGTTGCACTCCCTCTATGGCAAGTATATCCTTCCTTAGGTGAGGAGACCAAAACTGTACACAATACTCCAGGTGTGGTCTCCTTACCTAAGGAAGGATATACTGAGTTATACTGGCTGATCTGTATCTTAACTCCATTTACCCGCCTTGCTTCCATATCCTTTAATACCATGAAACGAAAAAAATTCTATCAATCTCAGTATTGACATTTGCAATTGACCCCCCCCCCCCCACCCCGAGACTCAACAGCTTTTTGGGGGAGAGTGTTCCAGATTTCCACGACCTTTGTGTGAAGAAGTGATTCCTGACATCACCCCTGAACGGCCTGGCTCTAATTTTCAGATGATGTCCTCTTGTTCTGGATTCCACCCCTCCCCACCAGAGGAAATAGTTTCTCTCTATCTACCCTATCAAATTCATCAATCATCTTCAACGCCTCGATTTAGACCAACTTTAGTCTTCTATGTTCAGGTTCTATATTCTACATTCCATCGAGCTGGCCTTCGACCGTCCTGGTAGTCAGATGATTCAACGATAAAAGGGATTATTAACCAATCATGACAAGCAATCTCCATCAATTAGTCAATTTCGGTGGCAGCCGTGGTTCAGCCGGTAGCACACCCGCCTCTGAGTCAGAAGGTTGTGTGTTCATAGTCCCACTTTCACTCTCTGTGGGAGCTTGCTGTGCCCCAATTGGCTGCAGCTCTTCCCGACATTGCAACAGTGACCATACTTCAAGAAGTACTTGGTTGGTTGTGAAGCGTCTTGGGATGTCCGGTGGTGGTGAAAGGTGCTGCAGAAATGGACCTGGAGGGCCAAGTAACTTGCTGACTGAACGAGTACAGGCACGACGGGCTGAATGGCCTCCGAGTGTGCTGTCGGATTCTATGACTGTTCCAATCGTGGCCGCGGGATCTTTTACGTCCCACTCGAGAGCGCACGTGGGGAAGGCCTGGGTTTAACACCTCATCCTGAAAGGTGGCACCTCCGACAGTGCGGCGCTCCCTCAGTACTGCACCTCCGACAGTGCCGCGCTCCCTCAGTACTGCCCCTCCGACAGTGCAGCGCTCCCTCAGTACTGCCCCTCCGACAGTGCGGCGCTCCCTCAGTACTGCCCCTCCGACAGTGCCGCGCTCCCTCAGTACTGCCCCTCCGACAGTGCAGCTCCCTCAGTACTGACCCTCCGACAGTGCAGCTCCCTCAGTACTGACCCTCCGACAGTGCGGCGCTCCCTCAGTACTGCCCCTCCGACAGTGCCGCGCTCCCTCAGTACTGCCCCTCCGACAGTGCAGCTCCCTCAGTACTGACCCTCCGACAGTGCGGCGCTCCCTCAGTACTGCCCCTCCGACAGTGCAGCTCCCTCAGTACTGCCCCTCCGACAGTGCAGCTCCCTCAGTACTGACCCTCCGACAGTGCGGCGCTCCCTCAGTACTGCCCCTCCGACAGTGCCGCGCTCCCTCAGTACTGCCCCTCCGACAGTGCGGCGCTCACTCGGTACTGCCCCTCCGACAGTGCAGCGCTCCCTCAGTACTGCCCCTCCGACAGTGCGGCGCTCCCTCAGTACTGCACCTCCGACAGTGCAGCACTCCCTCAGTACTGCCCCTCCGACAGTGCAGCTCCCTCAGTACTGACCCTCCGACAGTGCGGCGCTCCCTCAGTACTGCCCCTCTGACAGTGCGGCGCTCCCTCAGCACTGACCCTCCGACAGTACAGCGCTCCCTCAGTACTGCCCCTCCGACAGTGCAGCACTCCCTCAGCGCTGACCCTCCGACAGTGCAGCGCTCCCTCAGTACTGCCCCTCCGACAGTGCAGCACTCCCTCAGCGCTGACCCTCCGACAGTGCAGCGCTCCCTCAGTACTGCCCCTCCGACAGTGCGGCGCTCCCTCAGTACTGCCCCTCCGACAGTGCAGCGCTCCCTCAGTACTGCACCTCCGACAGTGCGGCGCTCCCTCAGTACTGACCCTCTGACAGTGCGGCGCTCACTCAGTACTGCCCCTCCGACAGTGCAGCTCCCTCAGTACTGACCCTCCGACAGTGCAGCGCTCCCTCAGTACTGCCCCTCCGACAGTGCAGCGCTCCCTCAGTACTGCCCCTCCGACAGTGCAGCGCTCCCTCAGTACTGACCCTCCAACAGTGCAGCGCTCCCTCAGTACTGCCCCCTCCGACAGTGCAGCGCTCCCTCAGTACTGCCCCTCCTACAGTGCGGCGCTCCCTCAGTACTGACCCTTCGACAGTGCGTCGCTCCCTCAGTACTGACCCTCCGACAGTGCGGCGCTCCCTCAGTACTGACCCTCCGACAGTGCGGCGCTCCCTCAGTACTGCCCCTCCTACAGTGCGGCGCTCCCTCAGTACTGCCCCTCCGACAGTGCAGCCCTCCCTCAGTACTGCCCCTCCGACAGTGCAGCGCTCCCTCAGTACTGCCCCTCCGACAGTGCAGCGCTCCCTCAGTACTGACCCTCCGACAGTGCAGCGCTCCCTCAGTACTGCCCCTCCGACAGTGCAGCGCTCCCTCAGTACTGCCCCTCCGACAGTGCAGCGCTCCCTCAGTACTGCCCCTCCGACAGTGCAGCCCTCCCTCAGTACTGCCCTTCCGACAGTGCGGCGCTCCCTCAGTACTGCCCCTCCGACAGTGCAGCACTCCCTCAGTACTGCCCCTCCGACAGTGCAGTGCTCCCTCAGTACTGCCCCTCCGACAGTGCGGCGTTCCCTCAGTACTGCCCCTCCGACAGTGCGGCGCTCCCTCAGTACTGACCCTCCAACAGTGCAGCCCTCCCTCAGTACTGCCCCTCCGACAGTGCAGCGCTCCCTCAGTACTGCCCCTCCGACAGTGCAGCGCTCCCTCAGTACTGACCCTCCGACAGTGCAGCGCTCCCTCAGTTACTGGCAACCGGGGAGTGTCGGCCGTGGATTATGGGACTCGAGAGGTTTCAGTTTGATAGAGGTGTTTAAAATCATGAAAGATTTAGATAGAGTAACTAAAGAGAAACGGGTTCCAATGGCTGAAGTGTCGATCACCAGAGGGCACAGATTTAAGGTCATTGGCAGAGGACCAGAGACGACACGAGGAAAACCTTTTTTACAGAACGAGTGGTTAGGATTTGGAATGCACTGCCTGATGGGCGGTGGATACAGATTCAGTAGCAGCCTTCAAAAGGGAATTGGATAAATACTCGAAGGAGAAAAAATTGCAGGGATATGAGGGAAAGAGCGAGAGGGTGGGACTGACTGGATTGCTCTTCGAAAGAGCCGGCACAGACTCGAGGGGCCGAATGGCCTCCTTCTGTGTGGTACTGTTCTATGATTCTATGAATTTCTTTTTTTTAAAGAGAGTGCAGCAAATCGCCAAATTGAAAGCTGTTAAATCTCTAACATCCTCCAGATCTGATGAAAGCTCTGAAACGCTGACTCTGTTTCCCTCTCCGCACACAAGATGCTGCCCGACCTGCTGAGTGCTTTCGGCACACGTTCGAAAAAAAACCTCGGATTTCGAAAGGAGAAGTGGGGAAGGGAGCTGGGAACAGCGTGCAAGTTCCTGACATGGAAAGCTGACTCACCTCCTGCAGCTGTCAAAGAAGGAAGAGAGTTGGCCAAACAAACCAGTGCTGGGGGTTTCAAACCCTTTCATGTGGGTCGGAAGTCAAATCCCGAGTGCATCCCGGAATTCCAGCTCCTTGACATTTTTTCTTACCTGTACGAAACCCGCACCAGGAATTACTCCTGGTCCCCCTAATCAGTGGTTGGCGCTCTCTCTCTATCTCTCGCCTCTGAGTCAGAAGGTCGGAGATTCGAGCCCCCCACACTCACAGACCCGAGCGCCATAATCCAGTGCCCGACACTCCCCGGTTGCCAGTAATTGAAGGAACGCTGCACTGTCGGAGGGGCAGTACTGAGGGAGCGCTGCACTGTCGGAGGGGCAGTACTGAGGGAGCGCTGCACTGTCGGAGGGTCAGTACTGAGGGAGCGCTGCACTGTCGGAGGGTCAGTACTGAGGGAGCGCTGCACTGTCGGAGAGGCAGTACTGAGGGAGCGCTGCACTGTCGGAGAGGCAGTACTGAGGGAGCGCTGCACTGTCGGAGGGACAGTACTGAGGGAGCGCTGCACTGTCAGAGGGGCAGTACTGAGGGAGCGCTGCACTGTCAGAGGGGCAGTACTGAGGGAGCGACGCACTGTCGGAAAGGCAGTACTGAGGGAGCGCCGCACTGTCGGAGGGGGCAGTACTGAGGGAGCGCCGCACTGTCAGAGGGGCAGTACTGAGGGAGCACTGCACTGTCGGAGGGGCAGTACTGAGGGAGCGCCGCACTGTCGGAGGGGGAGTACTGAGGGAGCGCTGCACTGTCGGAGGGGCAGTACTGAGGGAGCACTGCACTGTCGGAGGGGCAGTACTGAGGGAGCGCCGCACTGTCGGAGGGGCAGTACTGAGGGAGCACTGCACTGTCGGAGGGGCAGTACTGAGGGAGCGCCGCACTGTCGGAGGGGGAGTACTGAGGGAGCGCTGCACTGTCAGAGAGGCAGTACTGAGGGAGCACTGCACTGCCGGAGGGGCAGTACTGAGGGAGCGCTGCACTGTCGGAGGGTCAGTACTGAGGGAGCGCTGCACTATCGGAGGAGCAATACTGAGGGAGTGCTGCACTGTCGGAGGGGCAGTACTGAAGGAGTGCGGCACTGTCGGAGGGGTAGTACTGAGGGAGTGCTGCACTGTTGGAGGGGCAGTACTGAGGGAGCGCCGCACTGTCGGAGAGTCAGTACTGAGGGAGCGCTGCACTGTCGGAGGGGCAGTACTGAGTGAGCGCTGCACTATCGGAGGAGCAGTACTGAGGGAGCGCTGCACTGTCGGAGGGGCAGTACTGAGGGAGCGCTGCACTGTCGGAGGGTCAGTACTGAGGGAGCGCTGCACTGTCGGAGGGGCAGTACTGAGGGAGCACTGCACTGTCGGAGGGGCAGTACTGAGGGAGCACCGCACTGTCGGAGGGGCAGTACTGAGGGAGCAGCTGCACTGTCGGAGGGGCAGTACTGAGGGAGCGCCGCACTGTCGGAGGGTCAGTACTGAGGGAGCACCGCACTGTCGGAGGGGCAGTACTGAGGGAGCGCCGCACTGTCGGAGGGACAGTACTGAGGGAGCGCTGCACTGTCGGAGGGGCAGTACTGAGGGAGTGCTGCACTGTCGGAGGGACAGTACTGAGGGAGCGCTGCACTGTCAGAGGGGCAGTACTGAGGGAGTGCTGCACTGTCTGAGGGGCACTACTGAGGGAGCAGCTGCACTGTCGGAGGGTTAGTACCGTGGATGCTGAGGCCGATTGCAGAATCCCTGCCAGCCCACTGCAACTGAGAGTGGCTGACACAGCACGGACTGCGGAGGGGTCCTGGGATCTTGGGGTTCCGCGTGCCTCAGTACCACACCGGGGCGAGAGATGGGACGTGGGATCTTGCTGTCCATCGTGCCTCAGTACCACACCGGGGCGAGAGATGGGACGTGGGATCTTGCTGTACATCATGCCTCAGTACCTCACCAGGGTGGGATGGGGGCATGGGACGTGGGATCTTGCTGTACTTTGTGCCTCAGTGCCACACTAAGTCACAATTCCCATCGACAATCGCTCGAAAAACCGTGTGACTCAACTTCCTGATGTCAGTTTTTCCGTTTGCCCAAAGTGCCGACTATTCCAATTCTGATCCCACTTCCCGCCACCTGGTGATGACATCATCTCACGCTGTTGGGGGTGGGGGGGGGGGGAGGGGAAGCTCAGCCTGCGATTTCGCCAGTAAGCACTCTGAGTTCCCCATCCCAGACAATCCTGTTCACCGCGAGCATTAAGCCCGTCAATGCCTTCTGAGCGACTGGATTCTACGTGGAGATTAACCCTCTCACCCCCCATTTACTGTCTATCCCTATCGGAGAGGATTAACCCTCTCACCCCCCCCCATTCACTGTCTGTCCCTATCGGAGAGGATTAACCCTCTCACCCCCCATTCACTCTCTGTCCCTATCGGAGAGGATTAACCCTCTCACCCCCCATTTACTGTCTATCCCTATCGGAGAGGATTAACCCTCTCACCCCCCATTCACTGTCTGTCCCTATCGGAGGGGATTAACCCTCTCACCCCACATTCACTGACTGTCCCTATCGGAGGGGATTAACCCTCTCACCCCCCATTCACTGTCTGTCCCTATCGGAGAGGATTAACCCACTCACCCCCCATTCACTTTCTGTCCCTATCGGAGAGGATTAACCCTCTCACCCCCCCATTCACTGTCTGTCCCTATCGGAGGGGATTAACCCACTCACCCTCCATTCACTGTCTGTCCCTATCGGAGGGGATTAACCCTCTCACCCCCCATTCACTGTCTGTCCCTATCGGAGGGGATTAACCCTCTCACCCCCCCCATTCACTGTCTGTCCCTATCGGAGGGGATTAACCCACTCACCCTCCATTCACTGTCTGTCCCTATCGGAGAGGATTAACCCTCTCACCCCCCATTCACTGTCTGTCCCTATCGGAGAGGATTAACCCTCTCACCCCCCATTCACTGTCTGTCCCTATCGGAGGGGATTAACCCTCTCACCCCCCATTCACTGACTGTCCCTATCGGAGGGGATTAACCCACTCACCCCCCATTTACTGTCTATCCCTATCGGAGGGGATTAACCCTCTCACCCCCCATTCACTGTCTGTCCCTATCGGAGGGGATTAACCCACTCACCCCCCATTCACTGTCTATCCCTATCGGAGGGGATTAACCCACTCACCCCCCATTCACTGTCTATCCCTATCGGAGGGGATTAACCCTCTCACCCCCCATTTACTGTCTATCCCTATCGGAGAGGATTAACCCTCTCACCCCCCATTCACTGTCTGTCCCTATCGGAGGGGATTAACCCACTCACCCCCCATTTACTGTCTATCCCTATCGGAGAGGATTAACCCTCTCACCCCCCATTTACTGTCTATCCCTATCGGAGAGGATTAACCCTCTCACCCCCCATTCACTGTCTGTCCCTATCGGAGAGGATTAACCCACTCACCCCCCATTTACTGTCTATCCCTATCGGAGAGGATTAACCCTCTCACCCCCCATTCACTGTCTGTCCCTATCGGAGGAGATTAACCCTCTCACCCCCCATTTACTGTCTATCCCTATCGGAGGGGATTAACCCACTCACCCCCCATTTACTGTCTGTCCCTATCGGAGGGGATTAACCCTCTCACCCCCCATTCACTGTCTGTCCCTATCGGAGGAGATTAACCCTCTCACCCCCCATTTACTGTCTATCCCTATCGGAGGGGATTAACCCACTCACCCCCCATTTACTGTCTGTCCCTATCGGAGAGGATTAACCCTCTCACCCCCCATTCACTGTCTGTCCCTATCGGAGGGGATTAACCCTCTCACCCCCCATTCACTGACTGTCCCTATCGGAGGGGATTAACCCACTCACCCCCCATTTACTGTCTATCCCTATCGGAGGGGATTAACCCTCTCACCCCCCATTCACTGTCTGTCCCTATCGGAGGGGATTAACCCACTCACCCCCCATTCACTGTCTATCCCTATCGGAGGGGATTAACCCACTCACCCTCCATTCACTGTCTGTCCCTATCGGAGGGGATTAACCCACTCACCTCCCATTCACTGTCTGTCCCTATCGGAGGGGATTAACCCACTCACCCTCCATTCACTGTCTGTCCCTATCGGAGGGGATTAACCCACTCACCCCCCATTCACTGTCTATCCCTATCGGAGGGGATTAACCCTCTCACCCCCCATTTACTGTCTATCCCTATCGGAGAGGATTAACCCTCTCACCCCCCATTCACTGTCTGTCCCTATCGGAGGGGATTAACCCACTCACCCCCCATTTACTGTCTATCCCTATCGGAGAGGATTAACCCTCTCACCCCCCATTTACTGTCTATCCCTATCGGAGAGGATTAACCCTCTCACCCCCCATTCACTGTCTGTCCCTATCGGAGAGGATTAACCCACTCACCCCCCATTTACTGTCTATCCCTATCGGAGAGGATTAACCCTCTCACCCCCCATTCACTGTCTGTCCCTATCGGAGGAGATTAACCCTCTCACCCCCCATTTACTGTCTATCCCTATCGGAGGGGATTAACCCACTCACCCCCCATTTACTGTCTGTCCCTATCGGAGGGGATTAACCCTCTCACCCCCCATTCACTGTCTATCCCTATCGGAGGGGATTAACCCACTCACCCCCCATTCACTGTCTGTCCCTATCGGAGAGGATTAACCCACTCACCCCCCATTTACTGTCTATCCCTATCGGAGGGGATTAACCCACTCACCCCCCATTTACTGTCTATCCCTATCGGAGGGGATTAACCCACTCACCCCCCATTCACTGTCTATCCCTATCGGAGGGGATTAACCCTCTCACCCCCCATTCACTGTCTGTCCCTATCGGAGGGGATTAACCCTCTCACCCCCCATTCACTGTCTGTCCCTATCGGAGGGGATTAACCCTCTCACCCCCCATTCACTGTCTGTTCCTATCGGAGGGGATTAACCCTCTCACCCCCCATTCACTGTCTGTCCCTATCGGAGGGGATTAACCCACTCACCCTCCATTCACTGTCTGTCCCTATCGGAGAGGATTAACCCTCTCACCCCCCATTCACTCTCTGTCCCTATCGGAGAGGATTAACCCACTCACCCCCTATTCACTGTCTGTCCCTATCGGAGAGGATTAACCCTCTCACCCCCCATTCACTCTCTGTCCCTATCGGAGAGGATTAACCCACTCACCCTCCATTCACTGTCTGTCCCTATCGGAGGGGATTAACCCTCTCACCCCCCATTCACTGTCTGTCCCTATCGGAGAGGATTAACCCTCTCACCCCCCATTCACTCTCTGTCCCTATCGGAGAGGATTAACCCTCTCACCCTCCATTCACTGTCTGTTCCTATCGGAGGGGATTAACCCTCTCACCCCCCATTCACTGACTGTCCCTATCGGAGGGGATTAACAGTCTCACCCCCCATTCACTCTCTGTCCCTATCGGAGGGGATTAACCCTCTCACCCCCCCATTCACTGTCTGTCCCTATCGGAGAGGATTAACCCTCTCACCCTCCATTCACTGTCTGTCCCTATCGGAGGTGATTAACCCTCTCACCCCCCATTCACTCTCTGTCCCTATCGGAGAGGATTAACCCTCTCACCCTCCATTCACTGTCTGTTCCTATCGGAGGGGATTAACCCTCTCACCCCCCATTCACTGACTGTCCCTATCGGAGGGGATTAACCCTCTCACCCCCCATTCACTGTCTGTCCCTATCGGAGAGGATTAACCCTCTCACCCCCCATTCACTGTCTGTCCCTATCGGAGGGGATTAACCCTCTCACCCCCCATTCACTGTCTGTCCCTATCGGAGGGGATTAACCCTCTCACCCCCCCATTCACTGTCTGTCCCTATCGGAGGGGATTAACCCTCTCACCCCCCATTCACGGACTGTCCCTATCGGAGAGGATTAACCCTCTCACCCCCCATTCACTGTCTGTCCCTATCGGAGGGGATTAACCCTCTCACCCCCCATTCACTGACTGTCCCTATCGGAGAGGATTAACCCTCTCACCCCCCATTCACTGACTGTCCCTATCGGAGGGGATTAACCCTCTCACCCCCCATTCACTCTCTGTCCCTATCGGAGGGGATTAACCCTCTCACCCCCCATTCACTGACTGTCCCTATCGGAGAGGATTAACCCTCTCACCCCCCATTCACTGACTGTCCCTATCGGAGGTGATTAACCCTCTCACCCCCCATTCACTGCCTGTCCCTATTGGAGAGGATTAACCCTCTCAACCCCATTCACTGTCTGTCCCTATCGGAGGGGATTAACCCTCTCACCCCCCATTCACTGCCTGTCCCTATTGGAGGGGATTAACCCTCTCACCCCCCATTCACTGTCTATCCCTATCGGAGGTGATTAACCCTCTCACCCCCCATTCACTGTCTGTCCCTATCGGAGAGGATTAACCCTCTCACCCCCCATTCACTGACTGTCCCTATTGGAGAGGATTAACCCTCTCACCCCCCATTCACTGTCTGTCCCTATCGGAGGGGATTAACCCTCTCACCCCCCCCCCATTCACTGACTGTCCCTATCGGAGGGGATTAACCCACTCACCCTCCATTCACTCTCTGTCCCTATTGGAGAGGATTAACCCTCTCACCCCCCATTCACTGTCTGCCCCTATCGGAGGGGATTAACCCTCTCACCCCCCATTCACTGTCTGTCCCTATCGGAGGGGATTAACCCACTCACCCCCCATTCACTCTCTGTCCCTATTGGAGGGGATTAACCCACTCACCCCCCCCCCCCATTCACACTCTGTCCCTATCGGAGGGGATTAACCCTCTCACCCCCCATTCACTCTCTGTCCCTATCGGAGGGGATTAACCCTCTCACCCCCCATTCACTGACTGTCCCTATCGGAGAGGATTAACCCTCTCACCCCCCATTCACTGACTGTCCCTATCGGAGGTGATTAACCCTCTCACCCCCCATTCACTGCCTGTCCCTATTGGAGAGGATTAACCCTCTCAACCCCATTCACTGTCTGTCCCTATCGGAGGGGATTAACCCTCTCACCCCCCATTCACTGCCTGTCCCTATTGGAGGGGATTAACCCTCTCACCCCCCATTCACTGTCTATCCCTATCGGAGGTGATTAACCCTCTCACCCCCCATTCACTGTCTGTCCCTATCGGAGAGGATTAACCCTCTCACCCCCCATTCACTGACTGTCCCTATTGGAGAGGATTAACCCTCTCACCCCCCATTCACTGTCTGTCCCTATCGGAGGGGATTAACCCTCTCACCCCCCCCCCATTCACTGACTGTCCCTATCGGAGGGGATTAACCCACTCACCCTCCATTCACTCTCTGTCCCTATTGGAGAGGATTAACCCTCTCACCCCCCATTCACTGTCTGCCCCTATCGGAGGGGATTAACCCTCTCACCCCCCATTCACTGTCTGTCCCTATCGGAGGGGATTAACCCACTCACCCCCCATTCACTCTCTGTCCCTATTGGAGGGGATTAACCCACTCACCCCCCCCCCCCATTCACACTCTGTCCCTATCGGAGGGGATTAACCCTCTCACCCCCCCCCCCATTCACTGTCTGTCCCTATCGGAGGGGATTAACCCTCTCACCCCCCATTCACTGACTGTCCCTATCGGAGGGGATTAACCCTCTCACCCCCCATTCACTGACTGTCCCTATCGGAGGGGATTAACCCACTCACCCCCCATTCACTGTCTGTCCCTATCGGAGGGGATTAACCCACTCACCCCCCATTCACTGTCTGTCCCTATCGGAGGGGATTAACCCACTCACCCCCCATTCACTCTCTGTCCCTATCGGAGAGGATTAACCCTCTCACCCCCCATTCACTGTCTGTCCCTATCGGAGGGGATTAACCCACTCACCCCCCATTCACTCTCTGTCCCTATCGGAGGGGATTAACCCACTCACCCCCCCCCCATTCACTGACTGCCCCTATCGGAGGGGATTAACCCTCTCACCCCCCCATTCACTGTCTGCCCCTATCGGAGGGGATTAACCCTCTCACCCCCCATTCACTGTCTGTCCTATCGGAGGGGATTAACCCTCTCACCCCCCATTCACTGTCTGTCCCTATCGGAGGTGATTAACCCTCTCACCCCCCATTCACTGTCTGTCCCTATCGGAGGGGATTAACCCACTCACCCCCCCCCATTCACTGTCTGCCCCTATCGGAGGGGATTAACCCACTCACCCCCCCATTCACTGTCTGTCCCTATCGGAGGGGATTAACCCTCTCACCCCCCATTCACTGTCTCTCCCTATCAGAGGGGATTAACCCTCTCACCCCCCTCTCCCCAGTTACAGATACCAGGCAGCCTGTCCCTATCGGAGGGGATTAACCCTCTCACCCCCCTCTCCCCAGTTACAGACACCGGACAGCCTGTCCCTATCGGAGAGGATTAACCCTCTCACTCACCTCTCCCCAGTTACAGACACCGGGCAGCCTGTCCCTATCGGAGAGGATTAACCCTCTCACTCCCTCTCCCCAGTTACAGTCACCGGGCAGGCTGTTCTTATCGGAGAGGATTAACCCTCTCACCCCCCTCGCCCCAGTTACAGACACCGGGCAGCCTGTCCCTATCGGAGGGGATTAACCCTCTCACCCCCGCACTCCCCAGTTACAGACACCGGGCAGCCTGTCCCTATCGGAGGTGATTAACCCTCTCACCCCCCCTCTCCCCAGTTACAGACGACGGGCAGGCTGTCCCTACCGGAGGGATTAACCCTCTCAACCCCGCCTCTCCCCAGTTACAGACACCGGGCAGGCTGTCCCTATCGGAGGGATTAACCCTCTCAACCCCGCCTCTCCCCAGTTACAGACACTGGGCAGCCTGTCCCTATCGGAGGGGATTAACCCTCTCACTCCCTCTCCCCAGTTACAGACACCGGGCAGCCTGTCCCTATTGGAGGGGATTAACCCTCTCACTCCCTCTCCCCAGTTACAGACACCGGGCAGCCTGTCCCTATCGGAGGGGATTAACCCTCTCACTCCCTCTCCCCAGTTACAGACACTGGGCAGCCTGTTCCTATCGGAGGGGATTAACCCTCTCACTCCCTCTCCCCAGTTACAGACACCGGGCAGCCTGTCCCTATCGGAGGGGATTAACCCTCTCACTCCCTCTCCCCAGTTACAGACACCGGGCAGCCTGTTCCTATCGGAGGGGATTAACCCTCTCATTCCCTCTCCCCAGTTACAGACACTGGGCAGCCTGTCCCGATCGGAGGGGATTAACCCTCTCACTCCCTCTCCCCAGTTACAGACACCGGGCAGCCTGTCCCTATCGGAGGGGATTATCCCTCTCACTCCCTCTCCCCAGTAACAGACACAGGGCAGCCTGTTCCTATCGGAGGAGATTAACCCTCTCACCCCCGCAGTCCCCAGTTACAGACACCGGGCAGCCTGTCCCTATCGGAGGTGATTAACCCTCTCACTCCCTCTCCCCAGTTACAGACACCGGGCAGCCTGTTCCTATCGGAGGTGATTAACCCTCTCAGCCCCGCAGTCCCCAGTTACAGACACCGGGCAGCCTGTTCCTATCGGAGGTGATTAACCCTCTCAGCCCTGCAGTCCCGAGTTACAGACACCGGACAGCCTGTCCCTATCGGAGGGGATTAACCCTCTCACTGCCTCTCCCCAGTTACAGACACCGGGCAGCCTGTTCCTATCGGAGGTGATTAACCCTCTCAGCCCCGCAGTCCCGAGTTACAGACACCGGACAGCCTGTCCCTATCGGAGGGGATTAACCCTCTCACTCCCCTCTCCCCAGTTACAGACACCGGGCAGCCTGTTCCTATCGGAGGGGATTAACCCTCTCACCCCCGCAGTCCCCAGTTACAGACACCGGACAGCCTGTCCCTATCGGAGGGGATTAACCCTCTCACCCCCGCAGTCCCCAGTTACAGACGCTGGGCAGCCATTGGTTTGTGGTAGTGAGGTTTTTCTGTGCGCACTAGGCTGCTGGATGCTGTCCTCAGGCTGTGGAACCTGTGCTCTCTCAATCGCTTACTGTCTGAGGCCGCCTTGGCCTCAGACAGCTTCCCACAGGAAGGCCGTGTTAACAGGACCTCAGTATTCTAGGGATTCATGTGGAGAAAACGAGCATGTCAGGAATTTGGGACTCCGGCCGAGGCTGTAAATGCCGACTTGTTGCGGATTGTTTTTGTTGAAGGGAGTTAGTTCCAGGCACTGCACCGGGCCCTCTGAGTCCCTGTTCTCGGAGTGGGGGAGGGGGGAAAGGAGAGGGGGAGGGGGTGGTGAGGGACGGGAGGGGAGAGGGAGATTGGGGGAGGGTAACACCTATCAGGAATCTACAGGATACTGAGAGAGTCAGGAATCTACAGGATACTGAGAGAGTCAGGAATCTGTAGAATACTGAGAGAGTCAGGAATCTGTAGTATACTGAGAGTGTCAGGAATCTGCAGTATACTGAGAGAGTCAGGAATCTGTAGAATACTGAGAGAGTCAGGAATCTGTAGTATATTGAGAGAGTCAGGAATCTGTAGAATACTGAGAGAGTCAGGAATCTGTAGGATACTGAGAGAGTCAGGAATCTGTAGGACACTGAGAGAGTCTGGAATCTGTAGGATACTGAGAGAGTCTGGAATCTGTAGAATACTGAGAGAGTCAGGAATCTGTAGGATACTGAGAGAGTCAGGAATCTGTAGTATACTGAGAGTGTCAGGAATCTGTAGTATACTGAGAGAGTCAGGAATCTGTAGAATACTGAGAGTCAGGAATCTGTAGAATACTGAGAGAGTCAGGAATCTGTAGGATACTGAGAGAGTCAGGAATCTGTAGTATACTGAGAGTGTCAGGAATCTGTAGTATACTGAGAGAGTCAGGAATCTGTAGAATACTGAGAGAGTCAGGAATCTGTAGAATACTGAGAGAGTCAGGAATCTGTAGGATACTGAGAGAGTCTGGAATCTGTAGGATACTGAGAGAGTCTGGAATCTGTAGAATACTGAGAGAGTCAGGAATCTGTAGGATACTGAGAGAGTCAGGAATCTGTAGAATACTGGGAGAGTCAGGAATCTGTAGGATACTGAGAGAGTCTGGAATCTGTAGGACACTGAGAGAGTCAGGAATCTGTAGGATACTGAGAGAGTCTGGAATCTGTAGGATACTGAGAGAGTCAGGAATCTGTAGAATACTGAGAGAGTCAGGAATCTGTAGAATACTGAGAGAGTCTGGAATCTGTAGGATACTGAGAGAGTCTGGAATCTGTAGAATACTGAGAGAGTCTGGAATCTGTAGATACTGAGAGAGTCTGGAATCTGTAGGATACTGAGAGAGTCAGGAATCTGTAGGATACTGAGAGAGTCTGGAATCTGTAGGATACTGAGAGAGTCTGGAATCTGTAGGATACTGAGAGAGTCAGGAATCTGTAGGATACTGAGAGATTCAGGAATCTATAGGATACTGAGAGAGGCAGGAATCGGTAGGATACTGAGAGAGTCTGGAATCTATAGGATACTGAGAGAGTCAGGAATCTGTAGGATACTGAGAGAGTCAGGAATCTGTAGGATACTGAGAGAGTCTGGAATCTGTAGGATACTGAGAGAGTCAGGAATCTGTAGGATACTGAGAGAGTCAGGAATATATAGGATACTGAGAGAGGCAGGAATCTGTAGGATACTGAGAGAGTCTGGAATCTATAGGATACTGAGAGAGTCAGGAATCTGTAGGATACTGAGAGAGTCAGGAATCTGTAGGATACTGAGAGAGTCTGGAATCTGTAGAATACTGAGAGAGTCGGGAATCTGTAGGATACTGAGAGAGTCAGGAATCTGTAGGATACTGAGAGAGGCAGGAATCGGTAGGATACTGAGAGAGTCTGGAATCTATAGGATACTGAGAGAGTCAGGAATCTGTAGGATACTGAGAGAGTCAGGAATCTGTAGGATACTGAGAGAGACAGGAATCCGTAGAATACTGAGAGAGTCAGAAATCTGTAGGAAACTGAGAGAGTCAGGAATCTGTAGAATACTGAGAGAGTCAGGAATCTGTAGAATACTGAGAGTGTCAGGAATCCGTAGAATACTAAAAGAGTCAGTAATCTGTAGAATACTGAGAGAGTCTGGAATCTGTAGGATACTGAGAGAGTCAGGAATCTGTAGAATACCGAGAGAGTCAGGAATCTGTAGAATACTGAGAGAGACAGGAATCTATAGGATACTGAGAGAGTCTGGAATCTGTAGGATACTGAGAGAGTCAGTAATCTGTAGAATACTGAGAGAGTCAGGAATCTATAGGATACTGAGAGAGTCTGGAATCTGTAGGATACTGAGAGAGTCAGGAATCTTTAGAATACTGAGAGAGTCAGGAATCTATAGGATACTGAGAGAGTCTGGAATCTGTAGGATACTGAGCGAGTCAGGAATCTGTAGAATACTGAGAGAGTCAGGAATCTGTAGAATACTGAGAGAGTCAGGAATCTGTAGAATACTGAGAGAGTCAGGAATCCGTAGAATACTAAAAGAGTCAGTAATCTGTAGAATACTGAGAGAGTCAGGAATCTATAGGATACTGAGAGAGTCTGGAATCTGTAGAATACTGAGAGAGTCTGGAATCTGTAGAATACTGAGAGAGTCAGGAATCTGTAGAATACTGAGAGAGTCAGGAATCTGTAGGATACTGAGAGAGTCTGGAATCTGTAGGATACTGAGAGAGTCAGGAATCTGTAGGATACTGAGAGAGTCAGGAATCTGCAGGATACTGAGAGAGTCTGGAATCTGTAGGATACTGAGAGAGTCAGGAATCTGTAGGATACTGAGAGAGTCAGGAATCTGTAGGATACTGAGAGAGTCTGGAATCTGTAGGATACTGAGAGAGTCAGGAATCTGTAGGATACTGAGAGAGTCAGGAATCTGTAGATACTGAGAGAGTCAGGAATCTGTAGGATACTGAGAGAGTCAGGAATCTGTAGGATACTGAGAGAGTCAGGAATCTGTAGGATACTGAGAGAGTCAGGAATCTGTAGGATACTGAGAGTGTCAGGAATCTGTAGAATACTGAGAGAGTCAGGAATATGTAGGATACTGAGAGAGTCAGGAATATGTAGGATACTGAGAGAGTCAGGAATCTGTAGGATACTGAGAGAGTCAGGAATCTGTAGGATACTGAGAGTGTCAGGAATCTGTAGAATACTGAGAGAGTCAGGAATCTGTAGGATACTGAGAGAGTCAGGAATATGTAGGATACTGAGAGAGTCAGGAATCTGTCGGATACAGAGAGAGTCAGGAATCTGTAGGATACTGAGAGAGTCAGGAATCTGTAGGATACTGAGAGAGTCAGGAAACTATACGATGCTGAGAGAGTCAGGAATCTATAGGATACCGAGGTAGTCAGGAATCTGTAGGATACTGAGAGAGTCAGGAATCTGTAGGATACTGAGAGAGTCAGGAATCTGTAGAATACTGAGAGACTCTGGATACTGTAGAATACTGAGAGAGTCAGGAATCTGTAGAAAACTGAGAGTGTCAGGAATCTGTTGGATACTGAGAGAGTCAGGAATCTGTAGAATACTGAGAGAGTCAGGAATCTGTAGGATACTGAGAGAGTCAGGAATCTGTTGAATACTGAGAGAGTCAGGAATCTGTATGATACGGAGAGAGTCAGGCATCTGTAGGATACTGAGAGAGTCAGGAATCTGTTGGATACTGAGAGTCTCAGGAATCTGTCGGATACGGAGAGGTTCAGGAATCTGTAGAATACTGAGAGAGTCTGGAGTCTGTAGGATACTGAGAGAGTCAGGAATCTGTAGGATACTGAGAGAGTCAGGAATCTGTAGGATACTGAGAGAGTCAGGAATCTGTAGAATACTGAGAGAGTCAGGAATCTGTAGGATACTGAGAGAGTCAGGAATCTGTAGGATACTGAGAGAGTCAGGAATCTGTAGAATACTGAGAGAGTCTGGAATCTGTAGGATACTGAGAGAGTCAGGAATCTGTAGGATACTGAGAGAGTCAGGAATCTGTAGATACTGAGAGAGTCAGGAATCTGTAGGATACTGAGAGAGTCTGGAATCTGTAGGATACTGAGAGAGTCAGGAATCTGTCGGATACAGAGAGAGTCTGGAATCTGTAGGATACTGAGAGAGTCTGGAATCTGTAGGATACTGAGAGAGTCAGGAATCTGTAGGATACTGAGAGAGTCAGGAATCTGTAGGATACTGAGAGAGTCAGGAATCTGTAGGATACTGAGAGAGTCTGGAATCTGTAGGATACTGAGAGAGTCAGGAATCTGTAGGATACTGAGAGAGTCAGGAATCTGTAGGATACTGAGAGAGCCTGGAATCTGTAGGATACTGAGAGAGTCAGGAATCTGTAGGATACTGAGAGAGTCAGGAATCTGTAGGATACTGAGAGAGTCTGGAATCTGTAGATACTGAGAGAGTCAGGAATCTGTAGGATACTGAGAGAGTCAGGAATCTGTAGGATACTGAGAGAGTCAGGAATCTGTAGATACTGAGAGAGTCTGGAATCTGTAGAATACTGAGAGAGTCAGAATCTGTAGGATACTGAGAGGTCTGGAATCTGTAGGATACTGAGAGAGTCAGGAATCTGTAGATACTGAGAGAGTCAGGAATCTTGTAGAATCCTGAGAGAGTCAGGAATCTGTAGGATACTGAGAGAGTCAGGAATCTGTAGAATACTGAGAGAGTCAGGAATCTGTAGGATACTGAGAGAGTCTGGAATCTGTAGGATACTGAGAGAGTCAGGAATCTGTAGGATACTGAGAGAGTCAGGAATCTGTAGGATACTGAGAGAGTCTGGAATCTGTAGGATACTGAGAGAGTCAGGAATCTGTCGGATACTGAGAGAGGTCAGGAATCTGTAGATACTGAGAGAGTCAGGAATCTGTAGGATACTGAGAGAGTCTGGAATCTGTAGGATACTGAGAGAGTCTGATCGTAGATACTGTAGAGGCAGTATCTGTAGATACTGAGAGAGTCTGGAATCTGTAGGATACTGAGAGAGTCTGGAATCTGTAGGATACTGAGAGAGTCAGGAATCTGTAGGATACTGAGAGAGTCAGGAATCTGTAGGATACTGAGAGAGTCAGGAATCTGTAGGATACTGAGAGAGTCTGGAATCTGTAGGATACTGAGAGAGTCAGGAATCTGTAGGATACTGAGAGAGTCAGGAATCTGTAGGATACTGAGAGAGTCAGGAATCTGTAGGATACTGAGAGAGTCAGGAATCTGTAGATACTGAGAGAGTCAGGAATCTGTAGGATACTGAGAGAGTCAGGAATCTGTAGGATACTGAGAGAGTCAGGAATCTGTAGGATACTGAGAGTGTCAGGAATCTGTAGAATACTGAGAGAGTCAGGAATCTGTAGGATACTGAGAGAGTCAGGAATCTGTAGGATACTGAGAGAGTCAGGAATCTGTAGGATACTGAGAGAGTCAGGAATCTGTAGATACTGAGAGAGTCAGGAATCTGTAGATACTGAGAGAGTCAGGAATCTGTAGGATACTGAGAGAGTCAGGAATCTGTAGGATACTGAGAGAGTCAGGAATCTGTAGGATACTGAGAGAGTCAGGAATCTGTAGGATACTGAGAGAGTCAGGAATCTGTAGATACTGAGAGAGTCAGGAATCTGTAGGATACTGAGAGAGTCAGGAATCTGTAGGATACTGAGAGAGTCAGGAATCTGTAGGAATACTGAGAGAGTCAGGAATCTGTAGGATACTGAGAGAGTCAGGAATCTGTAGGATACTGAGAGAGTCAGGAATCTGTAGGATACTGAGAGAGTCAGGAATCTGTAGGATACTGAGAGAGTCAGGAATCTGTAGAATACTGAGAGAGTCAGGAATCTGTAGGATACTGAGAGAGTCAGGAATCTGTAGGAATACTGAGAGAGTCAGGAATCTGTAGGATACTGAGAGAGTCAGGAATCTGTAGATACTGAGAGAGTCAGGAATCTGTAGATACTGAGAGAGTCAGGAATCTGTAGGATACTGAGAGAGTCAGGAATCTGTAGGATACTGAGAGAGTCAGGAATCTGTAGAATACTGAGAGAGTCAGGAATCTGTAGATACTGAGAGAGTCAGGAATCTGTAGGATACTGAGAGAGTCAGGAATCTGTAGGATACTGAGAGAGTCAGGAATCTGTAGAATACTGAGAGAGTCAGGAATCTGTAGGATACTGAGAGAGTCTGGAATCTGTAGGATACTGAGAGAGTCAGGAATCTGTAGACTACTGAGAGAGTCAGGAATCTGTAGGATACTGAGAGAGTCAGGAATCTGTAGATACTGAGAGAGTCTGGAATCTGTAGGATACTGAGAGAGTCTGGATCTGTAGGATACTGAGAGAGTCAGGAATCTGTAGGATACTGAGAGAGTCAGGAATCTGTAGGATACTGAGAGAGTCAGGAATCTGTAGGATACTGAGAGAGTCAGGAATCTGTCGGATACTGAGAGAGTCTGGAATCTGTAGGATACTGAGAGAGTCAGGAATCTGTAGACTACTGAGAGAGTCAGGAATCTGTAGGATACTGAGAGAGTCAGGAATCTGTAGGATACTGAGAGAGTCAGGAATCTGTAGGATACTGAGAGAGTCAGGAATCTGTAGAATACTGAGAGAGTCAGGAATCTGTAGAATACTGAGAGAGTCAGGAATCTGTAGGATACTGAGAGAGTCAGGAATCTGTAGGATACTGAGAGAGTCAGGAATCTGTAGGAATACTGAGAGAGTCAGGAATCTGTAGGATACTGAGAGAGTCAGGAATCTGTAGAATACTGAGAGAGTCAGGAATCTGTAGGATACTGAGAGAGTCAGGAATCTGTAGATACTGAGAGAGTCAGGAATCTGTAGAATACTGAGAGAGTCAGGAATCTGTAGAATACTGAGAGAGTCAGGAATCTGTAGGATACTGAGAGAGTCTGGAATCTGTAGGATACTGAGAGAGTCAGGAATCTGTAGGATACTGAGAGAGTCAGGAATCTGTAGGATACTGAGAGAGTCAGGAATCTGTAGGATACTGAGAGAGTCTGGAATCTATAGGATACTGAGAGAGTCAGGAATCTGTAGGATACTGAGAGAGTCAGGAATCTGTAGGATACTGAGAGAGTCAGGAATCTGTGGAATACTGAGAGAGTCAGGAATCTGTAGATACTGAGAGAGTCAGGAATCTGTAGATACTGAGAGAGTCAGGAATCTGTAGGATACTGAGAGAGTCTGGAATCTGTAGGATACTGAGAGAGTCAGGAATCTGTAGGATACTGAGAGAGTCAGGAATCTGTAGGATACTGAGAGAGTCAGGAATCTGTAGGATACTGAGAGAGTCAGGAATCTGTAGGATACTGAGAGAGTCAGGAATCTGTAGGATACAGAGAGAGTCAGGAATCTGTAGGATACTGAGAGAGTCAGGAATCTGTAGGATACTGAGAGAGTCAGGAATCTGTAGGATACTGAGAGAGTCAGGAATCTGTAGGATACTGAGAGAGTCAGGAATCTGTAGGATACTGAGAGAGCAGGAATCTGTAGGATACTGAGAGTCAGGAATCTGTAGAATACTGAGAGAGTCAGGAATCTGTAGGATACTGAGAGAGTCAGGAATCTGTAGGATACTGAGGAGAGTCAGGAATCTGTAGGATACTGAGAGAGTCAGGAATCTGTAGGAATACTGAGAGAGTCAGGAATCTGTAGATACTGAGAGAGTCAGGAATCTATAGGATACTGAGAGAGTCAGGAATCTGTAGGAATACTGAGAGAGTCAGGAATCTGTAGGATACTGAGAGAGTCAGGAATCTGTAGAATACTGAGAGAGTCAGGAATCTGTAGGAATACTGAGAGAGTCAGGAATCTGTAGAATACTGAGAGAGTCAGGAATCTGTAGGATACTGAGAGAGTCAGGAATCTGTAGAATACTGAGAGAGTCTGAGAGAGTCAGTAATCTGTAGGATACTGAGAGAGTCAGGAATCTGTAGGATACTGAGAGAGTCAGGAATCTGTAGGATACAGAGAGAGTCAGGAATCTGTAGGATACTGAGAGATCTGGAATCTGTAGAATACTGAGAGAGTCAGGAATCTATAGGATACTGAGAGAGTCTGGAATCTGTAGGATACTGAGAGAGTCAGGGAATCTTTAGAATACTGAGAGAGTCAGGAATCTGTAGAATACTGAGAGAGTCAGAATCTGTAGATACTGAGAGAGTCAGAATCTGTAGAATACTGAGAGAGTCAGTAATCTGTAGATACTGAGAGAGTCAGGAATCTATAGGATACTGAGAGAGTCAGGATCTGTAGGATACTGAGAGAAGTCAGGAATCTGTAGATACTGAGAGAGTCGGAATCTGTTGAGAGATCTAGGATACGAGAGTCAGGAATCTGTAGTATACTGAGAGAGTCAGAATCTGTAGAATACTGAGAGAGTCAGGAATCAGTAGATACTAAAGAGTCAAGTAATCTGTAGAATACTGAGAGAGTCAGGAATCTATAGGATACTGAGAGAGTCTGGAATCTGTAGGATACTGAGAGAGTCTGGAATCTGTAGGATACTGAGAGAGTCAGGAATCTGTAGGATACTGAGAGAGTCAGGAATCTGTAGGATACTGAGAGGTCTGGAATCGTGTAGGATACTGAGAGAGTCTGGAATCTGTATGATACTGAGAGAGTCTGAATCTGTAGGATACTGAGAGAGTCAGGAATCTGTAGGATACTGAGAGAGTCAGGAATCTGTATGATACTGAGAGAGTCAGGAATCTGTAGGATACTGAGAGAGTCTGGAATCTGTAGGATACTGAGAGAGTCAGGAATCTGTAGGATACTGAGAGAGTCAGGAATCTGTAGGATACTGAGAGAGTCAGGAATCTGTAGATACTGAGAGAGTCAGGAATCTGTAGGATACTGAGAGAGTCAGGAATCTGTAGGATACTGAGAGAGTCAGGAATCTGTAGGATACTGAGAGAGTCAGGATCTGTAGGATACTGAGAGAGTCAGGAATCTGTAGGATACTGAGAGAGTCAGGAATCTGTAGGATACTGAGAGAGTCAGGAATCTGTAGGATACTGAGAGAGTCAGGAATCTGTAGGATACTGAGAGAGTCAGGAAACTATACGATGCTGAGAGAGTCAGGAATCTATAGGATACAGAGTAGTCAGGAATCTGTAGGATACTGAGAGAGTCAGGAATCTGTAGGATACTGAGAGAGTCAGGAATCTGTAGAATACTGAGAGACTCTGGATACTGTAGAATACTGAGAGAGTCAGGAATCTGTAGAAAACTGAGAGTGTCAGGAATCTGTAGGATACTGAGAGAGTCAGGAATCTGTAGAATACTGAGAGAGTCAGGAATCTGTAGGATACTGAGAGAGTCAGGAATCTGTTGAATACTGAGAGAGTCAGGAATCTGTATGATACGGAGAGAGTCAGGCATCTGTAGGATACTGAGAGAGTCAGGAATCTGTTGGATACTGAGAGTCAGGAATCTGTCGGATACTGAGAGAGTCAGGAATCTGTAGAATACTGAGAGAGTCAGGAATCTGTAGGATACTGAGAGAGTCAGGAATCTGTAGGATACTGAGAGAGTCAGGAATCTGTAGGATACTGAGAGAGTCAGGAATCTGTAGAATACTGAGAGAGTCAGGAATCTGTAGGATACTGAGAGAGTCAGGAATCTGTAGGATACTGAGAGAGTCAGGAATCTGTAGAATACTGAGAGAGTCTGGAATCTGTAGGATACTGAGAGAGTCAGGAATCTGTAGAATACTGAGAGTCAGGAATCTGTAGAATACTGAGAGAGTCAGGAATCTGTAGGATACTGAGAGAGTCAGGAATCTGTGGAATACTGAGAGAGTCAGGAATCTGTAGAATACTGAGAGAGTCAGGAATCTGTAGGATACTGAGAGAGTCTGGAATCTGTAGGATACTGAGAGAGTCAGGAATCTGTAGGATACTGAGAGAGTCAGGAATCTGTAGGATACTGAGAGAGTCAGGAATCTGTAGGATACTGAGAGAGTCAGGAATCTGTCGGATACTGAGAGAGTCTGGAATCTGTAGGATACTGAGAGAGTCAGGAATCTGTGGAATACTGAGAGAGTCTGGAATCTGTTGGATACCGAAAGAGTCAGGAATCTGTAGAATACTGAGAGAGTCAGGAATCTGTAGAATACTGAGAGAGTCAGGAATCTGTAGAATACTGAGAGAGTCAGGAATCTGTAGGATACTGAGAGTGACAGGAATCTGTAGGATACTGAGAGAGTCAGGAATCTGTAGGATACTGAGAGAGTCAGGAATCTGTATGATACTGAGAGAGTCAGGAATCTGTAGGATACTGAGAGAGTCAGGAATCTATAGGATACTGAGAGAGTCAGGAATCTGTAGGATACTGAGAGAGACAGGAATCTGTAGAATACTGAGAGAGTCAGGAATCTGTAGGATACTGAGAGAGTCAGGAATCTGTAGAATACTGAGAGAGTCAGGAATCTGTAGAATACTGAGAGAGTCAGGAATCTGTAGAATACTGAGAGAGTCAGGAATCTGTAGGATACTGAGAGAGTCTGGAATCTGTAGAATACTGAGAGAGTCAGGAATCTGTAGGATACTGAGAGAGTCAGGAATCTGTAGGATACTGAGAGAGTCAGGAATCTGTAGGATACTGAGAGAGTCAGGAATCTGTAGGATACTGAGAGAGTCAGGAATCTGTAGGATACTGAGAGAGTCAGGAATCTGTAGGATACTGAGAGAGTCAGGAATCTGTAGGATACTGAGAGAGTCAGGAATCTGTAGGATACTGAGAGAGTCAGTAATCTGTAGAATACTGAGAGAGTCAGGAATCTATAGGATACTGAGAGAGTCTGGAATCTGTAGGATACTGAGAGAGTCTGGAATCTGTAGGATACTGAGAGAGTCAGGAATCTGTAGGATACTGAGAGAGTCAGGAATCTGCAGGATACTGAGAGAGTCTGGAATCTGTAGGATACTGAGAGAGTCAGGAATCTATTGGATACTGAGAGAGTCAGGAATCTGTAGGATACTGAGAGAGTCTGGAATCTGTAGGATACTGAGAGTGTCAGGAATCTGTAGAATACTGAGAGAGTCAGGAATATGTAGGATACTGAGAGAGTCAGGAATATGTAGGATACTGAGAGAGTCAGGAATTGTAGGATACTGAGAGAGTCAGGAATCTGTAGGATACTGAGAGTGTCAGGAATCTGTAGGATACTGAGAGAGTCAGGAATATGTAGGATACTGAGAGAGTCAGGAATATGTAGGATACTGAGAGAGTCAGGAATCTGTAGGATACTGAGAGAGTCAGGAATCTGTAGGATACTGAGAGTGTCAGGAATCTGTAGAATACTGAGAGAGTCAGGAATCTGTAGGATACTGAGAGAGTCAGGAATATGTAGGATACTGAGAGAGTCAGGAATCTGTCGGATACAGAGAGAGTCAGGAATCTGTAGGATACTGAGAGAGTCAGGAATCTGTAGGATACTGAGAGAGTCAGGAAACTATACGATGCTGAGAGAGTCAGGAATCTATAGGATACCGAGGTAGTCAGGAATCTGTAGGATACTGAGAGAGTCAGGAATCTGTAGGATACTGAGAGAGTCAGGAATCTGTAGAATACTGAGAGACTCTGGATACTGTAGAATACTGAGAGAGTCAGGAATCTGTAGAAAACTGAGAGTGTCAGGAATCTGTAGGATACTGAGAGAGTCAGGAATCTGTAGAATACTGAGAGAGTCAGGAATCTGTAGGATACTGAGAGAGTCAGGAATCTGTTGAATACTGAGAGAGTCAGGAATCTGTATGATACGGAGAGAGTCAGGCATCTGTAGGATACTGAGAGAGTCAGGAATCTGTTGGATACTGAGAGTCTCAGGAATCTGTCGGATACGGAGAGGTTTAGGAATCTGTAGAATACTGAGAGAGTCTGGAGTCTGTAGGATACTGAGAGAGTCAGGAATCTGTAGGATACTGAGAGAGTCAGGAATCTGTAGAATACTGAGAGAGTCAGGAATCTGTAGGATACTGAGTGACAGGAATCTGTGGAATACTGAGAGAGTCAGGAATCTGTAGAATACTGAGAGAGTCAGGAATCTGTAGAATACTGAGAGAGTCAGGAATCTGTAGGATACTGAGTGACAGGAATCTGTAGGATACTGAGAGAGTCAGGAATCTGTAGGATACTGAGAGAGTCAGGAATCTGTATGATACTGAGAGAGTCAGGAATCTGTAGGATACTGAGAGAGTCAGGAATCTATAGGATACTGAGAGAGTCAGGAATCTGTAGGATACTGAGAGAGACAGGAATCTGTAGAATACTGAGAGAGTCAGGAATCTGTAGGATACTGAGAGAGTCAGGAATCTGTAGGATACTGAGAGAGTCAGGAATCTATAGGATACTGAGAGAGTCAGGAATCTGTAGAATACTGAGAGAGTCAGGAATCTGTAGAATACTGAGAGAGTCAGGAATCTGTAGGATACTGAGAGAGTCTGGAATCTGTAGAATACTGAGAGTGTGAGGAATCTGTAGGATACTGAGAGAGTCAGGAATCTGTAGGATACTGAGAGAGTCTGGAATCTGTAGGATACTGAGAGTGTCTGGAATCTGTAGGATACTGAGAGAGTCAGGAATCTGTAGGATACGGAGAGAGTCAGGAATCTGTAGGATACTGAGAGAGTCAGGAATCTGTAGGATACGGAGAGAGTCTGGAATCTGTAGGATACTGAGAGAGTCAGAAATCTGTAGGATACTGAGAGAGTCAGGAATCTGTAGGATACTGAGAGAGTCAGGAATCTGTAGGATACTGAGAGAGTCAGGAATATATAGGATACTGAGAGAGACAGGAATCTGTAGGATACTGAGAGAGTCAGGAATCTGTAGAATACTGAGAGAGTCAGGAATCTGTAGGATACTGAGAGAGTCAGGAATCTGTAGGATACTGAGAGAGACAGGAATCTGTAGAATACTGAGAGAGTCAGGAATCTGTAGGATACTGAGAGAGTCAGGAATCTGTAGGATACTGAGAGAGTCAGGAATCTATAGGATACTGAGAGTGTGAGGAATCTGTAGGATACTGAGAGAGTCAGGAATCTGTAGGATACTGAGAGAGTCTGGAATCTGTAGGATACTGAGAGTGTCTGGAATCTGTAGGATACTGAGAGAGTCAGGAATCTGTAGGATACTGAGAGAGTCAGGAATCTGTAGGATACTGAGAGAGTCAGGAATCTGTAGGATACTGAGAGAGTCTGGAATCTGTAGGATACTGAGAGAGTCAGGAATCTGTAGGATACTGAGAGAGTCAGGAATCTGTAGGATACTGAGAGAGTCAGGAATCTGTAGGATACTGAGAGAGTCAGGAATCTGTAGGATACTGAGAGAGTCAGGAATCTGTAGAATACTGAGAGAGTCAGGAATCTGTAGGATACTGAGAGAGTCAGGAATCTGTAGGATACTGAGAGAGTCAGGAATCTGTAGGATACTGAGAGAGTCAGGAATCTGTAGGATACTGAGAGAGTCAGGAATCTGTAGGATACTGAGAGAGTCTGGAATCTGTAGGATACTGAGAGTGTCTGGAATCTGTAGGATACTGAGAGAGTCAGGAATCTGTAGGATACTGAGAGAGTCAGGAATCTGTAGGATACTGAGAGAGTCAGGAATCTGTAGGATACTGAGAGAGTCTGGAATCTGTAGGATACTGAGAGAGTCAGGAATCTGTAGGATACTGAGAGAGTCAGGACTATATAGGATACTGAGAGAGTCAGGAATCTGTAGGATACTGAGAGAGTCAGGAATCTGTAGAATACTGAGAGAGTCAGGAATCTGTAGAATACTGAGAGAGTCAGGAATCTGTAGGAATACTGAGAGAGTCAGGAATCTATAGGATACTGAGAGAGTCAGGAATCTGTGGAATACTGAGAGAGTCAGGAATCTGTAGGATACTGAGAGAGTCAGGAATCTATAGGATACTGAGAGAGTCAGGAATCTGTGGAATACTGAGAGAGTCAGGAATCTGTAGAATACTGAGAGAGTCAGGAATCTGTGGAATACTGAGAGAGTCAGGAATCTGTAGAATACTGAGAGAGTCAGGAATCTGTAGGCTACTGAGAGAGTCAGGAATCTGTAGGATACTGAGAGAGTCAGGAATCTGTGGAATACTGAGAGAGTCAGGAATCTATAGGATACTGAGAGAGTCAGGAATCTGTGGAATACTGAGAGAGTCAGGAATCTGTAGAATACTGAGAGAGTCAGGAATCTGTAGAATACTGAGAGAGTCAGGAATCTGTAGGATACTGAGAGAGTCTGGAATCTGTAGGATACTGAGAGAGTCTGGAATCTGTAGGATACTGAGAGAGTCAGGAATCTGTAGAATACTGAGAGAGTCTGGAATCTGTAGGATACTGAGAGAGTCTGGAATCTGTAGAATACTGAGAGAGTCAGGAATCTGTAGGATACTGAGAGAGTCTGGAATCTGTAGGATACTGAGAGAGTCAGGAATCTGTAGGATACTGAGAGAGTCAGGAATCTGTAGGATACTGAGAGAGTCAGGAATCTGCAGATACTGAGAGAGTCAGGAATCTGTAGGATACTGAGAGAGTCAGGAATCTGTAGGATACTGAGAGAGTCAGGAATCTGTAGGATACTGAGAGAGTCAGGAATCTGTAGAATACTGAGAGAGTCAGGAATCTGTAGGATACTGAGAGAGTCAGGAATCTGTAGAATACTGAGAGAGTCTGGAATCTGTAGGATACTGAGAGAGTCAGGAATCTGTAGGATACTGAGAGAGTCTGGAATCTGTAGGATACTGAGAGAGTCAGGAATCTGTAGGATACTGAGAGAGTCAGGAATCTGTAGGATACTGAGAGAGTCAGGAATCTGCAGAATACTGGGAGAGTCAGGAATCTATGGGATACTGAGAGTGTCAGGAACTGTAGGATACTGAGAGAGTCAGGAATCTGTAGAATACTGAGAGAGTCAGGAATCTGTAGAATACTGAGAGAGTCCGGAATCTGCAGGATACTGAGAGAGTCAGGAATCTGTAGAATACTGAGAGAGTCTTGAATCTGTCGGATCTGAGAGAGTCAGGAATCTATAGGATATTGAGAGAGTCTGGAATCTGTAGGATACTGAGAGATTCAGGAATCTGTAGGATACTGAGAGATTCAGGAATCTGTAGAATACTGAGAGAGTCTGGAATCTGTAGAATACTGAGAGAGTCTGGAATCTGTAGGATCCTGAGAGAGTCAGGAATCTATAGGATATTGAGAGAGTCAGGAATCTGTACAATACTGAGAGAGTCAGGAATCTGTAGAATACTGAGAGAGTCAGGAATCTGTAGGATACTGAGAGAGTCAGGAATCTACAGGATATTTAGAGAGTCAGGAATCTGTCGGATACTGAGAGAGTCAGGAATCTATAGGACACTGAGAGAGTCAGGAATCTGTAGGATACTGAGAGAGTCAGGAATCTGTAGAATCCGCAGGGACCGCTCCCTCCGCGACACCCTAGTCCACTCCTCTACCACCCCCAGCACCCCTTCCCCTACGCCCGGCACCTTCCCGTGCATGCGCAGGAGATCCAACACTTGCCCTTTTCCCTCCCCTCTTCCCACTGTCCAGGGCCCCAAACACCCCTTCCAGGTGAAACAGCGATTTACTTGTACTTCCTGCAATTTAGTACACTGTATTCGCTGCTCACGATGTGGTCTCCTCTACATTGGGAAGACCAAACGCAGATTGGGTGACCGCTTTGCGGAACACCTCCGTTCAGTCCGTAAGGGTGACCCCGAGCTCCCGGTCGCCTGTCACTTTAATTCTCCGCTCCACTCCCACTCTGATCTCTCTGTCCTCGACCTCTTACACTCTTCCAATGAAGCTCAACGTAAGCTCGAGGAACAGCACCTCATCTTTCGATTAGGCACTTTACAGCCTTCTGGACTCAATATCGAGTTCAACAATTTTAGATCATAACCTTAGCCCCAATCACATTTATATTTTATTTTTTCATCCACCCTTTTATTTGCCCCCCCCTCTTTTTTTCCCCTCCTAGAAGCTGGCAGCTGTCCTTCATTCTGCCAGTGGATTTCACACTTCTTTCAGCCTTAACCTGTCACATTAACACCACCTCTTGCCTTGAATATCTCTTAATGTCTCTTAATCTCTACTCTTGTTCTTTCATCCCCTGTGGGATACTGAGAGAGTCAGGAATCTGTCGGATACTGAGAGAGTCGGGGATCTGTAGATACTGAGAGAGTCAGGAATCTGTAGGATTCTGAGAGAGTCAGGAATCTGTAGGATACTGAAGAGTCAGGAATCCAGGAGTTAATAGGACATTGCCTGATCGAGGAATCTATAGGACAATGTGTGACCCAGGACTCTATAGGATATTGGGTGATGCAGGAGTCTATAGGAATTGTGTGATCCAGGTGTCTTTAGGACATTGTCTGATCCAGGAGTTTATATGACATTGTGTGACCCAGGAGTCTATAGGACATTTTCTGATCCAGGAGTCTATAGGACATTGAGTGTTCCAGGAATCTAGAGGACATTGTGTGATCCAGGAGTCTATAGGATATTGTCTGATCCAGGAGTCTATAGGACATTGTGTGATCCAGGATCTATAGGACTTTGTGTGATCCAGGAGTCTATAGGACATTGTGTGATCCAGGAGTCTATAGGAGATTGTATGATCCAGGAATCTATAGGACATTGTGTGACCCAGGAGTCGATAGGATATTGTGTGATCCATGAGTCTATAGGACATTGTGTGACCCAGGAGTCTATAGGACATTGTGTGATCCAGGAATCTGTAGGACATTGTGTGACCCAGGAGTCAATAGGACATTGGGTGATCCAGGAGACTATAGGACATTGTGTGATCCAGGAGTCTATAGGACATTGTGTTATCCAGGAGTCTACAGGACATTGTGTGACCCAGGAGTCTATAGGACATTGTGTGATCCAGGAGTCTATAGGACATTGTGTGATCCAGGAGACTATAGGACATTGTGTGATCCAGGAGTCTATAGGACATTGTGTGATCCAGGAGTCTATAGGACATTGTGTGATCCAGGGGTCTATAGGACATTGTGTGATCCATGAGTCTATAGGACATTGTGTGATCCAGGAGTCTATAGGACATTGTGTGATCCAGGGGTCTATAGGACATTGTGTGATCCATGAGTCTATAGGACATTGTGTGATCCAGGAGTCTATAGGACATTGTGTGATCCATGAGTCTATAGGACATTGTGTGATCCAGGAGTCTATAGGACATTGTGTGATCCATGAGTCTATACGACATTGTGTGCTCCAGGGGTCTATACGACATTGTGTGCTCCAGGGGTCTATAGGACATTGGGTGATCCAGGGTTTTATAGGACATTGGGTTATCCAGGAGTCTATCGGACATTGTTTGATTCAGGAGTCTATAGGACATTGTGTGATCCAGGGGTCTATTGGACATTGGGTGATCCAGGGGTCTATAGGGCATTGTGTGATTCAGGAGTCTATAGGACATTGAGTGATCTGGGCATCTATAGGACATTGTTTGATCCAGGAGTCTATAGGACATTGTGTGATCCAGGAGTCTACAGGACATTGTGTGATCCAGGAGTCTATAGGACAGTGTTTGATCCAGGAGTCTGTAGGACATTGTTTGATCCAGGAGTCTGTAGGACATTGTGTGATCCAGGAGTCTATAGGACATCGTGTGATCTGGAAGTCTATAGGACACTGTGTGATCCAGGAGTCTATGGGACATTGAGTGATCCAGGAGTCTACAGGACATTGTGTGATCCAGGAGTCTATAGGACATCGTGTTATCTGGAAGTCTATAGGACACTGTGTGATCCAAGAGTCTATGGGACATTGAGTGATCCAGGAGTCTAATGGACATTGTGTGATCTAGGTAGATGTTCTGAGGGAAGATGTTTTAGCATATTTGAAGAACCTGAGGGTCGATAAGTCCCCTGGGCCAGATGGGATATATCCTAGGATTCCTTGGGAGGCAAGGGAGGAGATTGCAGAGCCTCTGGCTTTGATCTTTGGGTCCTCACTGTCCACGGGGATGGTGCCAGAGGACTGGAGAGTGGCGAATGTTGTTCCTCTCTTCAAGAAAGGAAATAGGAATGACCCTGGTAATTATAGGCCGGTTAGTCTTACTTCGGTGGTTGGTAAGATAATGGAAAAGGTCCTGAGGGATAGGATTTATGACCATTTGGAAAGGGGCAACTTAATCAACTTAGTCAACACGGATTCGTGAAGGGTAAGTCTTGCCTAACAAATTTGATTGAATTCTTTGAGGAGGTAACTAAGTGTGTAGATGAAGGTAGAGCAGTTGATGTCGTATACATGGATTTTAATAAGGCGTTTGATAAGGTTCCCCATGGTCGTCTCATGAAGAAAGTAAGGAGTTGTGGGATAGAGGGAAATTTGGCCGATTGGATAAGTAACTGGCTATCTCATAGAAGGCAGAGGGTGGTGGTGGATGGAACATTTTCGGACTGGAGACCAGTTACCAGCGGTGTGCCACAGGGGTCGGTGCTGGGTCCTCTGCTGTTTGTGATTTTTATCAATGACTTGGAGGAGGGGACTGAAGGGTGGATCACTAAATTTGCTGATGACACCAAGATTGGTGGAGTAGTGGATGAGGTGGAGGGCAGTTGTAGGCTGCAAAGAGACATTGATAGGATGCAGAGCTGGGCCGAAAAATGGCAGATGGAATTTAACCCTGATAAGTGCGAGGTGATTCATTTTGGTAGGGCAAATTTGAATAAGGATTACAGGGTCAACGGCAGGGTTCTGAGGAACGTGGAGGAGCAGAGGGATCTGGGGGTTCATATCCACAGATCTCTGAAGGTTGCCACTCAAGTGGATAGAGCAGTAAAGAAGGCCTATGGTGTGTTGGCGTTTATTAACAGAGGGTTTGAGTTTAAGAACCGTGAGGTTATGCTGCAACTGTACAGGACCTTGGTGAGACCACATTTGGAATATTGTGTGCAGTTCTGGTTACCTCACTATAGGAAGGACGTGGAAGCATTGGAAAGAGTGCAAAGGAGATTTACCAGGATGCTGCCTGGTTTGGGGGGGAGGTCTTATGAGGAAAGATTGAGGGAGTTGGGGCTTTTCTCTTTAGAGCGGAGGAGGATGAGAGGCGACTTAATAGAGGTTTATAAGATGATGAGGGGGATAGATAGAGTGGATGTTCAGAGACTATTTCCTCGGGTAGAGGCAGCTGTTACAAGGGGGCATAACTATAAGGTGCATGGGGGGAGATATAGAAGGGATGTCCGAGGTAGATTCTTTACTCAGAGAGTGGTTGGGGTGTGGAATGGACTGCCTGCTGTGATAGTGGAGTCGGACACTTTAGGAACTTTCAAGCGGTTATTGGATAAGCACATGGAGCACACCAGAGTGATAGGGAGTGTGATAGCTTGATCTTGGTCTCGGACAATGCTCGGCACAACATCGAGGGCCGAAGGGCCTGTACTGTGCTGTACTGTTCTATGTAGGTGGCTATAGGACATTGAGTGATCTGGGAGTCTATAGGACATTCTGTGATCCAGGAGTCTATAGGACATTGTATGATCTGGGAGTCTATAGGACATTGTGTGATCCAGGAGTCTATAGGACACTGTGTGATCCAGCAGTCTATGGGACCTTGAGTGATCCTCGAGTCTTTAAGACATTGAGTGATCCAGGAGTCTATAGGACATGGAGTGATCCAGGAGTCTATAGGACATTGTGTGATCCAGGATTCTCTAGGACAGTGTGTGACCCAGGAGTCTATAGGACATTGAGTGATCCAGGAGTCTATAGGACATTGTGTGATCCAGGAGTCTATAGGACATTGTGTGATCCAGGATTCTCCAGGACAGTGTGTGACCCAGGAGTCTATAGGACATTGTGTGATCCAGGAGTCTATAGGACATTGTGTGATCTAGGTGTCTGTAGGACATTGAGTGATCTGGGAGTCTAAAGGACATTGTGTGGTCCATGAGTCTATAGGACATTGTTTGTTTCAGGTGTCTATAGGACATTGTGCGGTCCAGGGGTCTATAGGACATTGTGTGATCCAGGACTCTATAGGACATTGTGTGATCCAGGAGTCTATAGGGCATTGTGTGATCCAGGACTCTATAGGACATTGTGTGATCCAGGACTCTATAGGACATTGTGTGATCCAGGAGTCTATAGGACATTGTGTGATCCAGGAGTCTATAGGAAATTGTGTATTCCAGGAGTCTATCGGACTCTGTGTGATCAAGGAGTCTATAGGACATTGTGTGATCCAGGAGTCTATTGGAAATTGTGTGATCCAGGAGTCTATAGGGCATTGTGTGATCTGGGAGTCTATAGGACATTGTGTGATCCAGGAGTCTATAGGACATTGTGTGATCCAGGAGTCTATAGGACATTGTGTGATCCAGGAGTCTATAGGGCATTGTGTGATTCAGGAGTCTATAGGACATTGAGTGATCCTCGAGTCTTTAAGACATTGAGTGATCCAGGGGTCTATAGGGCATTGTGTGATTCAGGAGTCTATAGGACATTGTGTGATCCAGGAGTCTATAGGACATTGTGTGATCCAGGAGTCTTTAGGAAATTGTGTGATCCAGGAGTCTATAGGACATTGTGTGACCCAGGAGTCTATAGGACATTGTGTGATCCAGGAGTCTATAGGACATTGTGTGATCCAGGAGTCTATAGGACATTATGTGATCTGGGAGTCTATAGGACATTGTGTGATCCAGGAGTCTATAGGACATTGTGTGACCCAGGAGTCTATAGGACATTGTGTGATCCAGGAGTCTATAGGACATTGTGTGATCAGGGAGTCTATAGGACATTGTGTGATCTGGGAGTCTATAGGAAATTGTGTGATCCAGGAGTCTATAGGACATTGTGTGATCCAGGAGTCTATAGGACATTGTGTGATCCAGGAGTCTATAGGACATTGTGTGATCCAGGAGTCTATAGGACATTGTGTGACCCAGGAGTCTATAGGACATTGTGTGATCCAGGAGTCTATAGGACATTGTGTGATCCAGGAGTCTATAGGACATTGTGTGATCCAGGAGTCTATAGGGCATTGTGTAATCCAGGAGTCTATAGGACATTGTGTGATCCAGGAGTCTATAGGACATTGTGTGATCCAGGAGTCTATAGGACATTGTGTGATCTAGGATTCTATAGGACATTGTGTGATCCAGGAGTCTATAGGACATTGTGTGATCTAGGAGTCTATTGGACATTGTGTGATCCAGGAGTCTATAGGACATTGTGTGATCCAGGAGTCTATAGGACATTGTGTGATCTAGGAGTCTATTGGACATTGTGTGATCCAGGAGTCTATAGGAAATTGTGTGATCCAGGAGTCTATCGGACGTTGTGTGATCAAGGAGTCTATAGGACATTGTGTGATCCAGGAGTCTATAGGACATTATGTAAACAGGAGTCTATAGGACATTGTGTGACCCAGGAGTCTATAGGACATTGTGTGATCTGGGAGTCTAGAGGACATTGTGTGATCCAGGAGTCTATAGAAATTTTTGTGATCCAGGAGTCTATAGGACATCGTCTGATCCAGGAGTCGATATGATATTGTGTGATCCAGGAGTCTATAGGACATTGAGTGATCCAGGAGTCTATAGGGCATTGTGTGATCCAGGAGTCTATAGGTCATTGTGTGATCCAGGAGTCTATAGGTCATTGAGTGATCCAGGAGTCTATAGGGCATTGTGTGATCCAGGAGTCTATAGGTCATTGTGTGATCCAGGAGTCTATAGGTCATTGAGTGATCCAGGAGTCTATAGGTCATTGTGTGATCCAGGAGTCTATGGGACATTGAGTGATCCTGGAGGCTATAGGACATTGGGTGATCCAGGAGTCTATAGGACATTGTGTGATCCAGAAGTCTATAGGTATTTGTGTGATCCAGGAGTCTATAGGACATTGTGTGATCCCGGAGTCTATAGGAGATTGTGTGATCATGGAGTCTATAGGCCTTTGTGTGATCCGGGGTCTATCGGGCTTTATGTGATCCAGGGGTCTATAGGACGTTGAGTGATCCAGAGGTCTATAGGTCATTGAGTGATCCAGGAGTCTATAGGACATTGTGTGATCCAGGAGTCTATAGGACATTGTGTGATCTGGGAGTCTATAGGACATTGTGTGATCCAGGAGTCTATAGGACATTGTGTGACCCAGGAGTCTATAGGCATTGTGTGATCCAGGAGTCTATTGGACATTGTGTGATCCAGGAGTCTATAGGACATTGTGTGGTCCAGGGGTCTATAGGACATTGTGTGTTCCAGGAGTCTATAGGACATTGTGTGATCCAGAAGTCTATTGGACATTGAGTGATCCAGGAGTCTATAGGACATTGTGTGGTCCAGGGGTCTATAGGACATTGTGTGTTCCAGGAGTCTATAGGACATTGTGTGACCCAGAAGTCTATAGGACATTGTGTGACCCAGGAGTCTATAGGACATTGTGTGATCCAGAAGTCTATTGGACATTGAGTGATCCAGGAGTCTATAGGACATTGTGTGGTCCAGGGGTCTATAGGACATTGTGTGTTCCAGGAGTCTATAGGACATTGTGTGACCCAGGAGTCTATAGGACATTGTGTGATCCAGGAGTCTATAGGTATTTGTGTGATCCAGGAGTCTATAGGACTTTGTGTGATCCGGGGTCTATAGGGCTTTATGTGATCCAGGGGTCTATAGGACATTGAGTGATCCAGGAGTCTATAGGTCATTGAGTGATCCAGGAGTCTATAGGACATTGTGTGATCGAAGAGTCTATAGGACATTGTGTGACCCAGGAGTCTATAGGACATTGTGTGATGCAGGAGTCTATAGGACATTGTGTGACCCAGGAGTCTATAGGACATTGTGTGATCCAGGAGTCTATAGGACATTGTGTGATCCAGGAGTCTATAGGACATTGTGTGATCCAGGAGTCTATAGGACATTGTGTGATCCAGGAGTCTATAGGACATTGTGTGATCAGGGAGTCTATAGGACATTGTGTGATCTGGGAGTCTATAGGACATTGTGTGATCCAGGAGTCTATAGGACATTGTGTGATCCAGGAGTCTATAGGACATTGTGTGATCCAGGAGTCTATAGGACATTGTGTGATCTCGGAGTCTATAGGACATTGTGTGATCCAGGAGTCTATAGGACATTGTGTGATCTAGGAGTCTATTGGACATTGTGTGATCCAGGAGTCTATAGGACATTGTGTGATCCAGGAGTCTATAGGACATTGTGTGATCTAGGAGTCTATTGGACATTGTGTAATCCAGGAGTCTATAGGAAATTGTGTGATCCAGGAGTCTATCGGACGTTGTGTGATCAAGGAGTCTATAGGACATTGTGTGATCCAGGAGTCTATAGGACATTATGTAAACAGGAGTCTATAGGACATTGTGTGACCCAGGAGTCTATAGGACATTGTGTGATCTGGGAGTCTAGAGGACATTGTGTGATCCAGGAGTCTATAGAAATTTTTGTGATCCAGGAGTCTATAGGACATCGTCTGATCCAGGAGTCTATATGATATTGTGTGATCCAGGAGTCTATAGGACATTGAGTGATCCAGGAGTCTATAGGGCATTGTGTGATCCAGGAGTCTATAGGTCATTGTGTGATCCAGGAGTCTATAGGTCATTGAGTGATCCAGGAGTCTATAGGTCATTGTGTGATCCAGGAGTCTATAGGCCATTGAGTGATCCAGGAGTCTATAGGACATTGTGTGATCCACGAGTCTATAGGACATTGTGTGATCCAGGAGTCTATAGGACATTGTGTGATTCAGGAGTCTATAGGACATTGTGTGATCCAGGAGTCTATAGGACATTGTGTGATCCAGGAGTCTATAGGCATTGTTTGTTTCAGGTGTCTATAGGTCATTGTGTGATCCAGGAGTCTTTAGGACATTGTGTGATCCAGGAGTCTATAGGACATTGTGTGATCCAGGAGTCTATAGGACATTGTGTGATCCAGGCATGTATAGGACATTGTGTGATCCAGGAGTCTATAGGACATTGTGTGATCCAGGAGTCTTTAGGAAATTGTGTGATCCAGGAGCCTATAGGACATTGTGTGACCCAGGAGTCTATAGGACATTGTGTGATCCAGGAGTCTATAGGACATTGTGTGATCCAGGAGTCTATAGGACATTGTGTGATCCAGGAGTCTATAGGACATTGTGTGATCAGGAGTCTATAGGACATTGTGTGATCTGGGAGTCTATAGGACATTGTGTGATCCAGGAGTCTATAGGACATTGTGTGATCCAGGAGTCTATAGGGCATTGTGTAATCCAGGAGTCTATAGGACATTGTGTGATCCAGGAGTCTATAGGACATTGTGTGATCCAGGAGTCTATAGGACATTGTGTGATCTAGGAGTCTATAGGACATTGTGTGATCCAGGAGTCTATCGGACATTGTGTGATCTAGGAGTCTATAGGACATTGTGTGATCCAGGAGTCTATAGGACATTGTGTGATCCAGGAGTCTATAGGACATTGTGTGATCTAGGAGTCTATTGGACATTGTGTGATCCAGGAGTCTATAGGAAATTGTGTGATCCAGGAGTCTATCGGACGTTGTGTGATCAAGGAGTCTATAGGACATTGTGTGATCCAGGAGTCTATAGGACATTATGTAAACAGGAGTCTATAGGACATTGTGTGACCCAGGAGTCCATAGGACATTGTGTGATCCAGGAGTCTATAGGACATTGTGTGATCCAGGAGTCTATAGGACATTGTGTGATCCAGGAGTCTATAGGAGATTGTGTGATGATGGAGTCTATAGGGCATTGTGTGATCCAGGAGTCTATAGGACATTGTGTGATCCAGGAGTCGATAGGACATTGTGTAATCCAGGAGTCTATCGGACATTGTGTGATCCAGGAGTCTATAGGGCATTGTGTGATCCAGGAGTCTATAGGACATTGTGTGATCCAGGAGTCTGTAGGACATTGTGTGATCCAGGAGTCTATAGGACATTGTGTGATCCAGGAGTCGATAGGACATTGTGTGATCCAGGAGTCTATAGGACATTGAGTGATCCAGGACTCTATAGGGCACTGTGTGATCCAGGAGCCTATAGGACATTGTGTGATCCAGGAGTCTATAGGACATTGTGTGATCCAGGAGTCTATGGGACATTGTGTGATCCAGGACTCTATAGGACATTGTGTGATCCAGGAGTCTATAGGACATTGTGTGATCCAGGAGTCTATGGGACATTGTGTGATCCAGGGTTCTATAGGACATTGTGTGATCCAGGAGTCTATAGGACATTGTGTGATCCAGGAGTCTATAGGACATTGTGTGATCCAGGGTTCTATAGGACATTGTGTAATCCAGGAGTCTATAGGACATTGTGTGATCCAGGAGTCTATAGGACATTGTGTGATCCAGGAGTCTATGGGACATTGTGTGATCCAGGAGTCTATAGGACATTGTGTGATCCAGGAGTCTATAGGACATTGTCTGATCCAGGAGTCTATAGGACATTGTGTGATCCAGGAGACTATAGGATATTGTGTAATCCAGGAGTCTATAGGGCATTGTGTAATCCAGGAGTCTATAGGATATTGTGTAATCCAGGAGTCTATAGGACATTGTGTGATCCAGGAGTCTATAGGATATTGTGCAATCCAGGAGTCTATAGGGCATTGTGTAATCCAGGAGTCTATAGGGCATTGTGTGATCCAGGAGTCTATAGGAGATTGTGTGATGATGGAGTCTATAGGGCTTTATGTGATCCAGGGGTCTATAGGACATTGAGTGATCCAGGGGTCTATAGGACATTGAGTGATCCAGGGGTCTATAGGACATTGAGTGATCCAGGAGTGTATAGGACATTGTGTGATCCAGGAGTGTATAGGACATTGTGTGATCCAGATCATAACACCTGCCAGGTCCCATTCCTCATGGGAAGGGAAGGAAAGAAATAAAGGCAGAATTGAAGGAAGGAATGAAGCATAAATGATGGCTGGCCTTGAGACCTTTTACATCCACCTGAGACAGCAGATGGGGCCATTGTTTAACCTTTCACCCGTAAGTCGGTACCTCCAACATAGCAGCACACCCTCAGTGCTGACACGGGGAATGTCGTTCAGGATTATGTGCTCAAAATCTCCGGGGTGGCCTCGAACCCACGACCTTGTGTCTCAGAGGGGAGAGTGCGTCCCCCTGAGCCACAGCTGACTCGGTGAGCCCACAGCGACCCTGTCTCTTCAGGAAGCGGCGTCGATGCCTCTTGAAACCACCTCTACCTCCCGCCCGAGCCCACCGTCCGTTCTCCGACCCGTCCCCAGTGTGTTCCTGTCACTCCCTACCCCTTCCTTCCCCACCTTCCCTCCAAGGGCTGCTGTCCAGCCTCCGGCACCTCACCCGGCGCTTCCTCTGTGAGCCCAGGACGGTGAGCGGCGGCGGGATATTCGACTGTGTGGGGCTTCCCATTCATGCTCGATCCTCTCCTCGCCTGACGCCTCGGGAGTTTTAAGCAGGAAACCAGAACGAACGTTTCCAGCCCCGCCCTCCCTCCACCAACCCACGGCATTGAGTCAAATTGTAGCACCCTTGAGACCCCCACCCAACTGAGCGCAGTCCTGGGACAGCTCCTTGGACTACGTGACAACGGTCCCACCCCGGGCAAGGATGGGGGCCAGCGATCAGTGCCATCCCGGGCGACACATGTACTTGACCCGAGTCTCTGTGGGCGGGGGAGCCTCCATGCTCTTCGTTCCATCTCTGGCGGACCCCAGCATCCTATCCAGCACCACTCGCCCCTCCACCCCGGCCCACCGTCAGTTCTGTGCGATGTCTTCCCCTCCCCTCCCCACCCCTCACCCCTTCCCCTCTCCCCCGCCACCGCCACCCTGCGTCTCATACTTCCTTCAAATGCGCGAACTTCTGCTGGACTGAGGTAGGAAGCAAGGGGAGGGTCGCCACGGTGTCATAGCTACCCCAACATGTACTGCGGCTGCAAAAGCCCCCTATTAAAACACTGGTCAGCCAACCACAGGCAAAGGCCCCATCATGTCGTTGGTGCAGAGAGAACGCTGGTGCCTATTTCCACCTCCGTAACATCGCCCGTCTCCGCCCTTGCCTCAGCTCATCCTCTGCTGAAACCCTCATCCATGTCTTTGTTACCTCTGGATTTGACTATTCCAACGCACTCCTGGCTGGCCTCCCACATTCTACCCTACATAAACCTGAGGTCATCCAAAACTCTTCTGCCCGTGTCCAAACTCACACCAAGTCCCGTTCACCCATCACCCCTGTGCTCACTGACGTACATTGGCTCCTGGCTAAGCAGCGCCTCGGTTTCAAAATTCTCATCCTTGTTTCCAAATCCCTCCATGGCCTCGCCCCTTCCTATCTCTGTAATCTCCTTCAGCCCCACAACCCCCCGAGATATCTGCGCTCCTCTAATTCTGCTCTCTTGAGCATCCCTGATTATAATCGCTCCAGCATTGGTGGTTGTGCCTTCTCTTGCCTGGGCCCTAAGCTCTGGAATTCCCTGCCTAAACCTCTCCGCCTCGCTACCTCTCTTTCCTCCTTTAAGACGCTCCTTAAAACCTACCTCTTTGACCAAGCTTTTGGTCACCTGCCCTAATTTCTCCTTATGTGGCTCGGTGTCAAATTTTTTGTCTTATAATACTCCTGTGAAGCGCCTTGGGACGGTTTACTACGTTAAAGGCGCTATATAAATAAAAGTTGTTGTTGTTGTCGTTTTTGCAGTGGTCAAGGTGACACCGCAATGCTGGTGTTGGACGATCCAAGCTTTAAGTGTCAGCCTTGGCACAGTTAGTGTCAGCTGTGGCTCAGTGGGTAGCACACTTGACTCTGAGTCAGAAAGTTGTGGGTTTAAGTCCCACTCCAGGGAATTGAGCACAAAAATCTACGCTAACACTCCAGTGCAGTGCTGAGGGAGCGCTGCACTGTCGGAGGTGCCGTCTTTCGGATGAGACGTTAAACCGAGGCCCCGTCTGCGCTCTCAGGTGAATGTAGAAAATCCCATGGCACAATAGCACGGGAGTTATCCCCAGTGTCGTGGCCAATATTTATGCATTACTAAAACAGATTTTCTGGTCATCATCACATTGCTGTTTGTGGGAGCTTGCTGTGCGCAGATTGGTTGCCGCGTTTCCCACATCACAACAGTGACGACTGAGGGAGCGCTGCACTGTCGGAGGGTCAGTACTGAGGGAGCGCCGCACTGTCGGAGGGGCAGTACTGAGGGAGCGCCGCACTGTCGGAGGGGCAGTACTGAGGGAGCGCTGCACTGGGAGGCGCAGTACTGAGGGAGCGCTGCACTGTCGGTGGGTCAGTACTGAGGGAGCGCTGCACTGTCGGAGGGGCAGTACTGAGGGAGCGCTGCACTGGGAGGCGCAGTACTGAGGGAGTGCTGCACTGTGGGAGGGGCAGTACTGAGGGAGCGCTGCACTGTCGGAGGGGCAGTACTGAGGGAGCGCTGCACTGGGAGGCGCAGTACTGAGGGAGTGCTGCACTGTGGGAGGGGCAGTACTGAGGGAGCGCTGCACTGTCGGAGGGGCAGTACTGAGGGAGCGCTGCACTGTCGGAGGGGCAGTACTGAGGGAGCGCTGCACTTTCGGAGGGGCAGTACTGAGGGAGCGCTGCACTGTTGGTGGGGCAGTACTGAGGGAGCGCTGCACTGTCGGAGGGGCAGTACTGAGGGAGTGCTGCACTGTCGGAGGGACAGTACTGAGGGAGCGCTGCATTGTCGGAGGGGCAGTACTGAGGGAGCGCTGCACTGTCGGAGGGGCAGTACTGAGGGAATGCTGCACTGTCGGAGGGTCAGTACTGAGGGAGCGCTGCACTGTCGGAGGGTCAGTACTGAGGGAGCGCTGCACTGCCGGAGGGGCAGTACAGAGGGAGCGCTGCACTGTCGGAGGGGCAGTACTGAGGGAGGGCTGCACTGTCGGAGGGTCAGTACCGAGGGAGCGCTACACTGTCGGAGGGGCAGTACTGAGAGAGTGCTGCACTGTCAGAGGGGCAGTACTGAGGGAGCGCTGCACTGTCGGAGGGGCAGTACTGAGAGAGTGCTGCACTGTCAGAGGGGCAGTACTGAGGGAGCGCCGCACTGTCGGAGGGGCAGTACTGAGGGAGCACTGCACTGTCGGAGGGGCAGTACTGAGGGAGCGCTGCACTGTCGGAGGGTCAGTACTGAGGGAGCGCCGCACTGTCGGAGGGTCAGTACTGAGGGAGTGCTGCACTGTCGGAGGGTCAGTACTGAGGGAGTGCTGCACTGTCGGAGGGTCAGTACTGAGGGAGCGCCGCACTGTCGGAGGGTCAGTACTGAGGGAGAGCCGCACTGTCGAAGGGCAGTACTGAGGGAGCGCTGCACTGTCGAAGGGCAGTACTGAGGGAGCGCTGCACTGTCGGAGTGGCACTACTGAGGGAGCGCTGCACTGTCGGAGGGGCAGTACTGAGGGAGCGCTGCACTGTCGGAGGGGTAGTACTGAGAGAGCGCTGCACTGTCGGAGAGGGCTGCACTGTCGGAGGGTCAGTACTGAGGGAGCGCTGCACTGTCGGAGGGGCAGTTCTGAGGGAGCGCTGCACTGTCGGAGGGGCAGTACTGAGGGAGCGCTGCACTGTCGGAGGGGCAGTACTGAGGGAGCGCTGCACTGTCAGAGGGTCAGTACTGAGGGAGCGCTGCACTGTCGGAGGGGCAGTACTGAGGGAGCACTGCACTGTCGGAGGGTCAGTACTGAGGGAGCGCTGCACTGTCAGAGGGTCAGTACTGAGGGAGCGCTGCACTGTCGGAGGGGCAGTACTGAGGGAGCGCTGCACTGACGGAGGGGTGGTACTGAGGGAGTGCTGCACTGTCGGAGGGGCAGTACTGAGGGAGCACTGCACTGTCGGAGGGGCAGTACTGAGGGAGTGCTGCACTGTCGGAGGGTCAGTACTGAGGGAGCGCCGCACTGTCGGAGGGTCAGTACTGAGGGAGTGCTGCACTGTCGGAGGGTCAGTACTGAGGGAGTGCTGCACTGTCGGAGGGTCAGTACTGAGTGAGCGCCGCACTGTCGGAGGGTCAGTACTGAGGGAGCGCCGCACTGTCGGAGGGTCAGTACTGAGGGAGAGCCGCACTGTCGAAGGGCAGTACTGAGGGAGCGCTGCACTGTCGATGGGCAGTACTGAGGGAGCGCTGCACTGTCGGAGTGGCACTACTGAGGGAGCGCTGCACTGTCGGAGGGGCAGTACTGAGGGAGCGCTGCACTGTCGGAGGGGTAGTACTGAGAGAGCGCTGCACTGTCGGAGAGGGCTGCACTGTCGGAGGGTCAGTACTGAGGGAGCGCTGCACTGTCGGAGGGGCAGTACTGAGGGAGCGCTGCACTGTCGGAGGGGCAGTACTGAGGGAGCGCTGCACTGTCGGAGGGGCAGTACTGAGGGAGCGCTGCACTGTCAGAGGGTCAGTACTGAGGGAGCGCTGCACTGTCGGAGGGGCAGTACTGAGGGAGCGCTGCACTGTCGGAGGGTCAGTACTGAGGGAGCGCTGCACTGTCAGAGGGTCAGTACTGAGGGAGCGCTGCACTGTCGGAGGGGCAGTACTGAGGGAGCGCTGCACTGTCGGAGGGGTGGTACTGAGGGAGTGCTGCACTGTCGGAGGGGCAGTACTGAGGGAGCACTGCACTGTCAGAGGGGCAGTACTGAGGGAGCGCTGCACTGTCGGAGGGTCAGTACTGAGGGAGCGCTGCACTGTCGGAGGGGTGGTACTGAGGGAGTGCTGCACTGTCGGTGTGGCAGTACTGAGGGAGCGCTGCACTGTCGGAGGGGCAGTACTGAGGGAGCGCGGCACTGTCGGAGGGGCAGTACTGAGGGAGCGCTGCACTGTCGGAGGGGCAGTACTGAGGGAGCGTTGCACTGTTGGAGGGGCAGTACTGAGGGAGCGTTGCACTGTCGGAGGGGCAGTACTGAGGGAGTGCTGCACTGTCGGAGGGGCAGTACTGAGGGAGCGTTGCACTGTCGGAGGGGCAGTACTGAGGGAGCGTTGCACTGTCGGAGGGGCAGTACTCAGGGAGTGCTGCACTGTCGGAGGGGCAGTATTGAGGGAGCGCGGCACTGTCGGAGGGGCAGTACTGAGGGAGTGCTGCACTGTCGGTGTTGCCGTATTTCGGAGCTAGACGTTAAACCGAGGCCCCGTCTGCCCTCTCGGGTGGGGTGTGAAAAGTCCCGCGGCCACTCTTTCGAGGATGTCGTTCTGTCCCGGGGCCAGCGTCGATCCCTCCGTCAACATCGCCCAAAAGAAAGAAACCCGGACGATCTGTTCCTTTATCACGTTGCTGCTTGTGGGATCTTGCTGTGCGCAGCAATTGGCTGCCACGTTTCCCTGCCTCAGAACTTTAAAAAAAAAAGCAGTGCTGTGTTGGCTGTGAAGCTGCTTGGGATGTCCTGAGGCGGTGAGAGGAGCTGCACCAACCACGAGCCTTTCTTGCCTTCTGTTCAGGGGTTAACAAGGGGATTGTAAATCCCCGTCGGAGGGGGGAGGGAAGGGCCTGTTCCTCACTTACTCTCTCTCTCTGTCTCTGTTAGTAATTTAGCTGCTGGCTCCGCGTGAGTGAGTGAAGCGGCGGTGGGGGAGGGGGGTTTGGGAGGCGGGGAGAGGAGTTATTCTCTCTCTCTCTCTCTCTGCCTCGTAATTAAAACCAGTATCTGTAGAGAGCGGGGAGGCGGGGGGGTGGGGGAGCGGTGGATGGTGCCTTCGGCAAACCCTGGGACTGTCAGGCTGATCAGTAACGGCTGGGAAATCAGAGACCAATCCTGTAGGCCCCAACGTGCGAGGACAGGCTTCTGTCACATTAACACCACCTCTAGCCTTGCATATCTCTTAATGTCTCTTCATCTCCCCCTTTGTTCTTTTATCCCCTCCCCCTTTTCCCAGCTTTACCCTGGCCTTAAATCTATTTGATTTCCGGCTCTTCCCAGTTCTGATGAAAGGTCATCGACCTGAAACGTTAACTCTCTTTCTCTCTCCACGGATGCTGCCTGGCCTGCTGAGTTTTTCCAGCGTTTTCTGTTGTTATTTCAGATTTCCAGCATCCGCAGTATTTTGCTATCGTTCGACTGAGGTTCGGCGGGTTGGGGTGGCGTTCGTGCGTGCCTGTCGCTCAGGCAACCGGCCCCCCTCTCTCCCCACACACACACACACAAACACAGGGCAAGGAGTGAGGCCGGTCCCCTCCCTCCCTCCGTATCTGGGGCTTGGCTGCAGGGCTGATCAAAGGGGGGGGAGACGGGAGTTCGAATAAATAAAAACCCAGGGCTTCGGGCCTAGCTCCGGGAGAGGCCTGAGCACGGGGAACGCCCTCATTCTGATTCTCAGCTCCTTGCGTCATACAAGATCGTCCCCCCCCCACCGGCGCCCGGCGCCGTGTCTCCAGGGTAGCCGACCCTCCCCCTCACCCCCCAGCGCCCGTGTGGCAGGCCGGAGAGTGTGGCAGGCTGGGGCTATTCGACTGTGAAGGCATCACAGCAAAGCACGATCCTCTCCCTCACCCGACATTCACACCCGCGCGCGCACACGTGGGCACCTTCCACCATTTCTGCCCCCTTCCTAACCCACAGTTACTGGTGATCATTGACTCCCAGCTCCCAGAGGTGAAAGTTCAGTGCCTGAGCTACTGCCCCATCCAGCTCCGCATCAGAGGGAGAGGAGGCCTTCATCATCCTCCCTGTGTCTGGGGCTCGATTTGATCCCAGGTCCCAGAGGGTGAAAGGTGTCTCTCTCTCCCTCTCTCTCTCTCGTTCTGTCTATCCTGCTCTCTCTTACTCTCTCCCCCTCTCTCTCTCCCCCTCTCTCTCTCTCTCTCTTTCCCTCTCTCTCTCTCTCTACCCTCTCTCTCCCTCGTTCTGTCTATCCTGCTCTCTCTTACTCTCTCCCCCACTCTCTCTCTCTACCCTCTCTCTCGTTCTGTCTGTCCCTCTCTCCCTCTCTCTCTCTCTACCCTCTCTCTCGTTCTGTCTGTCCCTCACTCTCTCTCTCTGTCCCCTCTCTCTCTCTCTCTACCCTCTCTCCCTTTCCCTGTCAATCTCTCTCTCGTTCTGTCTGTCTCTCCCTCTCTCTCTCTCGTTCTGTCTGTCTCTCCCTCTCTCTCTCTCTACCCTCTCTCTCTCTCGTTGTCTGTCCCTCTCTCCCTCTCTCTCTCTTGTTCTGTCTGTCCCTCTCTCCCTCTCTCTCTCTCTACCCTCTCTCTCATCCGTCTCTCCCGCTCTCTCTCTCTCCACCTCTCTCTCCCCCACTATCTCTGTCTCTCTCTCTCTCTCTGTCCCTCTCTCCTTCTCTCTCTCTCGTTCTGTCTGTCTCTCCCTCTTTCTCTCTACCCTCTCTCTCTCTCGTTCTGTCTATCCCGCTCTCTCTCTCTCTCCGCCTCTCTCTCTCTGTCCCTCTCTCCCTCTCTCTCGCTGTCTGTCCCTCTCTCTCTCTGTCTCACTCTCTCTGTCTGTCGCTCTCTCCCCCTCTCTCTACCCACTCTCTCGCTCTCTCTCCCCCTCTCTCTCCCCCTCTCTCTACCCACTCTCTCGCTCTCTCTCCCCCTCTCTCTCTCTGTCTCACTCTCTCTCTCTGTCCCTCTCCCCCTCTCTCTCCCCCTCTCTCTCTCTCCCCCTCTCTCTCTCTCTGTCTCACTCTCTCTCTCTGTCCCTCTCCCCCTCTCTCTCTGTCTCACTCTCTCTCTCTACCCACTCTCTCGCTCTGTCTGTCACTCTCTCTCTGTCTCACTCTCTCTCTCTGTCCCTCTCTCCCCCTCTCTCTTTCTGTCTCACTCTCTCTCTCTGTCCCTCTCTCCCCCTCTCTCTCTACCCACTCTCTCGCTCTGTCTGTCCCTCTCTCTCTCTGTCTCACGCTCTCTCTCTGTCCCTCTCTCCCCCTCTCTCTTTCTGTCTCACTCTCTCTCTCTGTCCCTCTCTCCCCCTCTCTCTCTACCCACTCTCTCGCTCTCTCTCCCCCTCTCTCTCTCTGTCTCACGCTCTCTCTCTGTCCCTCTCTCCCCCTCTCTCTTTCTGTCTCACTCTCTCTCTCTGTCCCTCTCTCCCCCTCTCTCTCTACCCACTCTCTCGCTCTGTCTGTCCCTCTCTCTCTGTCTCACTTTCTCTGTCCCTCTCTCTCCCTCTCTCTCTCTCTCTGTCTCACTCTCTCTCTCTGTCCCTCTCTCCCCCTCTCTCTCTACCCACTCTCTCGCTCTGTCTGTCCCTCTCTCTCTGTCTCACTCTCTCTCTCTGTCCCTCTCTCCCCCTCTCTCTCTCTCTCTCTACCCACTCTCTCGCTCTGTCTGTCCCTCTCTCTCTCTGTCTCACTCTCTCTCTCTCTCTCTGTCTCACTCTCTCTCTCTCTGTCTCTCTCTCTCTCTGTCTCACTCTCTCTGTCCCTCTCTCCCCCTCTCTCTCCCCCCCTCTCTCTCCCCCCCTCTCTCTACCCACTCTCTCGCTCTCTCTCCCCCTCTCTCGCTCTGTTTGCCCCTCTTCCCCCTCTCTCTACGCACTCTCTCGCTCTCTCTCTCCCTCTCTCTCTCTACGCACTCTCTCGCTCTCTCTCCCCCTCTCTCTCTACCCACTCCCTCGCTCTCTCTCTGTCCCTCTCTCTCTCTCTGTCTGTCCCTCTCTCTCTCTCTCTCTGTCTCACTCTCTCTCTCTGTCCCTCTCTCCCCCTCTCTCTCTACCCACTCTCTCGCTCTCTCTCCCCCTCTCGCTCTGTCTGCCCCTCTCTCTACGCACTCTCTCGCTCTCTACGCACTCTCTCGCTCTCTCTCCCCCTCTCTCTCTCTGTCTCACTCTCTCTCTCTGTCCCTCTCTCCCCCTCGCTCTCTCTGTCCCTCTCTCGCTCTCTCTCCCCCTCTCTTGCTCTGTCTGTCCCTCTCTCTCTCTGTCCCTCTCTCTCTCTGTCTCACTCTCTCTCTCTCTGTCTGTCTCTCTCTCTCTCTCGCTCTCTCTCCCCTCTCTCTCTCTGTCCCTCTCTCCCTCGCTCTGTCTGTCCCTCTCTCTCTCTGTCCCTCTCTCTCTCTCTCTCTCTGTCCCTCTCTCTCTCTCTGTCTCTCTGTCTGTCTCTCTCTCTCTCTGTCTCACTCTCTCTCTCGCTTTGTCTGTCCCTCTCTCTCTCTGTCCCTCTCTCGCTCTGTCTCCCCCCCTCTCGCTCTGTCTGCCCCTCTCTCCCCCTCTCTCTACGCACTCTCTCGCTCTCTACGCACTCTCTCGCTCTCTCTCCCCCTCTCTCTCTCTGTCTCACTCTCTCTCTGTCCCTCTCTCCCCCTCGCTCTCTCTGTCCCTCTCTCGCTCTCTCTCCCCCTCTCTCGCTCTCTCTCCCCCTCTCTCGCTCTGTCTGTCCCTCTCTCTCTCTGTCCCTCTCTCTCTGTCTCACTCTCTCTCTCTGTCTGTCTCTCTCTCTCTCTCGCTCTCTCTCCCCCTCTCTCTCTCTGTCCCTCTCTCCCTCGCTCTGTCTGTCCCTCTCTCTCTCTGTCCCTCTCTCTCTCTGTCCCTCCCTCTCTCTGTCCCTCTCTCTCTCTCTCTCTCTGTCTCTCTGTCTGTCTCTCTCTCTGTCTCACTCTCTCTCTCGCTTTGTCTGTCCCTCTCTCTCTCTGTCCCTCTCTCGCTCTGTCTCCCCCTCTCTCGCTCTGTCTGTCCCTCTCTCTCTCTGTCCCTCTCTCTCTCTGTCCCTCTCTCTCTCTGTCTCACTCTCTCTCTCTCTCTCCCCCTCTCTCTCTCTGTCCCTCTCTCTCTCGCTCTGTCTGTCCCCCTCTCTCTCTCTGTCCCTCTCTCTCTCTCTCTCTGTCCCTCTCTCTCTCTCTGTCTCTCTGTCTGTCTCTCTCGCTTTGTCTGTCCCTCTCTCTCTCTGTCCCTCTCTCACTCTCTCTCCCCCTCTCTCGCTCTGTCTGTCCCTCTCTCTCTCTGTCCCTCTCTCTCTCTGTCTCACTCTCTCTCTCTCTGTCTGTCTCTCTCTCTCTCTCTCCCCCTCTCGCTCTCGCTCTGTCTGTCCCTCTCTCTCTCTCTCCCTCCCTCTCTCTCTCTCTCTGTCCCTCTCTCGCTCTCTCTCCCCCTCTCTCGCTCTCTCTCCCCCTCTCTCGCTCTGTCTGTCCCTCTCTCTCTCTGTCCCTCTCTCTCTGTCTCACTCTCTCTCTCTGTCTGTCTCTCTCTCTCTCTCGCTCTCTCTCCCCCTCTCTCTCTCTGTCCCTCTCTCCCTCGCTCTGTCTGTCCCTCTCTCTCTCTGTCCCTCTCTCTCTCTGTCCCTCCCTCTCTCTGTCCCTCTCTCTCTCTCTCTCTCTGTCTCTCTGTCTGTCTCTCTCTCTGTCTCACTCTCTCTCTCGCTTTGTCTGTCCCTCTCTCTCTCTGTCCCTCTCTCGCTCTGTCTCCCCCTCTCTCGCTCTGTCTGTCCCTCTCTCTCTCTGTCCCTCTCTCTCTCTGTCCCTCTCTCTCTCTGTCTCACTCTCTCTCTCTCTCCCCCTCTCTCTCTCTGTCCCTCTCTCTCTCGCTCTGTCTGTCCCCCTCTCTCTCTCTGTCCCTCTCTCTCTCTCTCTCTGTCCCTCTCTCTCTCTCTGTCTCTCTGTCTGTCTCTCTCGCTTTGTCTGTCCCTCTCTCTCTCTGTCCCTCTCTCACTCTCTCTCCCCCTCTCTCGCTCTGTCTGTCCCTCTCTCTCTCTGTCCCTCTCTCTCTCTGTCTCACTCTCTCTCTCTCTGTCTGTCTCTCTCTCTCTCTCTCCCCCTCTCGCTCTGTCTGTCCCTCTCTCTCTCTCTCCCTCCCTCTCTCTCTCTCTCTGTCCCTCTCTCTCTCTCTCTCTGTGTCTTTCTCTCTCTCTGTCTCACTCTCTCTCTCGCTTTGTCTGTCCCTCTCTCTCTCTGTCCCTCTCTCGCTCTCTCTCCCCCTCTCTCTCTCTGTCCCTCTCTCTCTCGCTCTGTCTGTCCCTCTCTCTCTCTCTCTCTCTCTGTCCCTCTCTCTCTCTCTCTCTGTCTCTCTGTCTGTCTCTCTCTCTCTCTGTCTCACTCTCTGTCTCGCTTTGTCTGTCCCTCTCTCTCTCTGTCCCTCTCTCGCTCTGTCTCCCCCTCTCTCGCTCTGTCTGTCCCTCTCTCTCTCTGTCCCTCTCTCTCTGTCCCTCTCTCTCTCTGTCTCACTCTCTCTCTCTGTCTGTCTCCCTCTCTCTCCCCCTCTCGCTCTCTCTCCCCCTCTCTCTCTCCCCCTCTCTCTCTCTGTCCCTCTCTCTCTCGCTCTGTCTGTCCCCCTCTCTCTCTCTCTCTCTGTCCCTCTCTCTCTCTGTCCCTCTCTCTCTCTCTCTCTCTGTCTGTCTCACTCTCTCTCTCGCTTTGTCTGTCCCTCTCTCTCTCTGTCCCTCTCTCTCTCTGTCTCACTCTCTCTCTCTCTGTCTGTCTCTCTCTCTCTCTCTCCCCCTCTCGCTCTCTCTCCCCCTCTCTCTCTGTCCCTCTCTCTCTCGCTCTGTCTGTCCCTCTCTCTGTCCCCCTGTCTCTCTCTCTGTCCCTCTCTCTGTCTGTCCCTCTCTCTCTCTCTCTGTCCCTCTCTCTCTCTCTCTCTCTCTGTCTGTCCCTCTCTCTCTCTCTGTCCCTCTCTCTCTCTGTCCCTCTCTCTCTCTCTCTGTCTGTCCCTCTCTCTCTCTGTCCCTCTCTCTCTCTCTCTCTGTCTGTCCCTCTCTCTCTCTGTCCCTCTCTCTCTCTCTCTCTATCCCTCTCTCGCTCTCTCTCCCCCTCTCTCTCTCTCTCTCCCCCCGCCCCCGCCGCCTGGCTCTTTGTGTCTCAGTTACAGGATCCACGTGTCCCTTTGCCTGGAGCCCTGGGCCGCACCATTCTGACACCGAGGTTGGGGGAGGACCTGCAGTGATTGCTGCTGCAGCTGCACAAACACCTTGTAAATCACTCCCATCCTCGCTGCTCCAGCCCCTGCACATATCAACGGCAGGCTGTCCCAGGGTGAACCAGCCACAGTCCATCAGTGACTCCGTTCCCAATGCTCGAGGGGCAAGTACATGTCGAGCGCCTTCTCACATCGGCCAGAAACATCCCCAAAATGTGCTTGCAGCGCTCAGTGACTTTTCTCGAAGTGGAATCGCTGTTGTAAGAAAAAGACTTGCATTTCTATAGCGCCTGTCACGACCACCGGACGTCTCAAAGCGCTTTACAGCCAATGAAATACTTTTGAAGTGTAGTCACTGTTGTAATGTGGGAAATGCAGCAGCCAATTTGCGCACAGCAAGCTCCCACAAACAGCAATGTGATGATGACCAGATAATCTGTTTTAGTGATGTTGATTGAGGGATAAATATTGGCCAGGACATCGGGAATAACTCCCCTGCTCTTCTTAGAAATAGTGGCCATGTGATCTTTTACATCCACCTGAGAGAGCAGGCGGGGCCTCGGTTTAACGTCTCCGCCGAAAGACGGCACCTCCGACAGTGCAGCACTCCCTCAGCACTGCACGGGAGGGTCAGCCTAGCTTTATGTGCTCAAGTCCCAGGAAACGCGGCAGCCAAATGTCGCACTGCAAGATCCCACAAAAAAGTAATGAGATACTGACCGGATCATTTTTTTTAATGATGTTGGTTGAGGGATAAATATTGGGCCCCAGGACACTGGGGAGAGGACGTGGATGATGTCAGAGTGAGGGAGAGGATGTGGATGATGTCAGAGTGAGGGAGAGGATGTGGATGACGTCAGAGTGAGGGAGAGGATGTGGATGATGTCAGAGTGAGGGAGAGGATGTGGATGATGTCAGAGTGAGGGAGAGGATGTGGATGACGTCAGAGTGAGGGAGAGGATGTGGATGATGTCAGAGTGAGGGAGAGGATGTGGATGATGTCACAGTGAGGGAGAGGATGTGGATGACGTCAGAGTGAGGGAGAGGATGTGGATGATGTCACAGTGAGGGAGAGAGTGGGTGATGTCACAGTGAGGGAGAGAGTGGGTGATGTCACAGTGAGGGAGAGGATGTGGGTGATGTCACAGTGAGGGAGAGAGTGGGTGATGTCACAGTGAGGGAGAGAGTGGGTGATGTCACAGTGAGGGAGAGAGTGGGTGATGTCACAGTGAGGGAGAGAGTGGGTGATGTCACAGTGAGGGAGAGAGTGTGGGTGATGTCACAGTGAGGGTGGGAGTGTGGATGATGTCAGAGTGAGGGAGAGAGTGTGGGTGATGTCACAGTGAGGGAGAGAGTGAGGGTGATGTCACAGTGAGGGAGAGGATGTGGATGATGTCAGAGTGAGGGAGAGAGTGTGGATGATGTCACAGTGAGGGACAGGATGTGGGTGATGTCACAGTGAGGGAGAGGATGTGGATGATGTCACAGTGAGGGAGAGAGTGTGGATGATGTCAGAGTGAGGGAGAGAGTGTGGGTGATGTCACAGTGAGGGAGAGGATGTGGATGATGTCAGTGAGGGAGAGAGTGTGGATGATGTCACAGTGAGGGACAGGATGTGGGTGATGTCACAGTGAGGGAGAGGATGTGGATGATGTCACAATGAGGGAGAGAGTGTGGATGATGTCAGAGTGAGGGAGAGAGTGTGGGTGATGTCACAGTGAGGGAGAGAGTGTGGATGATGTCACAGTGAGGGAGAGGATGTGGATGATGTCAGAGTGAGGGAGAGAGTGTGGATGATGTCACAGTGAGGGAGAGGATGTGGATGATGTCACAGTGAGGGAGAGAGTGTGGATGATGTCAGAGTGAGGCAGAGAGTGTGGATGATGTCACAGTGAGGGAGAGGATGTGGATGATGTCACAGTGAAGGAGAGAGTGTGGATGATGTCACAGTGAGGGAGAGAGTGTGGATGATGTCACAGTGAGGGAGAGAGTGTGGATGATGTCACAGTGAGGGAGAGAGTGTGGATGATGTCACAGTGAGGGAGAGAGTGTGGATGATGTCAGAGTGAGGGAGAGAGTGTGGATGATGTCACAGCGAGGGAGAGAGTGTGGATGATGTCACAGCGAGAGAGAGATTGTGGATGATGTCAGAGTGAGGGAGAGAGTGTGGATGATGTCACAGTGAGGGAGAGAGTGTGGATGATGTCACAGTGAGGGAGAGAGTGTGGATGATGTCACAGCGAGGGAGAGAGTGTGGATGATGTCACAGCGAGGGAGAGATTGTGGATGATGTCAGAGTGAGGGAGAGGATGTGGATGATGTCACAGTGAGGGAGAGGATGTGGGTGATGTCACAGTGAGGGAGAGGATGTGGATGATGTCACAGTGAGGGAGAGGATGTGGATGATGTCACAGTGAGGGAGAGAGTGTGGATGATGTCACAGTGAGGGAGAGGATGTGGGTGATGTCACAGTGAGGGAGAGGATGTGGATGATGTCACAGTGAGGGAGAGGATGTGGATGATGTCACAGTGAGGGAGAGAGTGTGGATGATGTCACAGTGAGGGAGAGGATGTGGGTGATGTCACAGTGAGGGAGAGGATGTGGGTGATGTCACAGTGAGGGAGAGGATGTGGATGATGTCACAGTGAGGGAGAGGATGTGGATGATGTCACAGTGAGGGAGAGGATGTGGATGATGTCAGAGTGAGGGAGAGAGTGTGGATGATGTCACAGTGAGGGAGAGAGTGTGGGTGATGTCACAGTGAGGGAGAGGATGTGGATGATGTCACAGTGAGGGAGAGGATGTGGATGATGTCACAGTGAGGGAGAGAGTGTGGATGATGTCACAGTGAGGGAGAGGATGTGGATGATGTCACAGTGAGGGAGAGAGTGTGGGTGATGTCACAGTGAGGGAGAGGATGTGGATGATGTCACAGTGAGGGAGAGGACGTGGATGATGTCACAGTGAGGGAGAGGATGTGGATGATGTCACAGTGAGGGAGAGGATGTGGGTGATGTCACAGTGAGGGAGAGGATGTGGGTGATGTCACAGTGAGGGAGAGGATGTGGATGATGTCACAGTGAGGGAGAGGACGTGGATGATGTCACAGCGAGGGAGAGGACGTGGATGATGTCACAGCGAGGGAGAGGACGTGGATGATGTCACAGCGAGGGAGAGGATGTGGGTGATGTCACAGCGAGGGAGAGGATGTGGGTGATGTCACAGTGAGGGAGAGGATGTGGGTGATGTCACAGTGAGGGAGAGGACGTGGATGATGTCAGAGTGAGGGAGAGGATGTGGATGATGTCAGAGAGAGGGAGAGGATGTGGATGATGTCACAGCGAGGGAGAGGATGTGGATGATGTCACAGCGAGGGAGAGGATGTGGGTGATGTCACAGCGAGGGAGAGGATGTGGGTGATGTCACAGCGAGGGAGAGGATGTGGGTGATGTCACAGTGAGGGAGAGGATGTGGGTGAAGTCACAGCGAGGGAGAGGATGTGGGTGAAGTCCTACAGTGGGAATGGCAGTGGATAATATCAGAGCTGCAAAATAGTCTTTGTGTGGATGGAGAATGAACCTTAAGTGGACCACAGGCTGTGACAATGACTCTTCAGATAACCACGCGAATGCAGCACTAAACACCACATGGCCTCCAATGATAGCCTTGTGGCTTTGCCTCAGTGATCTGCCACCCATCACCGTGGGTCTTCGTGACTCCCTGCTCCCTGCAGTTTCCTGTTTATCGCTGTTCTCAGTGCGATTAATAGCTCTGTCGCGGAATATCATACACCACACACATCAAACGCAGCATGAAGCAAATTCCTATTTATAGAGTAAGTCAGAAGAGACTGACTCACAACTCCTCAAATACTTAAACTTGTGACAGGATCGGACAAAGTCAACATGGATTTACAAAAGGTAAATCGTGCTTGACTAATCTACTGGAATTTTTTGAGGATTTAACTGGGAAAATAGATAAGGGAGAACCAGTAGATGTGGTGTATTTGGACTTTCAAAAGGCTTTCGATAAGGTCCCGCATAAGAGATTAGCATGTAAAGTTAAGGCACATGGGATTGGGGGCAAGGTATTGACTTGGACAGAGAACTGGTTGGCAGACAGGAAGCAAAGAGTTGGAATAAATGGGTCTTTTTCCGAGTGGCAGGCAGTGACTAGTGGGGTACCGGAGGGATCGGTCCTAGGATCCCAGTTATTCACAATATATATTAATGATCTACACAAGGGAATTGGATGTAATATCTCCAAGTTTGCAGAGGAGTAAACACCCATCAGTACACGGTGTAATAGGGTCTACAGACTGCAGTGTAAACACCCATCAGTACACGGTGTAATAGGGTCTATAGACTGCAGGGTAAACACCCATCAGTACACGGTGTAATCGGGTCTATAGACTGCAGTGTAAACACCCATCAGGACACAGTGTAATAGGGTCTATAGACTGCAGTGTAAACACCATCAGTACATGGTGTAATAGGGTCTACAGACTGCAGTGTAAACACCCATCAGTACACGGTGTAATAGGGTCTACAGACTGCAGTGTAAACACCCATCAGTACACGGTGTAATAGGGTCTACAGATTGCAGTGTAAACACCCATCAGTACATGGTGTAATAGGGTCTACAGACTGCAGTGTAAACACCCATCAGTACACGGTGTAATAGGGTCTATAGACTGCAGGGTAAACACCCATCAGTACACGGTGTAATCGGGTCTATAGACTGCAGTGTAAACACCCATCAGTACACGGTGTAATAGGGTCTACAGACTGCAGTGTAAACACCATCAGTACACAGTGTAATAGGGTCTATAGACTGCAGTGTAAACACCCATCAGTACACGGTGTAATAGGGTCTACAGACTGCAGTGTAAACACCATCAGTACAGAGTGTAATAGGGTCTATAGACTGCAGTGTAAACACCCATCAGTACACACTGTAATAGGGTCTATAGACTGCAGTGTAAACACCATCAGTACACGGTGTAATAGGGTCTATAGACCGCAGTGTAAACACCCATCAGTACGCAGTGTAATAGGGTCTATAGACTGCAGTGTAAACACCCATCAGTACACGGTGTAATAGGGTCGATAGACTGCAGTGTAAACACCATCAGTACACAGTGTAATAGGGTCTATAGACTGCAGTGTAAACACCCATCAGTACACGGTGTAATAGGGTCTATAGACTGCAGTGTAAACACCATCAGTACACACTGTAATAGGGTGTACAGACTGCCTTGTAAACACCCATCAGTACACGGTGTAATAGGGTCTACAGACTGCAGTGTAAACACCCATCAGTACACGGTGTAATAGGGTCGATAGACTGCAGTGTAAACACCCATCAGTACACAGTGTAATTGGGTCTATAGATTTCAGTGTGAACACCCATCAGTACACAGCGTAATAGTGTCTAGAGACTGCAGTGTAAACACCCATCAGTACACAGTGTAATAGGGTCTACAGACTGCAGTGTAAACACCCACCAGTACATAGTGTAATAGCGTCTACAGACTGCAGTGTAAACACCCATCAGTACACAGTGTAATAGGGTCTATGGACTGGAGTGTAAACACCCATCAGTACACGGTGTAATAGGGTCTATAGACTGCAGTGTAAACACCCATCAGTACACGGTGTAATAGGGTCTATAGACTGCAGTGTAAACACCCATCAGTACACACTGTAATAGGGTCTTTTGACCGCAGTGTAAACACCCATCAGTACACAGTGTAATAGGGTCTATAGACTGCAGTGTAAACACCCATCAGTACACAGCGTAATAGGGTCTATAGACTGCAGTGTAAACACCCATCAGTACACAGCGTAATAGGGTCTATAGACTACAGTGTAAACACCCATCAGTACACAGCGTAATAGTGTCTAGAGACTGCAGTGTAAACACCCATCAGTACACAGTGTAATAGGGTCTATAGACTGCAGTGTAAACACCCATCAGTACACAGTGTAATTGGGTCTACAGACTGCAGTGTAAACACCCATCAGTACACGGTGTAATAGGGTCTATAGACTGCAGTGTAAACACCCATCAGTACACGGTGTAATAGGGTCTATACACTGCAGTGTAAACACCCATCAGTACACGGTGTAATAGGGTCTATAGACTGCAGTGTAAACACCCATCAGTACACGGTGTAATAGGGTCTATAGACTGCAGTGTAAACACCCATCAGTACACAGCGTAATAGGGTCTATAGACTACAGTGTAAACACCCATCAGTACACAGCGTAATAGTGTCTAGAGACTGCAGTGTAAACACCCATCAGTACACAGTGTAATAGGGTCTATAGACTGCAGTGTAAACACCCATCAGTACACAGTGTAATTGGGTCTACAGACTGCAGTGTAAACACCCATCAGTACACGGTGTAATAGGGTCTATAGACTGCAGTGTAAACACCCATCAGTACACGGTGTAATAGGGTCTATACACTGCAGTGTAAACACCCATCAGTACACGGTGTAATAGGGTCTATAGACTGCAGTGTAAACACCCATCAGTACACGGTGTAATAGGGTCTATAGACTGCAGTGTAAACACCCATCAGTACACAGTGTAATTGGGTCTACAGACTGCAGTGTAAACACCCATCAGTACACAGTGTAATAGGGTCTATAGACTACAGTGTAAACACCCATCAGTACACAGTGTAATAGGGTCTATAGACTGCAGTGTAAACACCCATCAGTACACAGTGTAATTGGGTCTACAGACTGCAGTGTAAACACCCATCAGTACACGGTGTAATAGGGTCTATAGACTACAGTGTAAACACCCATCAGTACACGGTGTAATAGGGTCTATAGACTGCAGTGTAAACACCCATCAGTACACGGTGTAATAGGGTCTATAGACTACAGTGTAAACACCCATCAGTACACGGTGTAATAGGGTCTATAGACTGCAGTGTAAACACCCATCAGTACACAGCGTAATAGGGTCTACAGACTGCAGTGTAAACACCCATCAGTACACGGTGTAATAGGGTCTATAGACTGCAGTGTAAACACCCATCAGTTCACGGTGTAATAGGGTCTACAGACTGCAGTGTAAACACCATCAGTACACGGTGTAATAGGGTCTACAGACTGCAGGGTAAACACCCATCAGTACACGGTGTAATAGGGTCTATAGACTGCAGTGTAAACACCCATCAGTACACGGTGTAATAGGGTCTATAGACTGCAGTGTAAACACCCATCAGTACACGGTGTAATAGGGTCTATAGACTGCAGTGTAAACACCCATCAGTACACAGTGTAATAGTGTCTACAGACTGCAGTGTAAACACCCATCAGTACACAGTGTAATAGGGTCTATAGACTGCAGTGTAAACACCCATCAGTACACGGTGTAATAGGGTCTATAGACTGCAGTGTAAACACCCATCAGTACACGGTGTAATAGGGTCTATAGACTGCAGTGTAAACACCCATCAGTACACAGCGTAATAGGGTCGACAGACTGCAGTGTAAACACCCATCAGTACACAGCGTAAAGGGTCTACAGACCGCAGCGTAAGCACCCACCCGAGTATATTTTGTTATCCAGCAGTACTTATTTTGTTCATGGGGCTCAATGTATTCCGATGACAGCTTGTGTTCCCTGCTGCTAAACAGATACAGTAAGCCGATACTGTAATCCAGATGTGTAAAGCAAGAACTGGATGCCAGATGCTTTCCATGACATACTGTTGGACGGCGTTCAATTGGCCTCAGATCCTGCAGGGAGGTCCTCTGCCGGCTGATGGTGTGACAGCAGGGCCAAGCCAAGAGAGAGAGAGAGAGCGAGCTCCTTTCACTGGCTCACAGTCTATAGTCCTTTACAGTCAGAGACGGGAGAATTTATAATGGGGAATGAGGAAATGGCAGAGAAATTAAATAAATACTTTTTTTCTGTCTTCACGGAGGAAGACACAAAAAACCTCCCAGAAATGCGAGAAAACCAAGGGTGGGACAAGAATGAGGAACTTAAAGAAATTATTATTAGTAAAAAAACAATACTAGCAAAATTAATGGGACTAAACGTCGATAAATCCCAAGGACCGGATGACCTACATCTAGGGTTTTGAAAGAGGTGGCCATTGGAATAGTGAACGCATTGGTTGTCATCTTCCAAAATTCTATAGATTCTTGAATGGTTCCTGCAGATTGGAGGATAGCAAATGTGTCCCAGCTATTTGAGAAAGGAGGGAGAGAGAAAACGGGGAACTACAGACCTGTTATCCTCACATCAGTAGTTGGGAAAATGCTGGAATCTATTATAAAGGATGCAATAACTGGGCACTTAGAAACTAATAGTAAGTTTGGGCAGAGTCAACATGGATTTATGAAAGGGAAATCCTGTTTAACAAATCTATTGGAGTTCTTTGAGGATGTAACTGGTGGAGTAGATAAAAGGAAACCGGTAGATGTGGTATATCTGGATTTTCAGAAAGCCTTCAATAAGGTCCCACACAAGAGGTTGGTGAACAAAATTAGGGCCCATGGAATTGGGGGTAATATACTAGCATGGATTGAGAATTGGTTAACAGACAGAAAACAAAGAGCAGGGATAAACGGGTCTTTTTCAGGATGGCAGGCTGTGACTAGTGGGGTACCACAAGGATTGGTGCTTGGGCCCCAGCTATTCACAATCTATATCAATGATTTGGATGAGGGGACTAAATGTAACATTTCCAAATTTGCGGATGATACAAAGCTAGGTGGCAGTGTCAGTTGTGAAGAAGATATGAAGAGACTTCAGGGGGATCTCGACAGGCTCAGTGAGTGGGCGAGAACATGACAGATGGAATATAATGTGGATAAATGTGAAGTTATCCACTTTGGTAGAAAAAACAGAAAGGCAGAGTATTTCCTAAATGGTGAAAGATTGGGGAATGCAGATGCTCAAAGGGACCTGGGTGTCCTTGTACATGAATCACTGAAAGTGAATGTGCAAGTGCAGCAAGCTTTTCGGAAGGCAAATGGTATGCTGGCCTTCATTACAAGATGTGGAGATGCCGGTGTTGGACTGGGGTGGACAAATGTGAGAAGTCGCACAACACCAGGTTATAGTCCAACAGTTTTATTTGAAATCACAAGCTTTCGGAGCGCTGCTCCTTCGTCAGGTGAAGTGAAGAGATGCATATAGGCACAGCATATATAGTCAGAGAACACTGCCAGATGATTACAGTTAATCTTTCTAACTGTTCTCTGACTATATATGCTGTGCCTATATGCATCTCTTCACTTCACCTTACGAAGGAGCAGCGCTCCGAAAGCTTGTGATTTCAAATAAAGCTGTTGGACTATAAACTGGTGTTGTGCGACTTCTCACATTCATTACAAGAGGATTTGAGTACAGGAGTAAAGAAGTCTTACTCCAATTATATAGGGCCTTGGTGAGACCACACCTGGAGTACTGTGTCCAGTTTTGGTCTCCTTACCTAAGGAAGGATATACTTGCCATAGAGGGAGTGGAGCGAAGGTTCACGAGACTGATTCCTGGGATGGCGGGACTGTTGTATGAGAAGAGATTGAGTAAACTAGGCCTGTATTCTCTTGAATTTAGAAGAATGAGAGGGGATCCCATTGAAGCATACACAATTATTACAGGGCTTGATAGGGTGGATGCTGGGAGAATGTTTCCCTTGGCTGGGGAGTCTAGAACCAGGGGCCACAGCCTCAGGATAAAGGGTAGGCCATTCAGGACTGAGATGAGAAGAAATTTCTTCACCCAGAGGGTGGTGAATCTTTGGAATTCTCTACCCCAGAGGGCAGTGGAGGCTCAGTCATTGGGTATATTCAAAACAGAAGTCGATAGATTTCTGACTAGTAAGGGCATCAAGGGATATGGCAATAGGGCCGGTGAATGGAGTTGAGGCAGAAGATCAGCCATGATCTCATTGAATGGCGGAGCAAGCTCGAAGGGCCGAATGGCCTACTCCTGCTCCTATTACTTATGTTCTTATGTTCTTACTCCCGTGATTGCACCACCCGGTGTGGCCCACATCACAAGGGACTAGATACCATCCTTAAGCCTCACTTAGTGAGCTCAGCTCAGCTGTGGGAGGGGGTGGGTGGCAGCGGTACAACTGAGCAAAGGTCCTGGACCTGTGTGTGTGTGTGAGTGTGAGAGTGAGTGTGTGTGTGAGAGTGAGTGTGTGTGTGTGTGTTTGTGTGTGTGTGCGAGTGTATATGTGTGTGTGAGTGTGTATGTGTGTGTGTGTGTTTGTGTAAGTGTGTGTGTTTGTGTGAGTGTGTGTGTGTGAGTGTGTGAGTGTGTATGTGTGTATTTGTGTGAGTGTGAGTATGTGTGTTTGTGTAAGTGTGTGTGTGAGTGTGTGTGTGTTTGTGTGAGTGTGTGTGTTTGTGTGAGTGTGTGTGTCTATGTGTGTGTCTGTGTGTTAGTGTGTGAGTGCGTGTTTTTCTGTGTGTGTGTGTTTGTGCGTGTGTGTTTTTCTGTGTGTTTGTGAGTGTGTGTACGTGTGTTTGTGTATGTTTGAATGTGTGTGTGTGATTGTATTTTTGAGTGTGTGCGTGTATGTGTAAGAATATGTGTGAGTCTGTGTGTGCACGTGTGTTTCTGTATGCTTGAGTGTGAGTATGTGTGCGTGTGTGTGTGTATGTTTGAGTGTGAGTGTGTGAGTGTGTGCGTGTGTGAGGGTGTGAGTGTGTGAGTGTGTGAGTGTGTGAGGGTGTGAGTGTGTGTGCGTGTGTGAGGGTGTGAGAGTGTGTGTGAATTTGTGTATGAGTGTGTGTGTCCATGTGTGTGTGTATGTTTGAGTGTGAGTGTGAGAGTGTGAGTGTCTGTATGTGCGTGTGTTTGTGTATGAGTGTGCGTGTGTGAGTGTGTGTGAATGTGTGTGTGAGTGTGTGTGTGAGTGTGTGTGTGTGAGAGTGAGTGTGTGTGAGTGTGTGTTTGTGCATGTGTGTGCGTGTGAGTGTGTGTGAGTGTGTGAGTGTGTTTGAGTGTGAGTGCGTGTGAGTGTGTGTCTGTGTGTTTGTGTGTGTGTGTGAGTGTGTGTGTGAGTGTGAAAGTGTGTGTTTGTGTGAGTGTGTGTGTGTGTGTGTGTGAGAGTGAGTGTGTGTGTTTCTGCGTGTGTGAGTGTGTGTGTGTATGTGAGTGTGACTGTGAGTGTGTGTGTTTGTGTGAGTGTGTGAGTGTGACTGAGTGTGAGTGTGTGTGAGTGTGTGTGCGTGTGTGAGTGTGTGAGAGTGTGTGTGTGAGTGTTGAATGTGTGTGTATGAGTGACTGCATGAGTATTAGTGTGTGTGAATGTGTGAGTGTGTGAATGTGTGAGTGTGTGTGTTTGTGTGTGTGAGTGTGTGTGTGTGAGGGTGTGTGTTTGTGTGTGTGAGAGTGTGTGTGTGTGAGTGTGGGTGTGAGTGTGTGTGAGAGTGTGTGTGTGTGAGTGTGGGTGTGAGTGTGTGTGAGAGTGTGTGTGTGTGAGTGTGGGTATGAGTGTGTGTGAGAGTGTGTGTGTGTGAGTGTGGGTGTGAGTGTGTGTGTTTGTGTGAGTGTGTGTGTGTGAGTGTGTATGTGAGAATGAGTGTGTGTGTT